>CM042243.1:13295569-13720569 GCA_023566225.1 Romanogobio albipinnatus
AATCACAAAACTCTCCCCTCCACCGTGAATAAATCACAATCCGAATGCACAAGGTTTTATCACTGAGGTGGCTGCACATTTATTTTTACGGACTTCCATGTGAGAAATAAAGGCGAACGGCGCATGACATACGTCACGGCCAAACGTGGCAGATCCAATAGTTTTAAACTTCAACAGAGTACCCGCCTTCAAGGAAGTAAACGCTTGTCAATGGAGAGTGGCCAGACTCTCTGTACAAATGAAATGTACGAGAGTCTGATAAGACCAGGCTATAGATCTATAGCATTATATTAAGATCATGGCATGAAAGGTTGCAGTGATGATCATTGTAGCCAATCACACACATGTTGAGCGCATGAAAGCAGTGATCTCTTCATTGCAAATCAGTTTCTGTACACTAACGAATGCTTTCATCTTCACTAACAGTGCAAACGTGAGATAGTTAAGAGATTCGTTGAATAAAACGGGAGTCATTAATAAATGTGTTACCGATAAGCGTGTCACTGATAAACTCTCCTGTTTGATTGACAGCTCCAGCGCGCGCTGCTCAAACGATTGCAAAGGGAGCTTTCTTTGATCGCTTTCTTTATAGAATTTAATCACTGTTAAATAACAGATTATTTTCATTTGACTAAGAGAAACAACACAAGTTGATGTTTAGGCACTGGTCTGATTTACTGACACACAGCCAAAGAACATCTGACTACATGAATCATCACATTTCAGATCAGGCATTAGAATGAACACAGTTAGCTCGATGGTTTAACATTAGTCCTATGTTACATGCACGAATCGGTGGGCGGGGCTAAACAGGCAGTGATGAAGTAGGTCTTGATCTTCTTCTGTTGAGGCAGTGTTTCGCCACATGATGACGTCAAGGTGAGGCATATTCTAAAATCAATCGTTTGCTGGGCCTGGTGTCTATAAAAGCTTTTCTTTGACTAACAAGGAAGTTTTCAGCTCTGAAACTTACAGGATATTCTTATATTACCATGACCTTTTATATATCAAAAGCTCAAGGGAAAGTCGGTTTCTCAATTCATAACCCCTTTATGAAGGGTAAACATTGTTGCTCTGTGGCACTTTCCAGAAACCAGTTAGAACTCAGTTCAGGTCAGTTCAGTTCAGTGACAGAAATTACACATTTGACCTTTACTGCGCAATAGTTTGATTGTTGTGCAAGGCTGTGTTGTAATATTTATCAAGATAACCAGACAACTCTCAAGAAGTCTCTTATGCTTACCAAGGCTGTGTTTACCTGATCAAAAATTTGAACATTTTGAAATATTACAATTTAAAAAAACTTTTCTGTTTTGATATATTTTAAAATAGTTTGCTGCTCATTATTATCAATGTTGAAAACAGTTATACTGTATAATAGTTTGTGGAATCTGATACTTTTTTTTTCAGGAATATATTGATGAATAGAAATTTCAAAAGAACAGCATTTATTTGAATTTCTTTTGTAACAATATAAATTACATTACGGTCACGCACAAGATTTCATGACATGAGAAATAAAAATGTTCTTGATCTTTTGATATATAAGAGGTTTTGTACCATAAAAAAAATCCTGCAAGTTTTATAGCTTAAAACGTCCCCCTCATTATAAACAAAGTAGCCTATTTATTTAACCAAGATCCAAAAACGGCTCATTTGGATATTGGATCGTTGACAGACTGACGGATCTGTGAAATACATTTGCGTATGACTGCCTCTAGAGCAAGACAGACAAATAGTTTCGCAGCATCGCACCATATGCTCATAAGACAAATGGAAGAGTAAAGGATCGTTTGCTTTGACGCATAATGTTTAAAGTCACCATGAAATCAAAATGGACTTATTTCAGTTTTTTTTTTAAATAAATTATTTATCCGTGCCATTTTTTATAAATCATGTGTCCTTGTAATTTTAAAAAGTTTTGTAAATGGCAATCCAAATGAAATTTCAATCGGATTTGGTCAATTCAAAATCGCTTGAATTTTTTAATTCGTAACACTTAAAAATATGTGCAAAAGATGAACTTTAGTGATGATGCAACACTGGCCCGAGTCTGGTATCGCCGCCAGCAGGGTGCTTGACACTTGCCTTGTGCAGCCCATTTTGAGAGAGAGAGAGAGAGAGAGAGAGAGAGAGAGAGAGAGAGAGAGAGAGAGAGAGAGAGAGAGAGAGAGAGAGAGAGAGAGAGAGAGAGAGAGAGAGAGAGAGAGAGAGAGAGAGAGAGAGAGAGAGAGAGAGAGAGACGCAGCACAGCTGAATCAGAATCACTCACGCTGTTTTTGAAATTGCATCTCGCAGAAGGTTTTAAAATGACTGATTTGATCTTAGAATCTGTGTGGATTAGTGCAAAAGTGAATGAATGAATTTACTGCTCAACAAGTGCGAGACCTGTGGAAATGAATAAAATCATGCGCAATCCTGTGAGATATATATATGTTTTGTGTGTATATATATATATTATACATACACACAATATGACTTCTGACTTGTTGCCTGAATCATAATCATACACTGTTTGTTCGTTGGCCAGAGGAGAACTGTCACCCCGACTGAGCCTGGTTTCTCCCAAGGTTTTTTTCTCCATTCTGTCACCTGATGGAGTTTTGGTTCCTCTGTCGCTTTTGGCTTTTGGCTTGCTTAGGCCTAGTCCACACGTACACGGGTATTTTTATAACAAGAGTATTTCCTCCGTTATACAATCGCATCCACACAAGCACTGTTTTAAAAAAATCTCTGTCCACATGAAAACGCAAAAAGGGATGCCATG
Organism: Romanogobio albipinnatus; assembly: GCA_023566225.1. NCBI lineage: Eukaryota > Metazoa > Chordata > Actinopteri > Cypriniformes > Gobionidae > Romanogobio > Romanogobio albipinnatus. The sequence continues at coordinate 13,298,337 of CM042243.1, forward strand.
GGTGTAGTGAAACCCTTCTAAAAAGTTCCTTTACTGGACTCAGTGACAGGTAACTGTATATATACACAGGGGCAGCGCCCAAGTGGACTGTAATAGCTTCACACACTTGCCTTACTATTTTGTATTATTGAATTCTGGTGCCTCTGTTCTGCAATACAACGAGATAACTGCGCATGTATCTGTATACATGTGATAAGCGCTGTTAGCAGAGTTATTAAAAGCTACGTCCGCCATTGCATAGACTCGACTCGTGTAAATAAAAGAGATAACAGCGCACAATCTGACGTCAAACAAAGGAGAGGACGGCGCACACTTCGACTTAACAAGCCGAAATCTTCGGTTTCACCGTCTACACGACAACTCTGTAACCAGAGTTTCTAAAGATCTTCACCCTGGCCGGAGTTTTCAAAAAAGTCTGGTTTCAGTAACCGGATACTGCGTTTGCGTGTGGACGAACAGCCAAACCGCGTAGAAAAAGCTGGGGTTTTGAAAATACCCGTGTTCGTGTGGACAGGGCCTTAGTTGGGGACACTAAATATTCAACTATATTAGTGATCTGCCTGCATTGACACTATAAGATAATTGAAATGAGCTGGATGACATCACTGTTTTCTCCAGAGCGGCTGTACAGCCGAATCAAATTCTGTTGCATTATTTTCCTGTTTAACACTGTGAAGCTGCTTTGAAACAATCAGCATTGTAAAAAGCGCTATATAATAAAGGTGACTTGACTTGACAACAGTTCTTTCTAGATCTCGAATCTGATTGGCTGAGAGCCTTTTCCAGCCATGATGTATTGTATTCCCCCAGTATCAGCACTGTCTGGTACCATTTCACTGTTTGTATCACTCCGCTTGCGTCGACTGTTATGGTGGTCAAGCAATACCACCATATTTGTTATTACAAATACTACTATGTTGTTACGGAATGTAATTTTAACAGTTTTTTTTAGGCTCGAATGTAATCATATAGACCTCAAATATGTATAAACATAATAAACTATTTTACCATTTGATTAGACGCTTTCGCAGATGTGAGCTCCAGGCTGTCAGCGGCCGCTCAGCGCTCATGTACCCGCAGAGAACAGCTTAATCTCAGCCTCTACTTCGGGAATTTGTCGCTGGCTTGTATGTGGATAGTTAAATATGAGATATAATTAATTTGGGGTATATCAAATGGCCAATATTTGATATTATCAATCTATTACTTGTTCCAGAGCAAATTGATTTGGCTAAGGGCAAAGTTTCATAACTTTACATTTTTATTTAACTGAAATCTGTAGGCTACTATAAAGCGGCTTTTGTACTTATGACTGAACTGTTTGCTCGTGTTTATTTTCTATTGACTTCTTATACTAATGGCTAATATTGTTTATTTAAAAAAAACGTATTAATAAGTACTCTCAAAAATAAATAGGACACTGTATTAATTTAACAGAATTGTCCGTATTTTTATTTTTTTTTAGAGGTGTTTTACTTGTATTTTGAATTTTGCACTTCATTGCGTTTTGTTTTAGGGTTATGGAAAGGTCCATAAAATGACTGGATAATGTCTGGGTAATGAGCAGTAATACAATAAGCTTCAATGAAGCGACTCAACGTTCCTTTGTTACTAGTTCAAAAGTGATGTTTTAGAATTAATAACGGAGGCTTGGGCCCAACTGTCAACTTGAGATTTGAATCTGTGGCGGAATTAAGTAGTTCTGCACAAAAGAGGGTTTTTGTTTCTTATTTATTTACACTAGTGCCTTCGAACTGTTGTATAAAAGCAATATCACACTCGTAGCCGTGCCATATGGCTGTATATCCGTACACTGTGATTACCTTCGGCTGAATCACTGCCGTGCTGATATGTGTAATATTGCTCATATATACTCTATATAGGTGAATGTTCCCACCTGAGTGACTGTTCCCTTAGACTTTGGACTCTCTCTGCTGATTAAATCTGAAGTATGACTCAGACTGGTAAAATCATACCCTCTGACTATGAAACTTCTCCTTTGTTGACTAGTGTGTAACACACACATCTGTACCAGTGATATTATTTCTGATAAATCAGAGAAGAGGAAAGTATTATGTAACAATGAAAAGGGGCTGAATTTAAAACTGACTCACTGGTTACTAATTTACAAATGCCAAATACTTTGCCACTCATCCTAAAGTGGCATTGTGCTACAGTAGATCCGCTGCTGACGGTATTATTAATCACTGTGTTATTGCTCAAGTAACTAACAGCAAACCCTGAGCAGACATGACACGTTGGCACCTGTAAACAGATATTTACATGCATTGTGCTTTCCTTCAGACTGAGAGTTCCTGAATGTTTTACTCTTTTCAGATACGGACCGATGTGCTGAATTCCAGCTTGTGATAAAATCAACACTCTCTATAAAACAAGAAATGGCTGAGTCTCAACATGGGACAACCTGTCCAAGCTCAGCATTGGCAATGAGTTTGGCAAAGCACCAGTTTTGGGTTGTTCGGACCACTATCCAAATTGAGGTGTGTTGAGGATGAAGCCAAGCAGAACAGACAATTCGTGCTGGCCTAAAAAAAGCAGCTGGCAGTTGAAATTGAACAGCTATACATGTCCATTTTTTCATTATAAGCATAACTTTTGGGGGGAATTCTGCAGGTCCAGCCAGCTATTGGCTTGAATAAACCTTTTTATGATACACTAGAATGCACATTTAATTAGTACATTTAAAAACAGTTCAATTTTAAAAGGACCTACACAACCATGTTAAAAATGCTGTTGTATCCATGGCAATGGAGAGAAAAAAACAGGTCCTCTGGAATTCTGGCTCACATAATTAATGTAATTATCTTGTTCAGAATTTTTTTTTTACCATTATCTACATAATAAAATTATAAAAAGCAATAAAATAATATTAAAAAGTTTCTCAAGCTGTGCTGGACATTTTCAATTTTTATGATAAGAAAAAATATTTTTGGATGTTAGTATGTACAGTAGCTCCAAGAATATATATATATATTTTTTCATTCAAATAAATCTGCAATAAACTGCTAATTATAATGGATATACAGTTACTGAAAAACTATTTACAGAATTTCAAAATGTAAAAAATTAATTTAGTTGATAAAAACAGTCTGTCATAGAGTCTGCGTGATCCTATTCGGTGTGCGCTTAAACTGAGAAGTGCCTGCTGGTTTATGAATGTGAATGAAGATGTAACCACTAGCAATGTCTGTTGACATAAAATTGCGCAAGATGATGCCTTTTGATTGGTTACTACGTCCATCCATCAAAACTTTGCTGGCAAGGCATTGGCTAGGCATTGATTGCCTTTATCCAACTAAAACCATGGGTGCAATGATTGACAGCTTGCGTCGCCAGTAATGCTCTTCCTGTATATAATGACTCATCAGAAAGCCTGTGATTGAAGGAGAGAGACGAGGGAGGGCTTAATAATAGTGGAAGAGTCTATGCTTGCAGGGTATGTCGCCAGAAACTGATTAGAATCAGTATTTAATTGAAAATGGACATGATTGATTACGCTAACTCAAAACACTCATGCAAACAAAGGAGTATTTTTTTGTTTTTTTCCCCCCTATTTTTTAGGGGGGGAAAGAATGGACCCTTACATTGACATGTATGCGAGTGTTTCTTGTTTTCGTCCGATCTGATCTGAACGATAGGAGATGAAAGATGAGTACTGCGTTTTTTTGGTTCATGTTTAAATAGTGAGTGTTTCAGCATTTCATTGAACCCTTTCCTCTCTGGTGTATTTATTGCAAAACAAGTTCAGAACATAAATCTTGAGTGTTTTAGCTTTCAAATGATGCATAGTTTGTGATGGTTGATTGAATATTTTGTATAAAACAAAAGTAGATAAAAGTACAACCACACCCACTCACGTCAAATCAAATCAGCATATTAGAATTTCTGAAGATCGTGTGACAAGTTTACAGAACCGAACTAGCTGAATCATGTGTATTTGATGAATTGTAAGGTTTGGTTGGCTTGATAAATACTTCAAAAGAAAAACATTACAAAATGCTGTGAAAAAAGCTGTGAAAAATGTCTGTTTTGTCAGTGTATAGAAACATATATTTCTTTAAATATGTTTGATTTTTCAGATGCTTTCTTCCTCTTCTCAGATTTTAGTCAATTTCACTAGTTTGACTGTAGCCAAGCTAACTGGCCTTCTTCGATTTTTTAAGTTTGTGTTGAGATGCAATCTTTACATTTGCATTGGCAAACCGAGCCATCAGTGAAAACTCATGTGAGGATTTTATATGAATGACTTAGTGTTTTTCTACTCCGTCTGGATTAGATGATTATGCAAATATGAATATTGATGCCTTTGTTGTTTTCTACGATGGTAAATCCATCACCGGGGTGTGCGTTTCCTGCTTTTGTGCAGGCAAGAATTTTATCCAGAGCTTGTGGAATACCTCAGCAGAACTCTCTCCAACCCGAAGGCAGTATTGAGAGAGTATTTTGAGAGCAGTAGGGAGATGAACATCAGGATGTGACAGGATAAGTGATCCAACAGCCCGCAGGATGTTGTCATTCAAGTCCAAGACCATCTGTTACTTTAGTTTGTGGCACTTTGGATTCAGTCCTTGTTATGTGAACAGGAAGGACCGCTGAGTTCACTTTACCCAGCACGCTCTTAGAACAGACTAATACGGTTGATTCTTCGTAGGGATTAAGAACCTATTTCTGGGCAAAAAAAATTGATTTAAACCATCCAAATTTATAATCAAGAAAGAGCATTTTATCATCCTCGTTGGCTTGAGAGTGGAATAGTGTAGGAGGTTCATCCTGATTTACCAAAGCGTTAAACACCAAGGGCAAAGTTGTGATATCCCTAAAATCTACAGACTGTCATGTCAATGAGATCTCTTTAAGCAAGGGTGCCGACTCTATTAAAAGTATAGTATGGTTGCTTTCCAATGCCAGCAAACTCTTCCACCCCCTATGAAGCCTTAGGTGAAAGCTTATAGATGGCTTACATTTACCACGCAGAGTTTTGTCAATTATGTACAGAGCAAATTATAACTTCTGGCTTTCTTCCACCCACAGCAGATGGAGTGAGGTCTGAACTCCACATATTCCATCACTCATGTGCCCTGAAGAAAGACGAAGGGCCGTGCAAGGCAATGAAGGACAGGTTCTACTTTGACATTGACACAGGTCGCTGTGAGCGCTTTGAATACGGAGGATGTCAAGGCAATGCTAACAATTTTGAGACTCAGCAGGAGTGTGAGGAAATGTGTCTTGTGAAAGGTAAGGCAATCTTTACCTTACTCTTCAATGACAAATAACCATTAAAATCGATACAATTTTTTTTTTTCCTTCTAGGAAGTGGCATAAAATAACCTTTTCAATGCATCTTTCAAATTATGCTAGTCCTATTCCATTTTTGCTCAGTATATTGGATGGCCTGACCCAGGCTCATGTGTCATGACAGTATTCCACACACCTATAATATAAACAGCATTCCAGATAAGCCTATCTTGGGTTAAATAAAAGCAAAGATTACTAATACAGAATAAAGTAATAAGTTACGAGAGGCTGTGCATTATTGTGAGTGAGTCAAAGATAGAGTAATGCTCAGCAGAGTATATACTCACAATATAACTCCGCTTTGAGGGCTTTATTGCTTTTATGAAACGCCTACTACAGAAAAAATATTTAGGAAATGCATTATTTTTAATAATGTAATTAACTAACTCCATATCCAATGAGTTCCAAAAGTATTAAAGTACTAGTCAAAGTGCTTCTGTTTTGCATTTTTTCAGTTACATTTTATTTTAAGGTGTCATTGTTATACATTTAAGTACGGAGTAATTTTAATTAACAACATGTACTTACTATAGGGTTAAGGTTAGGAATAGGATTGGTTTTAGAGTTAGTTGTATGTAATTATGCATAATCTACTGTTATTACTACAGTAAGTACTTGTAATGTGTAACAAGGACACTGTAAAATAAAATGTTGTTACTGTTAACTAAAACTATAAAATATAAATATTAAATGATTAAATGCCTTTGTATCTAAAACTGAAGTACTAAAACCTGTAATAAATAAAAATGTATTAAAGCTATATAGACTTATTTTTCAAAAATCTAATGAAAATGACAAAAACACATGAACATTAATAAAGAATTAACTAAAAGTAAAACTGAAAGTTTAATAAAAATAAAAGCTAAATAATACTATAATATAATACTATAATACATACTACTAAAATAAGTTTTCTAATTTAATCTTTTTTTGCTATCAGCATAACAACTTGACTGAAAAGTTGACTTTAATGTGAATTTCAGAATGTAATTTTTTCCCTTCAAAATGAAATTCTTTTAAAGTCCCCCTTTAGTCAATAATTGTATCCCTTAAAACTCATCTTTGATCACCAAAATTACATATTCAAAGGAAAAAAAAATTGAAAAAAACATTAATGAATGTAACTCTGCCATGAATATGCAAATGAGCCCCGCCTCCACTCACTCACACCAGCTCAGAGATCCACTGGCTCAACTTGACTGTAGTTTCACAATAGTATCGCTCTTTACAACGTCGGACACATAACGTAATTAATATGATTAGCCTTTTGCTTCTTTGCATTGAAGGGGTTTGGTTACAAGGTAGTTTGTGACGTAAGAAACACCGGCGATTTCAAACCGCGTTTTTGGTTCACTGCAGTTTAAAGGAGAAAATATTGAGCAATGGTGTTAACATGAATTTGCACAGTTTGTCTTAAAGCATATTTAAAGCATACCGGTATTTAAAACACCACAGAGACATATAAACAACATTAAGAACTTGATTTTCACCAAATGGGATTTTTTTTTTAACTTTATCTCAGCGTTTTGGAGCCCAGTGTAGGGGGTAAACAATAACAGCACATTAGTTTAAGGGTGCAGCACAGTGAGATGGATGTTGCACGTCATATCTGTACTTTACTACGTCTGGAATGCTGTATTGACCAATCAGCATCTAAAACCGGAACTATTCCTTTTATAATCATAGATATAACAGGCATTCCACCACAACACATACTTTTATGGGAACAGTGAAGAGTTCACAATGAGGGAGTCGTTCCCAACGAATCATTAACATCCCATAAAAAACAATAATGTAATGCATTGGTGCGGTACTACAATTATGGTTTAGTGTAGAAGTGTCATAATTATGACAAACTACTGTATATTCTTTTGTAGAGGGCATGACAGATACTTCTGAAAAAATACTGAGACTAATAGCAGAAGAAGAGCAGTTGTTTTGTTAAAAAACATAGACATTGCGTATGTTTCCAATCCCAACATACACATGTGTACGTTGGGAAGCCATACATGGAGTAATGCATTTTTGTAGTCCTTCAAAGCAATGCTTTGAAGAATTCAAAGAATTCTAATGCTAGGAAAAGCAAACAAACCAACTATTAAATTACGTTTCATCTTCAATATTGGCATTAAATTAGTATACCGCATAAGGCAGAAATGGAGATTACTTGAGGACAAAGAGTCCAGTTCATGGCAATAAGGCAAGGCTGAGATGAGGGAGATACCATTTAAAACAATCTGATTATTTCTGCAAGAATAATCAAGAATTCTTGGTCCTTTTCCAATTAAAAAGAGGACAAATGTACGGTTCACAGTAAAGCCGCATTGGATTATTTACAGCACTTGGGTGAGTCATATCTCATTATGCTTTCCAGTGGGGGTCATTGTGAATTGGACAGGCCCCTGCAACGTTGCCTCCTGTGAGAATCATCATAATAATCAGCACAAAACAGACTACTAAACAAGCCTCAGTCCCATCACAGAGTGGGGAAAACAGAAACTTTGCAGCTCATTTGGACAAACACCTCCAAGGACATGAGCACTCGTAAATACCTGCAAAGTATTGCCAAAGATCCCCCATGGAGGCAGAAGAGGAAATTGACTGCTGTGTTTGGATTCATTTCTTCTGCTCGCTTCACCACATGCCCGTGTTTATTTTCAGCTCTGCCAAGTCAGTTTCTAATGTCTGTGGCCACCAAACTGGCTTTTCTGGTAATAGAGGGAACGTTTTAACCCTTCAAACCTAGCAACCCTTCTAACATAACATCTGGTCTTCAATGAACCAAAGAGGATTCATGTCACACTCCTCTTGATCGAAGCTCTGATGTTAACACCATCCTAAACTCTTCTTTACACTCTTCTTTAAAAGTAAATGTTCCAAAAAGGTGATTTTGCAGCGATGGCGGAGAAGAGCCATTTTTGGTTCCGAAAAGTGAAAGTTTTTCTCGGTGTAAAGAACTATTTAATAATTTAAAGAAACTTTTTCCACTATAAAGAACATTTTGTGTAATGTAAAGGTTCCATGGATGTTAAAGGTTTTCATAGAACCATAGATGCCAATAAACAACCTATATTTTTAAGAGTGTATCTGTATGTACTTAAAACCTCCTCCTCCTCTTCCTCACTTTTCTCTGCATTTCTGCATTGCAACTCTGCATTGCAGTATTTTGGCTCTTGCTTGTGATTCTATTTGTAAGTCGCTTTGGATAAAAGCATCTTCTAAATGAAAAGGGAACAATTAAATGAGTCCACACTTTTTGCATTTAATTGCATTCTCACTTTAAAAAATGTAGATTCAAAGGGAATCACTGAGTATATGGAACCAACATCAAATAATAAACCACTGTGAGAAATGAATGATAAATGTCTCCATCTAGTGAATCTAATTATCAGTGCACTTTAAAGAGTGGTTTGTTTTTGCTTTTGTATGTACAGAATAAGACTGAAAGAGACATAAGGGGAGATGGTCCAGTATCATTACACATATTTCTTTTAAAATATAGCCTGGTTTCACAGACAGGGCTTAGATTTAGCCAGGATAAGACCTTAGTTCAATTAAGACATTTAAGTAGCTTTATAAACGTGCCTTAGAAAAAAAAAAACATTACTGGTGTACATCTTGAGACAAAACACTGGCAGTGACATATTTTAAGATGCTTCAGTCAAAACAGCTCAAATATACATTTAATATTTTGCCTTGTCAGTGAAACTGGGGTTATGTGTGTAATTTCTGTGCCTCTAGTGGCTATAAACAGAATTGCAATCTGTTTGTTTGAGCCAAGAAGGTTTATTATCCTTCCATAGTATTTATATTACACACACACATATATTACACACAAGTCCTGTCCTTGTGAGTAAATGACACACAGTGAGAGACACAAGCTAGGTATCAATACAGTCTCCTTTCCTAAATAGCACCCAAGAGGCTATTCAAAAGAACAGCACTTTTGAATTATTCATTTTGGTAAGTGTATTAAATGCAGCCCATCTGCACTTCTCTGTGCTAGAAGTAGAGGAATATTGACTGTGACTATTTCAAATTGCATAATCCATTTGTAGCATTCATATTCAGTTAATTTTATACGGTTTATTAAGTGTCCTTGTGGATGTGAACTTTTGATTAACGCTGTATGTGAGTGATCATTTGCTAAGCTTAATTAGCATTCCTCCACCGCTCTCGGTCAGGACAACTGTCTTGGACGTAGAGTATCAGAACACAGGATCTAATGCAGTGAGTTTAGCTGCTGACTGATGTATGTACAGCAGTGTGGAAATTGCATAAGGTGTATGTATGCTACGTGATATGTGTTACTTGTTATTTTGCTTGCAAGTTTTATCTACAGAAACTTGCAGTATTCAAATGAATGGGATAATCCACCTTTTGGCCATCTTGGCAACACCGTAGTCATGCAAATAAAATCCGACCACAACAGTATCTTAAAGGGATAGTTACCTAAACATTTATTTTCTCATTATTTACTCACTCTTACTCTCGTTTCAATCACGTAAGACTTTATTTATTCTGCAACACACACGCACACAATATATATGTACACTCACCTAAAGTATTATTAGGAACACCATACTAATACTGTGTTTGACCCCCTTTCGCCTTCAGAACTGCCTTAATTCTACGTGGCATTGATTCAACAAGGTGCTGAAAGCATTCTTTAGAAATGTTGGCCCATATTGATAGGATAGCATCTTGCAGTTGATGGGAGATTTGTGGGATGCACACACATCCAGGGCATGAAGCTCCCGTTCCACCACATCCCAAAGATGCTCTATTGGGTTGAGATCTGGTGACTGTGGGGGCCATTTTAGTACAGTGAACTCATTGTCATGTTCAAGAAACCAATTTGAAATGATTCGAGCTTTGTGACATGGTGCATTATCCTGCTGGAAGTAGCCATCAGAGGATGGGTACATGGTGGTCATAAAGGGATTGACATGGTCAGAAACAATGCTCAGGTAGGCCGTGGCATTTAAATGATGCCTAATTGGCACTAAGGGGCCTAAAGTGTGCCAAGAAAACATCCCCCACACCATTACACCACCACCACCAGCCTGAACAGTGGTAACAAGGCATGATGGATCCATGTTCTCATTCTGTTTACGCCAAATTCTGACTCTACCATCTGAATGTCTCAACAGAAATCGAGACTCATCACACCAGGCAACATTTTTCCAGACTTCAAATGTCCAATTTTGGTGAGCTTGTGCAAATTGCAGCCTCTTTTTCCTATTTGTAGTGGAGATGAGTGGTACCCGGTGGGGTCTTCTGCTGTTGTAGCCCATCCGCCTCAAGGTTGTGCGTGTTGTGGCTTCACAAATGCTTTGCTGCATACCTCGGTTGTAACGAGTGGTTATTTCAGTCAAAGTTGCTCTTCTATCAGCTTGTATCAGTCGGCCCATTCTCCTCTGACCTCTAGCATCAACAAGGCATTTTCACCCACAGGACTGCCGCATACTGGATGTTTTTCCCTTTTCACACCATTCTTTGTAAACCCTAGAAATGGTTGTGCGTGAAAATCCCAGTAACTGAGCAGATTGTGAAATACTCAGACCGGCCCGTCTGACACTAACAACCATGCCACACTCAAAATTGCTTAAATCACCTTTCTTTCCCATTCTGACATACAGTTTGGAGTTCAGGAGATTGTCTTGACCAGGACCACACCCCTAAATGCATTGAAGCAACTGCCATGTGATTGGTTGATTAGATAATTGCATTAATAAGAAATTGAACAGGTGTTCCTAATAATCCTTTAGGTGAGTGTATATGTACATTATATATATATATATATATATATATATATATATATATATATATATATATATATATATATATATATATAAATAAAAGCCGAATAAAAGCCGGGGCATTTATTTACCTGAACTGCAGTAGGTCACCGGCTTTTATTTGAAGCAGGCTTTTATTAGGGGCAGGCCTTTATTTCGAATTCCATCTATTTGGAAAAAAATAATTGTTTTAAATAAACCGTTTTAAATGAAAAGCGATATAGCTCCAGAGGACAGATATCATCAGGGGCGCGGGAAGTGGGGTGGTTTCAAAGGATTGCAAATACAATGCAATTTTTGTTCATTTTTAGAATTTAATAATTTATTTGTAATAAACATTTTAAGTGGCCCATTAAAAAGTATTATTTATAAGTTGAATTGTGTTTTTAAAACATACATGAGGTCATATTGTGACTGTTGCGGTGTGTGCGTTGATCACGCTGGGCAGCCGCCTCCGCCTCCATGTTATTGTCTGTTATAGGCTATTTGCTTATTATTTATTAAATCCGGGCAATTTTGTTGATAAAACAAAGATTAAAATTAAGATACAATTTATACAAAAATAAATTAATTTTAAAGAAAGTTTTTTTGTTACATTTTTGTTGTTCTTTCGTGTTTTATAGACTCGATATAAACACTATAATTTTGTTATTTTACTAACCCATCTAATGTGCTTTCTATATTCCACGTGAGGGGAAAAAGCTTCCTTCCACTTAAGAAGAATTGTGTTCCTTTAAGCACTTTTTAGCACTTTCAGGCTTTTATTTGAGGAAATACGGTATATATATATATATATATATATATATATATATATACACACACACACACACACACACACACACACACACACACACACACACACACACACACACACACACACCAATCAGGCATAACATTACGACCACTGACAGGTGAAGTGAATAACGCTGATTATCTCTTCATCACAGCACCTGATATATCAGGCAGCAAGTGAACATTTTGTCCTCAAAGTTGTTGTGTTAGAAGCAGGAAAAATGGGCAAGCGTAAGGATTTGAGCGAGTTTTACGAGGGCCAAATTGTGATGGCTAGACGACTGGGTCAGAGCATCTCCAAAACTGCAGCTCTTGTGGAGTGTTCACGGTCTGCAGTGGTCAGTATCTATCTATCAGTATCCCTGCTGACCCCTGAATCACATTTTCTTTTGCATGACGTGGATGGCCGGGTGCATGTGCATCGGTTACCTGGGGAACACATGGCATCAGGATGCACTATGGGAAGAAGGCAAGCCGGTGGAGGCAGTGTGATGCTATGGGGAATGTTCTTCTAGGAAATATTGGGTCTTGCCATCCATGTGGATGTTACTTTGACACGTACCAACTACCTAAGCATTTTTGCAGACCATGTACACCCTTTGATGGAAACTGTATTCCCTGGTGGTTATGGTCTCTTTCAGCAGGATAATGTGCCTGCCACAAAGCAAAAATGGTTCAGGAATGGCTTGAGGAGCACAACAACGAGTTTGAAGTGTTGACTTGGCCTCCAAATTCCCTAGATCTCAATCCAATCGAGCATCTGTGGGATGTGCTGAACAAACAAGTCTGATCCACGGAGGCCCCACCTCGCAACTTACAGGACAACTTGCCAACATATTCGCGCCAGATACCACAGCACACCTAGTGGAGCCCATGCCTCGACAGGTCAGGGCCATTGGCAGCAAAGGGGGGACCAAAACAATATTAGGTCATAATGTAACAACATAATATTTTTAGAATATCTTCGTTTTTATTTTCTGCTTCCTCAGAGATTTTGCCATTTTGACCATAATCACATTTTAACCACTTTCAAGCAGTAAGTGACACTGCAATTAACATCGAATTATATCCAAAAGCAGCAACCAGCTTCAATCTGTATGGTCACTATGTGAAGTTTATAATAATGATCATTCCTTCTAAATCTGATTTATCCGAAAGAAGAGAGAAAAACAAAATACCCTGATGATTTCTCCCAGCTGATTGGATTAAAGCTGCCTTTCTCCATGATGAATTGCCACTTAAGTGAAATATTTTAATTAGCAGCAGCCATAAATATATTCTGCATTACAGGGCAAAAACGTGGCAGGAAATTAAGTGATTTTTTTAATCTTTGGAACTTTGGAATCCAGCCATTAATTTATCAACAGGGTATGTGCTCTAGATGGAGCTAAAATATATCAATCACTCCGGCCTGTCTGTGGCTTATGGCCAGGGGATCTGTTAATGCAACGGTCACACTGGTTCTGCTGTAAGCCGCTGCTTTAATATTCAATTCCAATATCTGTCTAGATTAGTCATGAAACACTCAATATCTATATTTATATGCCATATTTTCTCTGTTGTGCAAATATTTTCTGTATTTTTATGTTTCTTGCAAAACATTTTTTTATATGTAGTTGCCTAACACTTTCTAAGACTAAAGTTGATGAAAAGGTAGCTTTAAATAAAGAATCACATGATTTATGGTCTGTCCCAATTTTTTGTTGTTTTTTTTTAGAGGAAAAGAGTCCATGTCATCTGGAGGATGAGCCGGGGCCATGTCGAGGACTGGTGCCTCGCTATTTTTTTGATTTCAAGAGCAAGGAATGCAAACGATTCTTTTATGGAGGCTGCTTTGGGAATGCCAACAACTTCAAGACCACAAAAGAATGCCTTGAGAGATGTCTACGTATGTACCAGCAACAAAACATTACTCTTCTCTGCAATTTTCAATAATAACATTGTTTTTGTACAAGCCCTGTAATTATAATCATCTGCATGACAAAGGTTACAGCCCTTTGGTATTCTGATTTCTGTAACCTTCATTCCAGAATACAATTAGCACTTTTATTTAGACTCAAATTCAGTATGTTGCATTCTGTTTTTTTTAGCAGTAATTTTAACAGTCAAGGTCAGCGCAGAACTGCAAATGTAGAAAAGCATATCTTAGACCAGACAGCAAACAAACAGCTTGTGTGTTAGAGCAGCTGCACTGTATCTTATTTCACATGTGAATAGGGCGTTTACACAGATGTCTTAAAGGGACAGCAGCTTGTATCTGCGGTCAGAGAAGGGGGAGCAATTGGGAAACAAAAAACACTTTAATAAAACTATAAGTTATAAATAAGGTATAAATGTTTATTTTCATTTAAAAATTTTGTTTAGATGATACATACCATAAATACCATATTTAAAGGTGCAGTAAGTAATTTCTGAGAAACACAAACGAACACACCCTCCCTTCATTGCTCAGCCCCCCAATATGCATGAACATGCAATGCAAGAGTGGAGGTCTCTTTATAATAGCTGAAGCAAAGCAAAATAATGCTTCGTGAAAAATAAAGCAAAGATGATGGAAGAACGACAAGGAAGAACACAAGATGAACATACAGTACACAAGAGTATATACAAGCAAGAGTTGGTTGTTAGCCTGACATCGTCATACTCAATTCTAGTCAGAATTTGAGTCTGATACTGCTCCGTTGGGCTGTGATTATGGGGTGTGTTTCAACCGAACCAGGAAAGACCTCAATTGGATAGACCTACAACCAATCAGAGCAACGGAGCGACGCATAACGTTAGTTGTCAAATGTCAACAGAACTCAACTGCACTGTGTTGCCAAGTCCGCGGGTTAAAGCGACCCCAATTATATGATAAACAGACCCAGGAATGCAAATTTTAGGGCCAAAAAAGGGCCAAATGCCCTTTTTTTCCCGGAGATCCCCCCCGGAAAGCTATTGTTTTTGGCTAGTTTTGAGGAACGTTAGCAATTGGGCGGGTTTTGTTGCAAAAACTTGGCAACCCTGTCTGCACGCACACTGGAATAAGTAACGTTAGAAGAAAAAGATGAGTGTAAACGATCTTTGCCAGTGTTGTAAAAAAATAATTTAAGGATACACAGAGTACTTACCAACACGATCATCATTTCTGAGAGAAATAGTGAAGGTGAATGCATATACGAACAAGTTCTCCGTTTAGGATTAGAACAAATTCAACCCAAGCGCTCTTTGATGACGTGGATGATTACGTTACTGTTTATCATCTGTCCATCATCGTCTAAAGCCCGCCCTGACAATTTCATTGGTCCGAACAGTTTCTGTTCGGGCATAATTACTCCTCTACGGATCAAGTCCAGACCGAACTGCCCGAGTTAAAATGTTGTGGGCAGGGCTAAGTTCGGCTGGCATCCAGGCTAGTTGGTTGTTATTCACCAGCAGCACACCAGCTCCAGACAAACAACAATGCTCAAAACCGTCCTGTTACTATAGCTAACAGTACAACAACATCTTGGTTGTGTGAAGCTGCAAAACCAATGTTACTCACGTATGGAGTAGAAACAACGCAACCTCGGTGTCCGCCTTCCTGCTTGGGTCTCTCCAGCGCTGGAAAGCTTTTCTAATACTAACGCAGGTCCTAAAGCTCTTGTCTGCTCATAAACCTTCTTTTTCTTCTGACCTTTTCTCTTTTGTAATGTCTCTCAGCAATCTCTCTTTCAAAAGTCTTTCTTCAAATCTCCCTCTTGCTTACTCTCTTCTCCTCCCCCATCATGAGTGGACACGCCTCCTACTGCTGATTGGCTACAAGTGTTTTGTGGTACTCTGTCCGATCCACTTTCAACAGCGCTTCACAGAAGTCGCTTACTGCACCTTTAATCTCTAGGGGCCAGATATACTAAACAGGGCAAATTAGCGTGAGAGAGCAATTCCATAAAAGCGCAGATGGGAGTGGAAAGTTCTGTGTGTGATTTACTGACGACGCATAAATTAAAGAACACAGACGAACCTGATTATTTCCATAATGATCAACGCAATCTATAAGTTAGCATCTGGTTTAAGAAGTGTTTTTTTGAGGGGGCTGTAAATAATGGCGCAAATATCAGTAAATTGACGAGCACAAACCTTAGTAAATCACCTTGTGTGATTCATTTAAATACTCTCCTCCCATAAATTTTGCGTATGAAAGGGAAACTCCTACAAATGTATATTCAATAAGGTCAGCTGCAAAAATAACCCTGTCCACGCATTTTCAGCACTATTTTTTCACTGCGTGTCTTTAGTAAATTCTGAGGGTAGTTTTTTAACGCTAAAAGAGGGTTTGCGCTGGGGCAAGCTGTTAGTAAATCTGGCCCTAGGTGTTTTAATTGTACTAAAAAGAGCCACTAAAATTAAACAGACAAATATATAACCACAAAAATGCTTCACTACTTTCCTCGTGTTGAAAAACACTGACCATCTTACATAAAATCTAAGTTCTAAAAGAATTGTGAAAATAATGTTTATACCTTCTTGACTTAAATGGTGCCAAGCGCTGAATAGTTAGTTGTTTATAAGCATAATTTAAATATAGAAGAACTAAACCTGGATAAACAGACAGACAGGAAACGTATTAAAGGGTTGGTTTCACCTAAAATGAAACATCTGTCATTTACTCACCCTCATGTTGTTCCAAACCTGTAAGAGTTTGAGTCATCTTCGGAACACAATTGTAGATGTTTTTAACGTGATGCGTAAGACAAGAATGAACCTCATTGGTTCTTGTAGAAGCTCAAACGTGCTGCATAACACGAGAATGAACCTCATTGGTTCTTGCGGAAGCTCAAACGTGCAACGTAACACGATAATTAACCTCATTGGTTTTTGCGGATGCTTAAATGTGATGCGTAACACGAGAATGAACCTCATTGGTTCTTGCGGACGCTCAAACGTGCTGCGTAACGAGAATGAACCTCATTGGTTCTTGCGGACGCTTAAACATGATGCGTAAGACGAGAATGAACCTCATTGGTTCTTGCGGACGCTTAAACGTGCTGCGTAACACGAGAATTGACCTCATTGGTTTTTGCGGAAGCTCAAAGTGCTGCGTAACACGAGAATGGACCTTATTGGTTCTTGCAGACGCTTAAACGTGCTGCGTAAGACGAGAATGGACCTCATTGGTTCTTGCGGACGCTTAAACGTGCTGCGTAACACGAGAATTGACCTCATTGGTTTTTGCGGAAGCTCAAAGTGCTGCGTAACACGAGAATGGACCTTATTGGTTCTTGCAGACGCTTAAACGTGCTGCGTAAGACGAGAATGGACCTCATTGGTTCTTGCGGAAGCCAAAACGTGCTTCGTAAGACGAGAATGGACCTCATTGGTTCTTGCAGACGCTTAAACGTGCTGCGTAAGACGAGAATGGACCTCATTGGTTCTTGCGGACGCTAAAACATGCTGCATAACACAAGAATGAACCTCATTGGTTCTTGTGGACGCTTAAACGTGCTGCATAACATGAGAATGAACCTCATTGGTTCTTGCGGACGCTTAAACGTGCTGCATAACACGAGAATGAACCTCATTGGTTCTTGCGGACGCTTAAACGTGCTGCATAACACGAGAATGAACCTCATTGGTTCTTGCGGACGCTTAAACGTGCTGCGTAACACAAGTATGAACCCCATTGGTTCTTGCGGAAGCTTAAACGTGATGCGTAACACGAGAATGAACCTCATTGGTTCTTGCGGACGCTTAAACGTGATGCGTAACACGAGAATGGACCTCATTGGTTCTTGCAAACGTTTAAACGTACTGCTTAACACACGAGAATGGACCTCATTGGTTCTTGCGGATGCTTAAACGTGCTGCATAACACGCGAATGGACCTCATTGGTTCTTGCGGACGCTTAAACATGATGCGTAACACGAGAATGAACCTCATTGGTTCTTGCGGAAGCTTAAACGTGATGCGTAACACGAGAATGAACCTCATTGGTTCTTGCGGACGCTTAAACATGATGCGTAACACGAGAATGGACCTCATTGGTTCTTGCAAACGTTTAAACGTACTGCTTAACACACGAGAATGGACCTCATTGGTTCTTGCGGATGCTTAAACGTGCTGCATAACACGCGAATGGACCTCATTGGTTCTTGCGGACGCTTAAACGTGCTGCATAACACGAGAATGAACCTCATTGGTTCTTTTGGACGCTTAAACGTGCTGCGTATCACAAGAATGAACCTCATTGGTTCTTGCGGAAGCTTAAACGTGATGCATAACACGAGAATGAACCTCATTGGTTCTTGCGGACGCTTAAACGTGATGCGTAACACGAGAATGAACCTCATTGGTTCTTGCGGACGCTTAAACGTGCTGCATAACACGAGAATGGACCTCATTGGTTCTTGCGGAAGCTTAAACGTGATGCGTAACACAAGAATGAACCTCATTGGTTCTTGCGGACGCTTAAACGTGCTGCATAACACGAGAATGAACCTCATTGGTTCTTGCGGAAGCTTAAACGTGATGCGTAACACAAGAATGAACCTCATTGGTTCTTGCGGACGCTTTAACGTGCTGCATAACACGAGAATGAACCTCATTGGTTCTTGCGGACGCTTAAACGTGCTGCATAACACGAGAATGAACCTCATTGGTTCTTGCAGATGATTAAACGTGCTGCATAAGACGAGAATGGACCTCATTGGTTCTTGCAGACGCTTAAACGTGCTGCGTAAGACGAGAATGAACCTCATTGGTTCTTGCCAAATGTGTTGCGAAACACACAAGAATTAATTAAAAAAACACATTTTTTGTTGAACCCTTTAATTGTGCATGTTTGTGCAACCTGAGAAAGACTCCTAAAGAATTATGTTTTTTTGACTTTCTTCCTAGCTGGATCAAACCACATGGATCAACATTCTCCATTAAAACCAGAGGAAGAGGAAAGAAAACCCAGGACAGAACCTCTCGCTAAACATGGTGAGATGAAACAACCTGTTTGTTGACAATGTCAGAAAACCTTTTTATTTGTACTGTATATATTACAGTATCTTTATCTTTTTGATTATTATTGGACTTTATACTGACTCCATTTAGGCACAGAAAAAAAGTTTTTTTTTTTTTTTTTTTTTTTTGTAGAAATACCATACCATATATTTAATCATTTAGCAGATGCTTTTATCCAAAGCAACTTAAATAAGAAAAAAAATAGAACCTTTTACATTAATCTTATTTGTGATTCACATTTGCTTATTTTTAGATGATGCTCCTGTGGATGCATCACATTTGCCACTGCAAAAAGTATCCCAAGCAGGTACACAGGAAGCAGGTGAGAGTCACATCTCACACACGTGTACACACACACACACACACACACACACACACACACACACACACACACACACACACACACACACACACACACACACACACACACACACACACACACACACACACACACACACACACACACACACACACACACACACACACACACACACACACACACACACACACACACACACACACAAGCTGTGGATGTGAAGGCAGAGGGCTCTAGACAGCTGTGCTTTCATGTCAGATAGTCTGTTTGTCTGAGTCCAGAGGGCAGCATAGCAGCCATTTTTTTCTACCTCCTTCTGCTTATTTTGACAGTTAAGAGCTGTTCTCTGCTCCACAGCTCCAGGGCTCATTGCATCCCAGTCTGGCAGAGATAGCACACACTGAGAGACACAAAAATATGTCAAATATGTGATTTTTATTAGATTAATACTCAGTTTTGAAAAGTAAATTACTGAATTTCAGTTTCTGTAATTGCAAGTATATTTTGTTGTGTTCAACAACATTTTCCTCTTCTTGAGGGGAATTGGAACAAACTATTAAACACTTTTTAAGTAGTTTAATGTATTTACATGGTTACAACGTGTTAATTGGAGCTATTCATATTACGTCACACTTACCTCTTTAATCACAGAGGTTAATGAAGTACAGTGAGTGGATTACCATGTTTAAGATAAACCATCCTGTCAGTGGTCTTTCCACTAATTTATTATTTGCAATTTAGCTTTTGGGTTAAATGTAAGTGCTATTTAATTACAGTAATTGATTAACGGTTAAAAGGGTAACTCTGATATGCTATTGAAGGAGGATGCTTAGATTTTACTGCCATCTAGTGGATTCTGGCTAGAATGAATACAGGAAGTGATCCACTTAGGTTTAAACCTATATCTTTATGTTATAAAATAATATATTTTAAATAAGTCATTAAATAATAATAATAAAGGCACAATATGTAAGATGTTTGAATTAAAATATCCAAAAACCAATAGAACAATGTTATATTGTTGACTTGTGTACTTACATTTTCCCAAATGTTTCCAAGAATGTTTAACTCCAGAAAATATGCAATTTTAACCAGGACATGGACCGTGTCTGTGCGTCGCCTATCAATGACATCATACCTGCCTTACCCTCGATTTCTCATTTTTTTTGGAAAGTTATAACATAACTTTCAACACACTCCAATGTATCTAATATGATAAAACAGAGCTGCGTTACCCCACATACGTATGAGCAAAATCAAGGCATCATGAAGCTATGCCTTTCTGTGTTTTGAATAAGCAACCTTTAGGGGTGAAAAATTACATATTGTGGCTTTAATTTAATAATATAATATAAATTAAAGGTGCACTATGTAAAATAAAATCTGTGAAATATCCAAAAACCACTAGGCAAGTGTTATACATTTTGTTCAGTTGAGTACTTACAATATCCCAAATGTTTCCAACTATTTGAAAATCGTGAGAAAATTGCTATTTTAACCAAGGAAACGGGACATGTGAGGGAGTCGCCTGTCGATGCCGTCATATCTGCGTTCCTCTCGCTTTCCGGTTTTATTTGGCAGAAACGCTTTACTCTTACTGCAGTGTGCAACAAGTGTCATATCAGCCGCCGAGCGAACACACAGAGTAACGTCTGCTGTGAATAAGGTCTATTGTGTATATATAATAAAGTGCCCCTATTATGCCATTTTAAAGGCTCCTAATTTTATTTTGGAGTCTCCTACATGGTTTACATGAATTCAAGGTAAAAAAAAAAAAAATTATGATAATATACATTGCAGCATCACCTCTTTTCACACAGTGTTTGAAACGTTTGATAAAGGATCTGGTCTCTCTAAACCCCTCCTTTCCGAGAGCTTACTCTGCTCTTATTGGTCAGATAGCCCAGTCTGTTGTGATTGGTTTAACGCTCACAGGGCGTGTCAGAAACCATATCTGATTCTCAGCGCTTGTATACACAGTGATACGAACAGTAACGATGGCATTGGTTTTATACCGTATCAATTCGAGTATGAGCCCTCAACCTTTGGAAGTACAAAAGAGGATTTGCTTTCGCAGTGCAGAAACGTGTCTTCTCCACATATCGACAACATGATCCAAACACTTCCACTACAATGCTTGAGCGTCAAAGTAGATGATGTTCACGGGCAGCTAATTGTTACAATTGTAGGTTTGTGTAAGAAGTAAGACTGGAATTACTAAGGACTTGTTTCATGCAGTCCAGAATCAGTTCTTTCTTTTGGGAGACATTAACCCCTTTCACACAGCAACACCTGTAAATTACCGTAAAATTACCAGAATGACTTTACCGGTAAATACACAAATATGCTATTCACAGAAGCAATGGCATTCTGGCTTTTTACCGGTAAGAGACCATTCACACATCAACAGTAAACTACTGGTAAATTCTGTGATGTCAGTCATTGGAAATGATCTTTAAATGCTGTACCGTTGTCTTCATCCATTTGACAAAAAATGTTGACGTCTTGAGCACTTACGTTGTTACGTCAGCGCATTCTGATTCCTTCGTGAATATATACCGTAATCTCCATCCCGCATTCACACAGAGCACATTACTGGTAATTTACTGGTAATTTTACCACTTCCCTTACTGGTAAATTGCCGGAACTGATTTACCGGTATTTTTGAAAAGGTCCTGTTCACATATGATCCGTTACTGGTAATTTACCAGTAAAGATTGTATGTGTGAAAGGGGTTAATAACTCCATGTAACATGCACTTTGATCGTTGAAACTTTGAATGTATATGTATATAACACACTATATAATACAGTCCCTCCAGAAAAACGCGATTATGCGATCGCATGATTTAATGCATAATCAGCCAAAGTCCGCATATTTATGCGGGGGTTGCATTTTTTTAAAATACGCCGCACTTTCGCCACATAAATTGCCTATTTCTGCGTGCAAAATATGTGGGGCTAGCATGATTTCATAATCCCCGCATTAAAAAGTCATATATATTAGCAGAAAGTTGAAAAATGTTTGTTTACTTCACACAAGAGCCGCCATTTCCCCCTATTGCCATGGGAACGTTTTGAATCGAGGTAATTACCCGACGTGAACGTCATCGAAAAGCTGCAAGCCCTGTGGTGAAACCATAGATATTGGTGAAACCATGATGAAGCACGCAAATTCCCATTTGCCAACAAAAATAACAGCAAAAGACCGCGCAAAGCAGTTTCTCAGTGTGTTGACCAATTTCAAAAAAACAGCATCATGAAGCTTCGAAGCGTTATGAATCAGTGAGTCGATTCAGCGGTTTGAAGCGTTATGAATCAGTGAGTCGATTCAGCGGTTTGAAGCGTTATGAATCAGTGAGTCGATTCAGCGGTTTGGATCGCCAAAGTCACGTATTTCAGCAGTTTGACACTCGATCAGAATCATGAATCGACTTGCTGATTCAAAACGCTTCGAAGCTTCATGATGCAGTGTTTTTAAATCGGTCATCACTATATAAGTCGTTATTTAGGTTTTAGCACAAAAACTATTCTCGTCGCTTCATAAAGTTATTGTAGAACCACTGTAGTGAGATGGACTTTGTAACGACGTCTTTAGTACCTTTTATGGGTCTTGAGAGTGCACAGTGCATTGTGCCAATGAGGGCCTTTCTGAGCCATCGGATTTCAACTAAAATATCTTCAATTGTGTTCCAAAGATGAACGGAGGTCTTACGGCTGTCCAACGACATGAGGGGAAGTCATTAATGACAGAATTGTCATTTTTGGGTGAACTAACCCTTTAAGAGATTGCACTTTGTGCATTGGAAGCACTCAAATGTCTGTTTTGTATAGTTACCTCTGTAAAACAGGAAGTTATTTATTCATTTTTCAGAAGTTGTAGCATATTCCTTTTTGTAAAGCTACAGAACTTGTTTGACTCAATGTTTTGTAAATTTGAGCCGTGTGTTTATTAAAGTCGTCAATAAAACAAAATGAGAACTTAAATATTCCCAGCACTTTCTGTGATGTAGTGCAATCACAAAAAAGCCGCATTTTTCTGGAAGGACTGATAATAGCTAGCATCCGAAAAAGCATAAAAGATGCACTTTAACATTACAATAATGTGAGATAATGTTCCTGTACTATTTTTATGTAATATTATGTCATATTATGATGGGTTTTGTCTCAGTGCAACATGCATGAGAGTGTATTTTACACAGCAAGTGATAATGTCAATACATTGTTATTGCATTTCAGAGTTCATTCCCCCCGAAATCTGCATGAGTCCAGTTGATCGGGGCAATTGCGACGGCTCTGAGAGGAGATACGTGCACAATCCCAAGACTGGGAGATGCCAGGCTTTTCGCTACAGTGGCTGTGGAGGCAACAAAAACAACTTTGTCTACAGGAGACACTGCATGAAAATGTGCATGAAAGGCAGAGGTGGGTAACTTCGTTACATTTACTTGAGAACATTTTGGGGAAAATTGTACTTTTAAGAGTAGATTTAAATGTGGTTACTTTTATTTTAACTTGAGTACATTTCTAATGAAGAATTTTTACTTTTACTTTGTTACACTGGGTGACGTTCCTCTCGTTACTTAAGTTTAATGCAACACGTTTCATTCCAAGCGCGCGCTGTATTTTTTTCACAAATGAATCACTCTTTTTAGTCGATTCTGTTCAAAGACTTAATCTCTGAATCCGAAATTGGCCTCCTAAACCCTCAATCACTATCCCCTTCTTTAGTCCACTAATACAGTTCACTTGAAGGAGTGAATGAAAAAGAGTGAGTGAATTCGGACAGGCACTGTGTGTACATCGGCTGTACACTCGTTATTGCGGTGCAATGTGGGATAGAATGAGTGCACTCAATAATGTCCACCATGGTTTCGGACACCACTACAAAGGTCTGTCCCCTCAAATAGTGCCCTATTTAAGGGTATAGGGGCGATTTCGGATTCAGCCTTGATCAAACAAGTTGGCAAAACTGTCTGTATTGGTTCGCGAACCGGTTTGAATAATTTGTTCAGTTCCCTGCACCCACTGATTCGCTTCTCACTCGGAGTCGTAACAGGAAATTTAAGAACATCAAGAACGTTGGATGAAGTGTCCGTGGACCTAACGTTACAGTCAATTGAAAACAAATCTGCAAATGTATCCTATTGTTTGCCAGCGATGAACATCTTTATTGATTGAACATGTACATAACGATACCGCTAATACAAAGTATGACATTAGTAATATTTGGACATATACCTCAATTTATACATTGATAGATGAATGAACTTCCGCCTTCCCGCGGAGATTTGTGAGTATTGCGCAGTGGCAGTGATCTGTTAGTCTTGAAAACGAATGTCTTTGCTTAGACACAGTTAAAGGGATAGTTCACCCAAAAATTAAAATTACCCCATAATTTACTCAACATCAAGCCATATGCCATTCTTCTTTTAGATGAATACAATTATTTCGTCAAGTTATATTAAAAAATGTCCTTTGCTAATCCAAGCTTTATAATGGCAGTGAATGGCAACCCAAAATTTGAAACCCAAAAAAGTGCATCCATCCATTATAAAAGTAATCCACACGGCTTCGGGGGTTAATAAAGGCCTTCTGAAGCGAATCGATAGATTTTTGTAAGCAAAATATGCATATTTAACACGTTATAAAGTAAAATTTCTATCTTCCAGCTGACGCCCTCTGTATTCAATTTATGAAAAATGCTTTTAATACCGTTCAAATAACACAAATAAGAGTCGGGACAACAATGTTCTTCTTTTGATTTACTGCGCAATATGAATTACCAAACTCCATAAACGCCGGCCTTTTGGACCATGAACTGGCCAACCAAAAGCTAACCCAGAGTTCCTGAGTTTACATACAACTCAAAACACTACAGTTCCCTTTACGTGCCTTTGAACGCAAAACTCTGCAGATTCACTATATTTCGACATTAACTAATAATCCAAAATGTTAATATTATACAAAGTCAAGTGCAATGATTTTTGGGCTACATTATGCAGCTAGCATTAAACAGAAATAATGCTTGTCTCTTCTGTGTTTGTTGCAAAGATATCCAATTATGATAATAACAATTTAAATTCAATATATATAAATATTAACATGTTATTGTATTGTTGTTATATAGGCTTTATATGATTCGAAGTAACTAGTAACTAGCTACTTGAGTAGTTTTTTTATTGAATACTTTTTGACTATTCAGATTAGTACTTTTACTTTGAGTAAATATTTCTATAAGTACTGGTACTTTTGCTTGAGTACAGTTTTTGGATACTCTACCCACCTCTGATGAAAGGTGTGTTTACTGCAGCCTTTGTCTATTTTGGAGGGTTTAATATTATAATTGAGAAGAACTGCGTAGTTTATTATATTGACGATGATTAGATGTTTTCACTCTGTAAAGCAAGATTTATGTGTATTGTTGATTCTCTATGTTCAATGTTTTCTCTTTCAGATCACAGCCAGAGAAAGCAAATACGGATAAAGACAGGGAACTCAAATATCTTATTCCGATCTGTCTAGGACATACATTTTTTTCTCATGATACCAAAAACCACTCTTTTATCCACAATGTGCACCTTTGGTATTGTGGTCAAGAAAATATGAGACAGTAGCAAACATGTGTTTGTACCTCGCTGAACCACACATTTTATTCATGTATATAATTTTTACATTTAATGGATTTTAATCTTGCCTTCATATATGAAGACATTCAATGTATTTTAATTGTAAAACAATTTTCCACTCTATATTGTTTTATGGGGAAGAAAGGACAAATTAACATACTAAATTACTTAACATTCATGATAAATTAATCATATCACCTAACACTGAGTATTTATGGCTTATTTGCTGAGGATTGTAAATCCTTCTTTTTTCTCTTTTTTGTAAAATTGTTCTCAGTGTTCAAACATTCAAATTATTTGTCTTTTTATGTTTATACAGTACACTCCAAAACATTGACTTGTTCTGCCCTTGCACTGTGGTCTTATACTTATGCCATTGTTTGTATGTAATGACTAGAGGATAATAATTTATCCAGGACATAGTGACAAACCCATCGAGAGTTGAGTCTAGCATAAAAAAAACATACAATTTTGTAATAAAATATACAAAATGTGACCAACAGATTATCACTAAGAACATCTCTTACCTCTCTACGGATGCATATTTTAAACTACCAGCGATTCCTCTGTGAAAAGTATTGTAGAACTACTTGATGATAGGCATGTTAAATATATATTTTTATGATTCAGTCTGTTTTCTACACAAGATGGAGCTGTTACTCTTAAGAGGAACTTTTGGAATTCACTACCAGTTGTTAATGTACATTTTCCTGCACTCTTTTTTAAACAATTGTGACCCTGGACCAGAAAACCAGTCATAAGGGTCCGTTTTTTGAAATTGAGATTTATACATAATCTGAAAATTGAATAAATAAGATTGAGTGTTTGATGTATGGTTTGTTAGGATAGGACAATATTTGGCTGAGATACAACTATTTGAAAATCTGGAATCTGAGTGAAAAAAATAAAAAATAACGAAAGTTGTCCAAATGAAGTCCTTAGCAATGCATATTACTACTAATAATACATTTTTGATATATTCATGGTATGAAATTTACAAAATATCTTCACGGAACATGATCTTTACTTAATTTCCTAATGATTTTTGTCATAAAAGTAAAATTGATAATTTTGACCCATACAATGTATTGTTGGCTATTGACTTATGACTGGTTTTGTGGTCCAGGGTCACAATTATATTTGAATAATCTTTCATTGTGTTTCTTAAAGTTGACTGGTGGAGTTTTTCTGTCTCGCTTTACATTAGGTATCTTTAACTTGTATGAACTTTATTAAAATTTAAAGCATTTGATTCAATGTACTTGTGTATTGTATTGTTCTGTGAAACTGTCATAAGATGGGGGTCATCTTTCCCCAAGGGTCTACGTTTTTTTAAATATATATTAAGGTTACACTTTATGTTGTGTCCTTGTTCCAGTGTAATTATACCGTAACAAGTACTGAGTGATATCAATTAACAACATGTACTCACTATAGAGTTAAGAATAGGAGTGGGGTTTGCTTTATAGCTAGTTGCATGTAATTATGCATAATTTACTGTTATTACTATAGTACGTACATGTACTTACAAATAAAGTGTTACCTAAATGAATTACTGTCCACAAATATCCCATCATAAAATATACTTAAAAGCCCAAATAAACATAAAACTTTAAAATGCAACATAAAATGTAATGCACATTAAGAAAAAAACAAGGTATCAGCACAAAGAAAAGGCTCACAGAAGTCTGTAGAGTTTTTAGAAGCGAATTGTTTGGATATACTAATAATATATCTATTATGTTATATCTTATGGTTTTAAATTGCATAAAGCAAACCGTGTAAGGAAAGCTCAATGGGGCACTGAGGCGGGGATAAGCAGTGATGATGTAACAGGAAGCCAGTACGCTGAATCTCTTACAGCTTGACAGCCGTCGTCATTCACACGCTGCGCGTCTCGTGCGCTCCTTCATCTCGCGCTCTGATATTGCACATCGTTCCATGACACCGTGAGGTCGCAAAGGAAAGTAATGACTGTTTATGTTTTTGAATAACAAGAAGGCACGTTCGTTTTTATCTGAACCTCTCCAGAGCACCTTGGATTTAATCTACAGGTAAGAAAATGCTTGATACGGACGAACGGCTAGTGAATTATACATATGGACAGGGAATTAATTTGGTGCTGCGGGAGCCTCTCCAGTCAAACGGACTGTCATGTTATAACAATTGCTGACTGAACGGACTTCCAGACTTCTTATGCATTAATAAGAGCTTTAAACTGAGAAATAAATGGCGGGTTTGTCTAATGGACTGACACATCATTCAGATATTGGCTCTTGTGTTCAGGTAATTTCCAGGTAAATGCGATATGTGAGTGTGGACTCATCTGTGCATGTGTACAGTGAGGAAAATAAGTATTTGAACACCCTGCTATTTTGCAAGTTCTCCCACTTGGAAATCATGGAGGGGTCTGAAATTGTCATCGTAGGTGCATGTCCACTGTGAGAGACATAATCTAAAAAAAAAAAAAAAAATACAGAAATCACAATGTATGATTTTTTAACTATTTATTTGTATGATACAGCTGCAAATAAGTATTTTAACACCTGAGAAAATCAATGTTAATATTTGGTACGCCCTGTCCCATGTGCAGAAAAACACCCCCAAAGCATGATGCTACCACCCCCATGCTTCACAGTAGGGATGGTGTTCTTGGGATGGTACTCATCATTCTTCTTCCTCCAAACACGTTTAGTGGAATTATGACCAAAAAGTTCTATTTTGGTCTCATCTGACCACATGAGTTTCTCCCATGACTCCTCTGGATCATCCAAATGGTCATTGGCAAACTTAAGACGGGCCTTGACATGTGCTGGTTTGAGCAGGGGAACCTTCCGTGCCATGTATGATTTCAAACCATGACGTCTTAGTGTATTACCAACAGTAACCTTGGAAACGGTGGTCCCAGCTCTTTTCAGGTCATTGACCAGCTCCTCCCGTGTAGTTCTGAGCTGAATTCTCACCTTTCTTAGGATCATTGAGACCCCACAAGGTGAGATCTTGCATGGAGCCCCAGTCCGAGGGAGATTGACAGTCATGTTTAGCTTCTTCCATTTTCTAATGATTGCTCCAACAGTGGACCTTTTTTCACCAAGCTGCTTGGCAATTTCCCCGTAGACCTTTCCAGCCTTGTGGAGGTGTACAATTCTGTCTCTAGTGTCTTTGGACAGCTCTTTGGTCTTGGCCATGTTAGTAGTTGGATTCTTACTGATTGTATGGGGTGGACGGTTGTCTTTATGCAGCTAACGACCTCATACAGGTGCATCTAATTTAGGATAATAAATTGAGTGGAGGTGGACATTTTAAAGGCAGACTAACAGGTCTTTGAGGGTCAGAATTCTAGCTGATAGACAGGTGTTCAAATACTTATTTGCAGCTGTATCATACAAATAAATAGTTAAAAAATCATATATTGTGATTTCTGGATTTTTTTTTTTAGATTATGTCTCTCACAGTGGACATGCACCTACGATGACAATTTCAGACCCCTCCATGATTTCCAAGTGGGACAACTTGCAAAATAGCAGGCTGTTCAAATACTTATTTTCCTCACTGTATGTGTATTAGAATGAGCGAAACTAGCTTGCACTAAGAAATTGATCATACTTCGAATTTATTTTTCATTTATAGGTACAAACTATACGTTTTTATAATGAAGAATGACTGTACCCGATACTGCTGTCAATACCGGCATGCATTTTAAAGTTCTTCCTTTTAAAAAAAATATATAATAAGGTTAATTAACTGTCAGATTACTTAGCAAAAAGTGAGAAATGACATTACAATCATTACACAATATCTAAGATCATCACTAATTATGCCAAAATCCACTTGAAGTTTGATTTTAAGTAGTCAAAAGTGTCAGGAATAATTTTATATATATATATATATATATATATATATATATATATATATATATATATATATATATATATATATATATATATATATATATATATATATATATACACACACACACACACACACACACACACACACACACATACACATACACAAACATTAAAGGTCCCGTTCTTTGTGATCCCATTGTTCAAACTTTAGTTAGTGTGTAATGTTGCTGTTAGAGCATAAATAATACCTGTAAAATTATAAAGCTCAAAGTTCAATGCCAAGCGAGATATTTTATTTAACAGAAGTTCCCTTTCAAAGCCTACAGCGAACGGCCGGCTTGGACTACATCCTGGTACTTCCTTCATAAATTACGTCAGTAGAACAGTAGAACAGACTAACCTCCGCCCACAAGAATACGCTAAAAAAGTGGTCTTGTTGATGTCCCACGTGGAGAAGAGGAAGTGTCGTGTGGAGAAAAGGAATTGTTGCGTTTGAGTGTGTTTGTCGCCATGTCGTCGAGACGCTGTTATTTTCATCCCGGAGTCAAATCACCTTTGTTTGGCTTTCCCAGGGACGCTGTAGAGATCATTAAGTGCATATATATCTCCCGTTAAGAGGCGTGACCTTTCCACGTTCGCTAAGCTGCGGTCAAATCACAACACGGGAAGCGCTGGCACAATCAGAACTCGTTACATATTTCTGAAGGAGGGACTTCATAGAATAAAGGAAGTCATCAGCCGCTTTTAGGACAGTGAATACAGCGGTATACAGATAAGTAAATTGTGTTAAAAATACTGTTTTTTTACACGCGAAACATGAACACGTTATATTGCACACTGTAAACACCACCAAAGCTTCAAAAAAACACGAAGAACGGGACCTTTAATTGATTATATAATATTAATGCAAAAAAGAAATCAGTCAAACTTTGAATGTAGATTTATATTTTGTTTGGGGCATTCGATATTTTCCATGCAATCTTAGAACCGTAGCTCATATTGCTGTGCTTTATCATTATTCCAAAACCTTATAGCCTACCCATCAGTGCCACGGACGGAGAAGATAAAATACCAGTATCATGAAGTAACTAGACATACCAAGGTCTGTTGACACCTAACCACACTACTGACAGAAGGGGCCTGACAGTCTCTCTGAGGAGGAAAATTATGATAATTAATAGCCAACAGATAGCCTTGGTATTTGTGTATTTTGGCCACATGGTTACATAAGCAGCCGCTTGTACGTGATGAAATACTGTGGAGCTGGTGGGGTATAGATTGCTAAAATGATCTTTCCAGATTAAGCTGATATGATGCAATGAAACCGTTTGACATGCAGTATCTTCCTAAGATATTTCATGTGATATTCCGTCTTATTTCTGTTGCTTGGGAATTAATCATAAATGCAAGCATCAGCTAGTATTGCTCATACTTGCGCTTAGGGATTTGAACAAACTTCTTAAGGTAAACATTAAACTTTGGAGTGTAACTAATCCTGCACAGTTTGTGCTAATAATACCTTAAACCATGCATCTTTCCTAGATCAACCAGAACACACTAGCAGTCACCTAGCAATGCCATAATAACCACTCTGAGTACTCTGGTAAGTGCAGAAGCGTGGTAAAACCACTCAGAACACTGTAGCAATGACAATCACATTCTAGCATCATGGCGGTGAGTTTTACATGAACAAGCATTCTCTAATATTGCTTATTTTCATAATCAGACCTATAGTGCTGAGGTATGAACAATGTGTTCTACGGATTCAGCTGCATAGGTTGCAAAATTATACGGTTAGAGACCGTGATGCTAGCTGGCAAAGGGACCTAATCAAAGAGGATTTGCTACTTAGATCACGAAAAGCCAATTAATCCCCACACAGAATACGTTAAAGAGCATAGATTATGTTTTAAAAGAGAAATCAATTATTTAGCCTCGCCGTTTGAGAGCCTTTTATGTGCTTCTCAATGCAGAGCCCCGAAGCATGCATGTGTTTGTCAGGGTTGAGTGCTGCTCTCAAGGAGGATTTAATGTCAGTGGAACAAAGCTGTGTTCCTGCCCTGGCGACATTGCATTCAGTTACTGTGCCATTACCATGGTTCACCCCTTACCTCCGTCACGGAAACGTGGAGGGCAGATAGTAAACAATGCCGGGATGTTTTAGTGCAAATAAAGCTATCTTTCACAATCCTGTACTATAAGTTAAAAAGTGTGCTCTTGAGCAATCGACTTTACAGTCCCACTGGTTGGATTAATAGAATTTGTGCACGCCGGTCACATAATTAAATGAATGTGAAGTCAAAACACCCCTAAGCATTTGCAAAGTAAATGTTTTCTTTATCTCCACCACGAGACAGGTCATGATGTGTCTTTTTTATTAGCAGCAGTGTCCAATTGGATGCTTTGAATTAATGCAACAAAAAAAAGAGAGAAGATTTATTACAGTCAGGGATTCAGTGTCTTGTTTCAGGCATTAAACTGGAGTCGGGCTAATGGGACCATTTAATTTCCTCTCCCTAGATTCATTTGAGTTTATGTGCGTTGAAGTGCGGCAAGCCTTTTATTGCAAACCGCTCTCTAGTTGTTATTTCCATCATATCTATTTCACTCACAAGTCAGTATTATCACATAGCATCAAACACAAAGTCAGTGATGTCTATTTGTAACCCTTGTTAAAGAGATACATGTTAATGGCTCTTGGTATAACCTTATGAAATATCTCTATCTGCTTTAGGCTATACACAGATAGTTTGACCGATTAAAAGAAAGTCTCTTATCCTCCACAAAATACCTAGTTCTGTCATGAAACTAGATGGCGCAGGCTGATAAAACTCATTTGACCATTCGCAAAGACCCGCCCCCTTTAGTTACTGTTGCTATGTAAGACAGGCCATCGCGCTCTCACACCACACACGTTCTCACATAGAGAAAATACATCGCAGAGCAAAGAGGACACTGACAACACGCCAACAGAGCAAGTTACTTTTGATATGAAACAAAGTCTCAACTTTGAAATTGTCATTTTTTAAAAAGAAATGTAAACGATAAATACCGTTTAGTGGCTCTTTAATGTGTCGTGATTGCTGTAGCGCCTCGTGAACCGATTATCTCTTCCTTGTAGTTCATTGATAAGCACGAAATAAACGTGAATGAACACTAAAAGAAATGTTGTTTCAACTGCGGAAAGACGTCAGTACACACCGTTTTTCCAAGTTCAAGTCCACCATTAATCCCCTTTAATCTCCTAACTCCCCTGACTGCTTTGTCGGACAAAACGGCAGATTCGGCAATGTGATTGGTCAGATCGCCTGTCAATCAAACTTGCGGCGAAGGGTGAATTTGATAGCGATCACATCGTTATCTATACAGCTGATTGGTTGCTGTTGCTTCAGCAACCAATGAGCTGTGGCTCAACATTCAAATACCAGCAGTGTTTGCTGTTAGTAGTCTGTGGCGCGCTTTCAGGAACCCTCCACCTTCCCCAGCTCCACTAGTACAGATCTGGTACAGAGGTTATTTCTTGTATGTTATATGTGCAGCAGCAGCAATGTCTGTGAATGTATTGGCAGTAGCAAGTCTCGATACTTGCTGGGCAGCAGCGTAGCAGATCTATTCTGCTAAGACCACATACATTAAAGTGCCCTTATTATGGTTTTGAATATTCTCTTTCATGCGTGTATGTGTAATATTGCTGTTTGTGAATGTAAACGTTCTGCAAAGTTGTAAAGTTGAAAGCGCACGATAAATAAAGTTATTGTCTCCCTAAAGAAAGAATCGACTCTGAACCGCCTTAACGAGGCGTTTGTATTTCAAATCCCACTGCGTGACGGTTCTACATCACTAGAAAAGACATTTGCGTAATGTCCGTCTAAGTTCAACCGTCCGCGAACAAATTTGAGAAACTTACGACTGCTTCTCAACGCGGGATTTGCAAAACACTTGTACCTCAAACTGAGTAGCGTATCACTGAGAAACATCCTGCTCAAGTCATCCTTGCAATGGAGGTCCGGGTTGAATAACTAGTTCTTCCAATGTTTCATCATCGGACTTGCGCTCGGATTGATATGGTAAAATCAACGTCATCGTTACAGTCTTTACTGTGTGTACAATCGCTGAGATTTAGGAAGCGGAGCTGAAGTTTATGGTAATGGGAGTTTTGTTTCCGACATACACTGTAAGCGGTAGACCAATAACAACAGACTGGGCCATCTGGCCAATCAGAGCAGAATAGCTTGCAAAAAGGAGGGATTTAGAGAGACTGATTTAGCCAACGAGTGTTTTTTTGGCATTTGATGCATGTAAACCTGTTGTAGGAGACCCCCAAAACAAAATTAGAAACATTTAAAATAGCATGGGGGCACTTTAACATTGCCATATCCATTAGCATGTCAATCTCTCCAAGAGTTGTCATGACATAACTACATTTATTTGATCAAACATACAGTAAAAACAGTAATATTGTGAATTATTGTTGAAATTTTGAATAACTATGATACACTACTATTCAAAAGTTTGGGGTAAGAAAGATTTAACAATATAATATAATAATATATTTATTCAGCAAGAATGCGTTTAAACCTTATTAAATGTCACAATATATATATATATATATTCCAAATAAATTATGTTTATTGAACTTTCTATTCATCAAAGAATGTAGAAAGAAAATGTATAACAAAAAAAAAATATTAAACCGCGAAAACATCAATATTGATAATTATTAATAACGATGAATGAATTATTAATAGTTAAGCACCAATATCAATTAAACACAATATTACTTGTTTTTTGATACATTAAAGGCATCCTTGGTCAGCATAAGAGATTTCCTTCAAAAACGCATGTACTTTATATGTATAAAGTTTCTCACACACACACACACTAATATATATAATTATTTATTATTAAATTATAAAAAAAAAGTTGAATATATCAAAATAGAAGTGCTTCTCAGACTGTATTTTGGCATTATATTAGTATCGGTTCGCTTTATACAGGCCTAAAATTAACAGCATTATGTGAATATTCCTTTGCATACTGGCAGCCAGGTTTGTCCTGCAGTATGATTAATCATGGCTATACATGTAGCTGATGACAGTGTGAATGAGGCTTTAGTATTTTTAAAAATTGACCCTAGAGATGAAGGGCTTGTGTGGGTTGCCGAACAGTGGAAATATAAACGGAGCTTCAGAATGAGTGTTTAACGCTGATATACACTAAACAAACTGCCGTTGGCGGGCAGTGGCTTTAAGATTTACTGGCCTCCGCCACCACTCGGAGTGCGGGGGATCCTGGTAATGCATGTGGATGAATCAAAGCCCTCCCACTTCCAAGTGGGTCAGTCTTAGGTTATCATGTGTCAGCCAACACTTCCTTTAAAGTAGGATTCAATTTTTTTTTGGAATGATTAGGTGGAACTGGATCTTCCTCTTCTAATTTTAACACTCACCTCCTGCCCTTAGTCTCTCTCTTTTGTTTGCCGAAAGGGTTACCTGAGTTGCATAACTCATTGGACTGCAGCCTTTTGCGTGAACCCTCCGATGCCATCCTCTCCCGCAGCAAAGTCTCCTGAAGTTCAAGTTCAGGACCTTTCACATGCCTTCTCTGGAGGGTACAGGGTGAAGGTCTGCTGGTTTAAAAATAGGGGTGAATATGATCCGGTTCCGACTCCCGAGTTTTATTTTCATGGCTCAGAGGAATCCTGGGAGCGCAGACTATTGGCCTGCAGAGGCAGAACTCGTGGTCCTGGATAATGGTGTGCAGAGGAAGTGGTTTTAGATGCTAGACACAGAACTAGCTGTCTATACACAGCAGGACATCTTTGGGGATCTTCTATGAACACAATGCTCTCTAATGCTTCCCCCTGAGCTTTTACAGCTGTCTAGTTGGGGAAACATTTGCAAGCGATTGGACAGGTTTCCATACAGTGACGTAAATAGAATAATTTTGGTTGCTGGAATCCGAATCACAGGAGGGTTGAGGTTCTGTGTCTGTGGTTTGAGAAAGTCCTAATTGTCGTCTCAATTTGTTTATGCATTCTATAAAAAAAAGCCATGTGAAATAAAAGGAGACCTGTTCTGTCCTCTTGATTTATTGGAACAAGCCCGTTCCTGCAGAATATGCAAAATCAGTGGTTTCAGTCCTCCATGCTTCATTAAAAAGAAATCTTTCTTCATTGCACGAGCTGCTATGTGATTATCTTTCATGTGGTGCATGCTTTAAATAATGCATTTTCTGTGTTTTTAGCAGCTAGGCCTATATTTTCACAGGATGTTCTTAGCCAATGTTAAACACCAAATGCTACAATATTTTGTCCGCTGAACACTTGAATATCTGAATCGTGCCAGCTGATCATTTTCTGCGTTGTTTAGCATCCAATTCCACAAATCAAGTAACGAAACAAATTTAATGATGGAAAATTTGAAAATGCAGGGACGAATACATTAAACAGCTCAACCAATTGCTAAATGCACTGAATGCATTGTGCTGTTACTTGTTCTGCAGACTTTCTTTGGTGAATGCTTCATTAAACAATCTATGTGATTATCTTGCATATGGGCATCTGCGTTGCATGCTTTAAATAATGCGTTTAACTGTAAACTAGCGAGAACTGGGTTTTTAAGCCAATGTTCAGTGTTGGGGGTAACACATTACAAGTTACGCGAGTTACGTAATCAGATTACAGTAACTAGTAAAGTAACACGTTAACAAATTTACAACAAAATACCTGAGTCACTTTGTTGTCCCATTTATTGGCTCCTGTCCTCATGTTGAGATAAATTGGGAGTAAGTGCAGAGGTGTTGTGTGCGCTGTGTGAACATGATGGTTATTGATGTTCTAGACTAAATGTGAGCATGCATATTTCTCACTTGCACAAAAACAGATTAAGTATTCCTCAAAATGAATTAAAAACGGTGAAATGCAAATTCAGAATATTACTCAAACCTTCAATAATAAAATGTCAAATAACACAAATAGACTTTATGTATTTAATCTCACTTTATTAGCCTTTGCTGCTGACCTTCGATAATCCAATTCAACAATACTAAGCAAAAACTACATTAGTTAAACATCATTTGAGTTAATTTTTGTTTTGTTTTTATTGCTAAAGTAAGAATGATGAACTGTCTTCTCCTCCATCCTGAATGGCAGCACAAATAAAAGGTTGGTTTGAGCTGGGCCCTCTACTCTACAGGCATGAATTTACATGTCCTTCAGTCTGAGGCTTATTCATATAACTAATAATGTGAAAGGGCCTTTACATTTGCCAAAAATAGAAGTTTTGTTGGAATTTTTATTTTTTTTTTTAAAGCCCAGGTGAGAAAAATTCACTTAAAACACAATTAGTTACTTTGTTTAGGGGGTAATATTGTAATTACTTTTAAAAGTAACTTTCCCAACGCTACCAATGTTAAACACCAAGGCCTTGGTTTCACAGACAGGGTTTAGATTAAGCCAGGAGTAGGCCTTAGATCAATTAGTACATTTAGGTAGCGTTTATAAACGTGCCTTAAAGGGTTAGTTCACCCAAAATTGAAAATAAAGTCAGTAACTACTCACCCTCATGTTGTTCCAACCATGTAAGACCTTCGTTCATCTTCGGAACATAATTTAGTATATTTTTGATGAAATCTGAGAGCTGTCTCACTCCTCCATAGGCTTTCAGAGGGACTGAAACTTGATGGCCCAGAATAGTAAGTAAAAACGTAATTTAAGGAGTCCAAATGACTACAGTGGCTCTGTATTAAGTCTATCATGCGACGAAAATACTTTTTGAGCGGAAAAACAACAAAAATAACGACTATTATTGTTGTTCAATTTGAGCCTCTGACGCCACGACGCATGCGCGAAAACTGAGATTAGTGGTAGTAGAAGAAGAGCGCCGTTTTCGCGCATGCGTCGTGGCGTCAGAGGCTCAAATTTAACAACAATAATAGTGGGATAAAGTCGTTATTTTTGTTGTTTGGAACAACTTGAGGGTGAGTAAATGACAGAATTTTCACTTTTTGATGACGATGATGTCGGACATAGCGTAAGTGTTTTGAACTGCGAGAGGCGTTACACTTTCTTTGTAAGTTCAATACGGAAGGCGGTCCGCTGGAAGTTAGATATTTTACTTTATAAAGTTTTAAATATGGATATTTTTCTTACACAAACCCATCGATTTGCTTCAGAAGGCCTTATTTTTTATAATGGATGGGTGCACTTTTTTGGGCTGTAATTCACTGCCATTATAAAGCTTGGATTAGCCAGTATATGTTTTAATAGAACTCTGATTGTATTCGCCTGAAAGAACAATGTCATATACACCTAGGATGGCTTGAAGATGAGTAAATTATGGGATACATTTTCAGTTTTGGGTGAACTATCCCTTTAAGCCGTGTCTGTGAAACTGGGGGTAAAAGTTACAAAATACAGTCAGCAGAACACTTGAATATCTAAATTGTGCCAGCTGATACCACTTTATTCACATGCATTATGAGTTGTTTAACATTCAATTCAACAAAAAAATTCTGCAAATAAGTTATTTAGCAATTAGATGGTTGAGCTGTTTGGTAAATTTGCCCCTGCATTTCCAAAATGATAGTTTTCTAATGTTCCGTCATAACATGTATCTGTATCCAGACACTTAAGTTATGTAAACAGTGGAAACATTCTGGGGATGGATTATGGTTCGAGCCCTGAAATAGCTTAAAATATGTATTTACTCTGCAGGTGTAATTCTGGAGCAGCTTGTGATGGCTTTATTTTTAAATGTGTATATTTGTAACTGTATATGAACAGCTTTGCCACCCTGTTTTATTTCTGTTCTCCTTGGGCTGTTTGTATCAGTAGCCACACTGGAGGATAATGGTCGCCCCTGCAGTTTTGCATGTTCAGCTGTGATACGGTTGGACAGGATAGGGTGGGTCAGCTCACATTACCAAGAATCAACATTGGCAGATGTTTCCAGGTTACTTGCTGTGTTTCATAACAGCAATTTGCTGCCCTGATTTGACATATGCTGGTGTAGCTTTCAGTCTGAATTAAACATTCATACTTTTTTGCTTAATTCTGCACTACTGTTTATAGGCTTTTTTTTATCCTCTGGTTCTATTTTAAGTTACAGTATTGGTACTGTATATTCCTCAGATTGTGTTACAGTGTATGATTTCACACCCTCTTTTGTAATATCCCATAGCTATCTAGACAAACCTGATGCTCAAGTATACATAATCCCTCAAATTGTCACTTTTATTCCGCAAGGATACAGTAAATTGATCAAAAGTGATAGTGAAGACTTTTACATTGTTACAAAAGACTTCCATTTCAAATAAATACAGTTCTTTTGAACTTTCTCATCGATGAAATCAGTAAATCAGTTTTTTCATTAAATTAGAAAATATACTTTTTACTGCATTTTTGATCAAATACATGCAGCGTTGGTGAGCATGAGACTTTCAAAAAAAACTTTAATTTACCAACCCCAAACTTTTAAAATGTTTTTTTACTGTATAATTGTGGATAGTTAGAATAGCAACATAAATAGGCTTTTTATCTTTAACAACACAAAAATACATCCAATGACTTTTGTTGTTGACTTCAAAGACTAGGGATAAAATCAAATTCTACAATATTTTGTAGCAAATTCATCTATTTCGCTAGTAGAGTTATACAGTTATGCAATTTTATACAGTTATACAATTATACAATTGCCAACACGAACAGGTTGTGCAGCATGCCAACATACTTTAAAACCCTGAACAAATCTATGCAAAGACAAATAATATATGACCTGGATTACATGAAGTTCACTTCCAACATGAACAAAAATGGTCTCTGTTAAAGTGTTAGTTCACCCAAAAATGAAAATTCTGTCATTAATCACTCACCCTCATGTCGCTCCAAACCCGTAAGACCTTCGTTCATCTTCGGAACACAAATGAAGATATTTTTGATGAAATCCGAAAGCTCTCTGACCCCTCCATAGACAGCTATGTAATTAACACTTTCAAGGCCCAGAAATGTAGTAAAAACATCGTTAAAATAGTCCATGTGACTAAAGTGGTTCAAACTTAAATGGTTATGAAGCGACGAGAATACTTTTTGTGCAAAAAAAGAAAGAAAACCATACTACTTTATTCAACAATTTCTTCACGTCTGTCAGTCTCCTACACTGTTGACGTAGTAAATACAGTCCAGCGCTTCACACGTGAGCACCACGACGCATGTGCATGATGCTGACACAGGAGCTGACCAATGTAAAGGCAAAGACGAGAAGAAATGGTTGAATAAAGTCGTTATTTTTGTTTGTTTTTTACGCACAAAAAGTATTCTCGTCGCTTCATAGAATTAAGGTTGATAAAATCACATGAACTATTTTAACGATATCTTTACTAGCTTTCTGGATCTTGAAAGTGTTAATTACATTGCTGTCTATGAAGGGCTCAGAAAGCTCTCATATTTCATCAAAAATATTTTCAATTGTGTTCAAAAGATGAACGAAGGTCTTGCGGGCTGAGAACGAGATGAGGGTAATTAATGAGTAATTAATGACATAATTTTCATTTTTGGGTTAACTAACCCTTTAATAATTGTGGCCTCTGATTGTTGCCTTATAAGTTCATTGTAATAGTACATTTTGTATTTATTTTGTACAATATTTGTTGGATAACCACTTGGCAGGCAAACCTAAAAAATCTAAAATGCTAAAAAGCTAAAGCAAAACCAAATTAGAACAACTGCCTTACCGTACAAGGATGTTAATGCACATAAATGTGATTCAAAATTACTAATGCTAATAACACAAACATACACATTCTGCCGCTGTTTACCAGTGACAGTCATCACAGCCATTACTCCCTGTAGAGAAGTCGTATGAGTTGTAGAAGTAAAGAGGAAGCAAAAATTTTATAATGGCCTGTGCTGCAACCCAGCCACCTACTTAAACCTTCCAAGACACTTTAGAGCAGCTTTCTCTCTGACAGCATCGCCAGCCGTGTTCTCCAGCATGTGCATGACTTCATTATGATTTCTTTTGTAAAGCACAATATCTGATTGTGCTTAAGGCAAGCTGTGAGCTGATGTTGGCTTCATCCTCATGTTCAGCTAATACACATCAGCAGCAACTAACAGAAAACTCCACAAGAGTGGAATGACATGAAAGGATCATCTGAGGGTTTGAGATGTCTTGACAATGGGGTGGAGTAAGTGTGTAAAGGAGTGAACTGCACCTGAGGGCTTTTTGGGCTGTTATGTGAAAATCAGGGAATGA
Organism: Romanogobio albipinnatus; assembly: GCA_023566225.1. Taxonomy (NCBI): domain Eukaryota; kingdom Metazoa; phylum Chordata; class Actinopteri; order Cypriniformes; family Gobionidae; genus Romanogobio; species Romanogobio albipinnatus. The sequence continues at coordinate 13,339,266 of CM042243.1, forward strand.
CAGCTGTTGCCCTTTTGGCTTTCTAGAACATGGTCTTGTTGCAGATTTTCTGCAAAAATACACAGAACAAAGTACAAGAAAGAATGTGTTGCATTTAGGAGCACTGTTGTTATTGTTAATTAAAACTAAACTATTAAAAATCAGTTTCAATTAAAATAAAGCTCAAATAATATAAATATCAGATAAGCTATACATTTAGTGGCAGTGGCTCAGTGGTTCATGTAGGTTGTCTACAACCTGGAAGGTTGGTGGTTCCCTGTGTGTATAATAAGCAGAGTGTTTGCATGTTGTGCACCCGCCTATAGGTGCATATTACTAACGCAGCTTTTAAATAACACAAAAAATACTGCACTATTGACTTTAGACCAGGTTTTTGTTGGTCAGTGGCACAGTTCACCTTAAAATAGCAACGCGCCAACAATACGCCTGAACACAACAATGCACCCTCATTTTCAGACCACATGGGCGAACAGATGTGAGTGAGTGCATTTGCTATTTAAACAACATGGTGCTGGACGTGAAATGCATTGCGCCGGGTGTATGAAAGGGCCCATAATCTAAAAATGAAAAATGTAAATGTAAAATTTAATTCAAAATATTAATAATACTATATATAAAAATTGCCTCCCCGCGAAAGTCTATGCCAGGGTACTGGAGAGGAGAATTCGGCCGATAGTGGAACCTCGGATTCAGGAGGAACAGTGTGGTTTTCGTCCTGGTCGTGGAACACTGGACCAGCTCTATACCCTCTACAGGGTGCTGGAGGGTTCATGGGAGTTTGCCCAACCAGTCCACATTTGTTTTGTGGATTTGGAGAAGGCATTCGACTGTGTCCCTCGCGGCGTCCTGTGGAGGGTGCTGGGGGAATATGGGGTCCGGGGTCCTTTGCTGAGGGCTGTCCGGTCCCTGTATGACCGAAGCAGGAGTTTGGTCCGCATTGCCGGCAGTAAGTCAGACTTGTTCCCGGTGCATGTTGGACTCCGGCAGGGCTGCCCTTTGTCGCCGGTTCTGTTCATAATTTTTATGGACAGAATTTCTAGGCGCAGCCAAGGGCCGGAGGGTGTCAGGTTTGGGGACCACACGGTTTCGTCTCTGCTCTTTGCGGATGACGTTGTCGTGTTGGCCCCTTCTAACCAGGACCTTCAGCATGCACTGGGACGGTTTGCAGCCGAGTGTGAAGCGGCTGGGATGGGGATCAGCACCTCCAAATCCGAGGCCATGGTCCTCAGTCGGAAAGGGTGGCTTGCCCACTTCAGGTTGGTGGAGAGTTCCTGCCCCAGGTGGAGGAGTTCAAGTATCTAGGGGTCTTGTTCACGAGTGAGGGGAGGATGGAACGGGAGATTGACTGACGGAACGGTGCAGCTTCTGCAGTATTGCGGTCGATGTACCGGTCTGTCGTGGTGAAGAAAGAGCTAAGCCGTAAGGCGAAGCTCTCGATTTACCGGTCAATCTACGTTCCTACTCTCACCTATGGTCATGAGCTTTGGGTCATGACCGAAAGGACAAGATCCCGGATACAGGCGGCCGAAATGAGCTTTCTCCGCAGGGTGGCTGGGCGCTCCCTTAGAGATAGGGTAAGAAGCTCAGTCACTCGGGAGGAACTCGGAGTAGAGCCGCTGCTCCTCCACATCGAGAGGGGACAGCTGAGGTGGCTCGGGCATCTGTTCCGGATGCCTCCTGAACGCCTTCCCGGGAAGGTGTTTCGGGCATGTCCAACCGGGAGGAGGCCCCGGGGAAGACCAAGGACACGCTGGAGGGACTATGTCTCCCGGCTGGCCTTGGAACGCCTCGGTGTCCCCCCGGAAGAGCTGGAGGAAGTGTCTAGGGAGAGGGAAGTCTGGGCATCTCTGCTTAGACTGCTGCCCCCGCAACCCGGCCCCGGATAAGCGGAAGAAGATGGATGGGATGGATGGATGGATGGATATAAAAATTGTATTACATAAATAGTATATAAGTAATACTAAAATAGCACTTCTCAGGAAAGAAAATGCTTTATGGTTGTGTTCCTACCAATTATATGCAGTCAATTGTCACTTTTCTTAAAACCCTTCATGTCACGTATTAAAAAAAAAAATTGGTTCTAGTCTAGAATAATTTGTCTGTTCCAAAACGCATGCTGAGGAAAGAAGAAAAAGCCAAAAGAGCAATTTTGAAGATTTTCTTTATCACATAAGTCTTGGAATATATAGCATGAGCCATATGACTATTTTCATGGACCTTTTTGAAGCTTGACAGCTGTGGTCACTATGATCAGCCAATGGATTCGGTTAGCCCTTTGGTTTTCCCATGTAAAAATAGCAGTAATAAGTTTGGAATAACATTAGGGTAAGTAAATAATGAGATAATTTTCTAGGATTTCAATTCAATATATTTTAAGGAGAGTTTATCTTGAGTGAACAGTTGCAGTGTTTACATTTGCATCTCTAATGGAAATGAGATAAATACAAATTGTGTGCGGGGCATATTTACATCAATAGATGTGCCACTGGGTCTGTGCATGCATGTATCTGAGCGATAAGACTAATCGCCGCAGATCACATTGTGGGAGTTCTGAGCGAGCTGGGATTATTCTGAAAATAGGAAAAGGTAATTGCGAATGCTTAGAAGGAACTTGGAGTTTACAGTAAGTAAACATCCTTTGGTCACTGTAGGATGTTTCAACTGCATTCAAAACAATAGTGCCGATAAGCAGAAGGAAAGATTTCTTACAAATGTATACACAAGTACACCCTTTTGGGTCAGTAAGGTGTTTTTGCTCACCAAGGCTGCATTTTTTTGATAAAAAATGCTCACAAAACATTTCTTATTAATATCAATGTTGTAAAAAGTTATGCCATTTCATATTTTTGTGAAACATTTCTTTAAAAAAAACAATCTTACTGACCCCAAAGTTTTGAATTGTAGTGTAGATTGTCTGTTGTAGGATAAATATTAGTAGGATAAATATTATAGATAATAAATTATATATAATTAATAGTAAATAATAGTGGCATCCTGTGGCATCCTATTGGCTTTTCATAGAACTTCACACATGACTGATAAATGTATGATACATTGCCTGACCAACAAAGTGATCTTTTTGTCTATCGATCGCAACACACACGTGGCATAGTTTGGAACGCTCATTTATCAGACTGCATGTTTGCAGGAAATGGTATCAATTTTGCTTTTATATAACTAATAGCCCCAACAAGTGATATTTAAGGAAGCGTTATTGGATTTCCGTTTGTAAGTGTAAGGATAGAGATGATTGGTCATTACTCAGAGGAGTGTGCGTGCACTTAGCCCTCGATTATTTCCTGCCCATTCTGAATTGCTCTGCACTTGATGTGGCACATGAAGAATTTCAAAAGGGGGAACTATTTAACTTGTGCAATGACTACAACACAAATGTATTGGTAACACTTTACAATAAGGTTGTATTAGTTAACATTAGTTAATGCATTAGTTAACATGAACTAACCATGAACAACACCTCTGTTCAGCATTAGTTAATCTTTGTTAACGTTAGTTTGTTCATGTTAGTTCACAGTGCATTAACTAATGTTAACAAGACTTTAATAATGCATTAGTAAATGTTGAAATTGACAAAGATAAATAAATGCTCTTTAAGTGCAGTTCATTATTAGTGCATGTAATGTAGTTAACTAATGTTAGCTAATGAACCTTATTGTAAAGCGTTAGAAATGTGTTTAGATCAGAGCAAAAGTGAAGACATGATATACTTCAAAACTGGTGTGACAATTTAGAACAAAATCAAACCAAAACAAAGTTAATTTGGAGTTCCAGAAAACTTCGCTCTGGCTGGTAAACACCTTTTATTGGTAGGTGGCGATGATGCAATAGGTCAGTGTGCTCCGATCGGTCACCGTGATTTTCCCAAGTAACTCATGTTCCTGGATCAACATATTTAGTTGATCCTGGAACAACAGTCCGGTCTGAAAATGCTGTCCTACCTTATCTATAATCATATCCCTACCCATAACTTTTCTCTAAAATCAGAAAGAAATCATAGGTGTATAACACTGATGTAGACGCACCCAACCCTCACTCAAAAAAAATGATACGTGGGTTTTACTTAATGTTTTTATGTCAACAGGTTCCACGTAATTGGGTGATGTTGAATTTAATTAAAATGGTTTATTTCAATAAACGTACGTTTTTTAAGTAAGGTTAATTAAATGCCATTTAGTTAAATCAGGTTAACGTTCTTAATTTTGTCCAAAACTATTCAATTTAATTATTCTAAAATGAATATATAAAAACAAACCAATACAAGTAATCCAGTTTAATGGATTATTTTTATTTAGTGAATTACTATATTTACAACATTTACACAACCTTTTACAAGGTCTTATTGGCTAGCCAGAAGATGGTTTTATTACATCCATGGCATACCAAAAGTAGTTGTTTTTTATTATTTAAACAACTTTAATTGTTATTAGCAGGTCCTCACCCCAAGCATATGCTCTACACTTCACCACAGTGGTAACCTCCAAAAACACTAACATAACAAAAACTTTTAAATACCAACATAAAACATTAAGAATTAAAAAGTCTCTCCATTTTCTCATCTTGTTAAAAATGTATCAAATAGCACTTTATTTGAACATTTACTCTCTGAATTCAGCCCCTTTGCAAAGCATGATGGGAAGTGAAAGGCTTGTTGGATTGGGTTACTTGATTGAAACATGTTATTTCAAAATGAAAACATCAAGTTATGTCAAAGAGTAACAGTTTTAAGTCAGTTTAACATGAATCAATTACATTTGAACCAGAAACCTGATATAATTGTGTTAAATCAAGATGAATTGCTTAAATAAAGTGAACAGCATCATAAAATAATTTTTTGAGTGCTGGCTGAAAGCCTAAACTTGACATAAACTGTAAACTTGTCCCTCAAATCTGATTGGTTGATAAGAATGTTGATTAGAATGTTTACTTAAAATCGTGCCAATGTTATATTATTTAACTACAAACAAAAATACAATACAAAGAAAATAAATAAATACTTTGCTCCTCATTTGAGGTAAATCGTGTTCTACAAAATGGTGTTTTAATATAAATATTCTCATGAGCATAAAACAAGAGGATGTGGACTGTAACAGGAAGTATCTTACAAGACAAGAGAAAGAACCACAATAATATCCATAAAGTAACTCAGACTATTTACATGTGCACCAATAATGTGATTATTACCACTTAATCGCTGTAAGCAGTGAGCGTGTTACTGGCCACAGTTTAAATCTACTTTTGTCCAATGCAAAACACATTTCTATGGATTCATTTTTTTTTCTTTAAGTGACATGCCTACAAGTGTCTTCATTTCTATGTTTTCGACCATTAATATATTGCATTATATTTATGTAAATCAAGATTGTCAACATGAAATCAGTCTCTTTAACACCGCAAAAATGAGATGCCTTCTTTACTGCCATGTTTACAAATCTGTGCATAACTACGTCATCACAAGCAAATTCACTTTTGGAATAGGTGCAATTAAAGTGTTTATATGCCTGTTTATTGCGATTAAAATCAGCATAAACCACATATTTTACTACAATTATGGTTGCTATGAGCTTAATCACATCAATTTGATCAAAGTATGGTTTGCATGAGGTAGTTTCATTGCAATATTGCCTGAATCTCATTATAATCGCATTATGAGGGTGCACGTAAACATAGTCAGTTGAAGTGTAACAAAATATTGTGTGATTCGTGTCACAATATATCACAATAAAAACATGCAACAATATGTATCGTGGATAGTGACAATCTGTATTGTGTATAGTTCATCCAAAATGAAAATTACTGTGTGAGAAATAATTCTAGTTTAAAGGGTTTGGTGTCAGTACTACATAAACTACTATATATATAATGTTGACTATAATGTATAATAATGCAATGGGGGAATATTTGTGGGTCCTGATAATGCCAAATGTCTTATGTTACCAGTAAAAAGTAACCTAAATTATTTTAAATACATCCAGTCAGTGACAAAGTCAAAGCATATTCGTCTGAAATAATTATGTATTTTTAGTTTCAGGAATCATGAATATTTTTATTCTGGTGTCACCATTGTCCTTGGGTTACCAGTACCAAGTCCAAACTTATTCATTTCCACCCGTAATGTACTACCAAAATTAGCATTTTATTTAACAGTATATTTTTTCTTAACCTTTTACCATGTGTTGGAGTATCGCAATAATATCGTATCGTGATTTCAGTATCGTGATATGTATCGAATCATGACATGAGGGTATCTTCACACCCCTAATAGTCAGGGACAGTCAGCCAATCATATTCCATCCGACTTTAAAAGTGTGCATTGCTTTTATGTTAATAAAACAAAACTACAATGCATGCTAGAATAAACAGAACATTACCTACAGTGTGGACACTAGTTATCGTAAGAGTTTTCATTATAGTTTACCTAAAACAAAGGAACACATTACTAATATGTGGCCAAGATTACCTTGAAACTATTAAACTAATTAATAAACAGGCTCATAAATTAAGTCATGGAAATAGTTCTTAATTCATGGTCACAATATCTTGTCATAACATATATACTTTGGCAATAATTCATAATAATAATTCATAATTCAGATTTCATTACTCACACCCAAATACATACAGTAATAATGTCAGATCTCCAGTACTGCTATTTAGCTTTACATTTAATTTCCAATTTGCCATATTGAGATGTAACTACACTCCCCCAATCCCGTTTTGCACACATTTATTGACTAGGGGAGTTATCCAATCAGTTATAGCCCAGCTGCAAAGCATGCTGGGTAAAGGCCGGTGCTACAATACCTTTGCCACAACTGTGTAAAAGCCAAAAGTTATGTTTTTCACTGTGATGTTAACTTTATTAAGTATGGAAAAAAGATACCCATGTTTTCTTCTTCTTCTTTTTAATCAGAAATAGAATTAGCAATGCATCAGTACAGATACATTTCTGTCCTTTACTAGCATTGAAGTAGGTTCAAATTGGACTTGTGACAGAAAGTGCTGTTTCCTAATCCACCATTTCAACTTCGACTTAATTAACTGTAAATTATTGAAGTACATTTCTGAATCGGGTTTATTCATCACGTTACATATCCTGTAGGAATGAACTGTGTCCAAACACACCGATTGCCTGATTTTTTTCAACGTTTCACACTGATAAAAGTTGGTGTCGAATACATAAATGGGGTGCTTCTTTTTAATTATGTGATTTGATTGTAATGGTGGCATTTTAGTTGAACCTTGTGATCTCATCATTGGTTATAGAAAGATGGCAACTTGCATCAGCACTGTACACAGTCACGGGGGGTAAAGCTCTGAAGACTGTATGAAGTTTAGAGGTTGTACAGTACATACAGGATGGTATTGCATTGAAAAAAGTAGCTATTTTTATGTTAACATATCTTATAGAGAAGCACAGGCTAATTTAGAGTACTTAGCTAATTTATCCGTTTCAAACTCAAGCGGTTAAAATGACCATGAGACGCATTTATTTTCTTCCCATGTGGTTGTACTCAAAAGGCTGCATTGGCAAGGGAAAAAATAGCTGTTTGTTCAAGTAGTGAAGATATCAACAGAAGATAAAATAGTGCAGATATCAGTATCAGTGCAACCAGCCCACAGAACGGCTCACAAAGGCTCTAACCTGCATGTTTATTCCCTCGAATGGAAAAGTAAACACCATTATTTCAGCCAATGACGCAGCTACAAGCAGTGGTCCTTGGGATCTGCCAGTGCAGTTTCATGATATGCTGCATTGTGAGTAACATCACAACTGGTTTTCACCATCTGTTTCTAATTTGCAATACCCCCTTTTGCTTTCCTCATGCTCCTGCAAGAGTGTGACCCAATATGAGTACAGCGCAAGTCCAAACAGACCTGAAGACTTGCCATACCTTCCATGAGCAGTCGAGGGACATTATTTAGTAATATCAGGGATCTTTGCTCCACATTAGATACTCTTTTTACGCAATAGATAAGTGTATTGTGAGAGTCCGTTCTTCACCAATGGGTTTTAAAGAAACCACTAAATATAAAGTGTGTGCGTGCTTGACCTGACAAACTATTAAAAATAGCCCTTCTACGTAGGGATGAGTAGTGAATGTTCAAGTTATATTCACAATGGTTTTGCTGGTGATATAATAAAGCAACATTGTAAATATTGCAATGATTTTATTTCATTTGTGTCATTTGAGGACGCATTAGACACAGGGCAAGTGATGTGAATCAGTTTTCAGTGAATTTTTACAGAACTCTGATTTCACGATTCATTTGCATCAACACACAACATTTTTTTTAAACGTGTTTATATAGGATAAATATACTGTTTTAGTTATATTATGCCAGCCTAGCTTCCACATATTCTTAATCAATGGCGCTACAGTAACCATCAGAGGCAATAGAGATTAAATATTATGAGTGCGTATTCTGTGCATATGTCTGTCTATGTTTATGTGTAGCTAGTGCGGGTCTATGTTTGCAATATGCTTGAAAAGAAGACAAGTACTTCTGTTTGGGTCAGTAACAGCATAAGAGCCCTTAGAACTGTGCACAGTGTTTTATTGATGTTACCTTCCTTGCAGATCGATAGTGGGTCACTGGAAACGCCAAAGAAGATGACAGCTAGCAACTGGATGATTTGTCTGTTTCTGCTGGGATCTGTCTCTGAGGTGAAAGAGTATTTGCCACATCATTTTTATAAACATCTATAATATTTCTGTAGCTTTAAAATATAAAAGTGCTGCAGTGATTACATATTTTTTATTTAGGCCAACCCGGAAGCAAGCATTAACCTGGTTCCCTTGACAAAAATGCAATAGGATTTTCCCAGAGGCTTTTATACTATTGCAGAAAATAAGCTCTGTGACCAACACAAGTTTATAATTCTTACAAGTTTTGTAGAAATAAAAAGCTAAACGTAGGCTATATGCAAACTACCATCATACCACTGTCACATGATTTCAACATCACCTCCATTAAGCTTCCGACAACTCTTTAGTCTTTACTTAAAAAGCATTTTCAATAGCTTGCAAGAGTGTGGTTAAAAGAACAATGAGGATGTAAAAGCAGACGAGTGAGTAGATGAGTTTACCTGTTCAGCGTTTTGACGTTTAATGCCCCGACAACGTCTGTAGTCCCATTTAGCCACTTGTTAGCAACCACATTTTTCATGTAGAAGCTATTAAAAAATCATCTGGCAGTATTACTGATGTTTTATGTTGTAGAATAATGCATGCAAATGTCTTGAGTTTGTGTTACATACCATATTTCAAGCATTTAACTAAAAACCCATTCAAATATCCCATTGACTTCAGGATGTTGGAACCGGAGTGCTAAAATGCTTACTAATTTCCGGGTTTTGACCTACAAAAATACGTCATCCCTGCAGCTCTCTATTACAATAGAGGGTAATGTCTTTGATGGGTAAATGTCTAATGGTACATTATGTGTAACTGAAGGAGCTAAATACAATAAGAGGGTTTACCAAACAGGGCAAATTAGCGTGAGAGCGCAATTACAAAAAAGCACAGATATGAGTGAAAATCTCTGCTTGTGATCTAATGACAACGGCAAATTAGCTAATGGCAAATTAGCGTCTGGTTTAAGACATGCTTTTTTTTGAAGTAGTAAATAAATAATGGCGCAAATACCAGTAAATTGACTAGCGCAAACCTTAGTAAATCACCTTGCATGATTCATTTAAATACTCTCCTCCCATAAATTTCTCCTCCATACAATTTTCTGACACACCTTTTCAGTGATAACTTTTCACTGTGTCTTTAGTAAATCCTGACAGTAGTTTTTTAACGGCTAGGGTTTGCGTAGTGCAAGCTGATAGTAAATCTGGCCCTAGGACAGATTAGATTAGTTATTATTTAGCATATGTTTCAACTACAGTTGTTTTTACACTCTGGGGTAGGAAAAACAATACAATATACACATAACAAAAAAAAAAAAAACATGGCAAAAGTTTCCACAAAGCATGAAACTATGCCTATAGTGTCGCATAAGGCAGTATTATATATGTTTGTGAAGCTTGTGAAATTAGCCTGCTCTTAGACATGACAATGTGCCTGCTGTATGTAGTTCATTGTTCTAGCCAGTCCTGAGGTGAACGAAAGCCAGCAACAACATCCTCAAAATGTGTACCATGACATCAGTGTTACCAGAAACAAGATTGTGACTGCACAGTTCGAGTGCTATCAGAAGATCATGATCATGAAGGACAACAATCAAGACAGAAGAGGTATAGACACTTTACATATTAGAGTTTTGACAAGATTATCCTGTATCTTGACAAAGATGATGTGTATAGCATTTTCAATGTTAAAACACTTTACAGTAATTCATTCTGTATCACAGCAGCTACAATCCAGTCCAATCTAGCCATAACTCTTTTGTTTTTGCACTTTTTACAGCATGCACTGTAGCACAAATATGTCATGCTAAATGTGTATATAATAATAGTAATAATTCAATGCAATTTTCAGTAAGCCCCTCATATATATTGCAAACTGTGACATACATTTTTTGTCATCCTGTCTAATTAGTAGAGCAAGAACACACAAAGCCTCAGGTGACTCTGATATTCATTGTTAGGGAGATTGCATTTGGCCCCATTGGGTGGCAGGACAGCTGTGAAATATTAGGTCTGTTCCAAAACCTTGTGGGCTGCCTACTCCTAGGCTTTATCCTAAACAGGACACAACAATGACTGATTTGGAAAATTATCCATAGGCTGCGGCACACCAATAGCGCATTGGGGACTAGATTTAGGAACAGGCAGATAGAACTAGAATAGTGATAATGAAAATAACAGGAAGTTACGGTCTCCATAGAAACTAATAAATGTTTTGGGCTTTTTTCTATATTCAGCTGGCCCGGTGTGCAACAGGACGTGGGATGGATGGTTGTGTTGGGACGATACAGACGCTGGCATCACCTCAGAGCAACACTGCCCTGACTATTTCCAGGACTTTGACCCTACAGGTGAATGTTAGAGATCAGTATAAGGTTTCTTTAACCTGTATAAAAGGTCAGTCCTTGAGCACTTTCTGCTTACCTGCCTTATACACTTTCTTAAAGTGTGCAGTGTGTGATTTTTAGCGGAATCTAGTGGTGAGGTTGTGAATTGAGGTTGTGAATTCCCCCCCCTCTATTCCAAAATGACTCTAATAGACAAAAATGTTGTCGTCAGAGAGAGCAGAGAGTGACTAGCGCTCTGTAAAGAAGTTTGTCCGTTTAGGGCAACTGTAGAAAGTTGACGGCGCAAAATGGTGATTTCCCTGTAAGGGGACCCACGCTGTATGGAGATAGAAATGGCTCATTCTAAGGTAATAAAAACATAAGGGTACATTATGTCTTTATACTCCACTGAAAACATAGTTATGTATATTATATAGCATTTCTGTCAATATATCGTCATACATACTACACACTGAACCTTTAAATAAATGTAATAAAATATTAAATAAATAAAGCATACCACATACTGTATACAAGGCAGGAGGAGTATGACATTCCATACCTCAAAATGTTAAGAAAAGGCAATATTATCAGACATGGTGAAAAGCTTCACTTTACTAATTATTAAAGCTTTTCACCATGTCTGGACTCCATATCTTGATAATACTGATTCTTCTCTCAGTAACATATATTGTTACATATAACATATTTTACATATACATATATATGTATATTGTTACATATACATATAACACGACACCATCCACATCAATGAAATGGCTGTTGAGCGTGTCTCCAGTTTCAAGTTCCTGGGGATCCACATCTCGGCGGACACGTCGTGGACGACCAACACCTCCAGCCTGGTCAAGAAGGCTCACCAGCGCCTCTTCTTCCTGAGGACACTGAGGAAGAATCAGCTCTCCTCAGCTATCCTGGTAAACTTCTACCGCTGCGCAATAGAAAGCATCCTGACCAACTGTGTCGCAGTATTGTATGGGAGCTGCTCTGTTGCGGAGTGCAAGGCACTGCAGCGGGTGGTGAAAACTGCCCAGCGCATCACAGGGACTCCACTACCTGCCATCGTGCACATCCAGAGGAAACGCTGTCTGCATCGAGCTTGCAGCATCCTCAAGGACTCCTCTCACCCAGCCCACAGACTGTTTTCTCTCCTGCCCTCCGGCAGGCGTTTCAGGATCCTCCGGACCAGGACCAGCAGACTAAAGAACTGTTTTTTCCCCAGAGCTGTCTCTTTACTGAACTCAAACCCCCGTTGATCCACTTCCCTCATAAACTGCTAACTCTCCTACCGCACATCTACCTTCACTTTGTTATTTGCACTACCGACTGTTTATTACAGTAACAACTGTCTACTTATGCATTTTGCACTACCATATCTTAACTGGATTATGCTCATTTGCACTGCCGACTGTATTTATAGTACCACTGTTTACATTTGCATTTTGCACCATACTTCTAACTGTAATATGCAACCACTTTCCACTGCACTTTTACACTTTCTTTCAGATAGCTCTGTCCATGATTTATTGCACTACCCTAATCCACTGCTATATTCCTCATCTTAGCCTAACATATCATTGTATACCTCTATCTGTAAAATTATGTTTAAAGTAATAGCCATCTGTATATTATATTCATAGTACATATTCACCTGTAAATTCTGTTTATAGTAATAGCCATCTGTATATTTATTCACTGTACATATTCACCTGTAAATTCAGTTCTGTTTATAGTAATAACCATCTCTCTATTTATACATATTTATATATATTCAGTACGTATCCATGTCCTGCACTTACGCAACCACTGTATATCCTGCACTTGCTGCTATTGCACTTCTGGGTAGACCTAAACTGCATTCCGTTGCCTTGTACTTGTACTTGTGTAATGACAATAAAGTTGAATCTAATCTAATCTAATATTGATCTACTTCTGCAGAAATGGTCTCCAAAATATGTACAGAAAGTGGGCAGTGGTTCTTGCATCCTGAGAGTAACCGCACATGGACAAATTTCACCAGATGTAATTTGCACACTACTGAAGGACGAAGGGTATGAGCATAAACACAAACACTTGAGATGAATATAAACACACGTTTGAATGGGCTTGTAGTATAATCACTTCATGACTGTATTGTTTGTGTGATTGCAGACCGCAATGAACTTGTTCTACTTGGCGTTAATTGGTCATGGGCTCTCTTTAACATCTTTGTTCATCTCACTTGGCATATTCTTCCATTTCAAGTAAGTGCAATTGTCTCTCTGACTATTGTATTCTTGTTTTAATGCTTATCACAATGACTTCACATGTCTTTTTTTGTGCTTATAGGAGTTTGAGCTGCCAGAGAATTACCTTACATAAAAACCTTTTCTTTTCCTTTGTATTAAACTCCATCATCACAATCATTTGGTTAACAGCGGTGGCAAACAACCAGGAATTGGTTCAGCGAAACCCAGTAAGTGTGTACCGACAGTAACTTAAGTAATATTAACATAAACGTTGTGTCACTTTTGAATGATTTATGACCCTTGAAGATTGATTTATTGATTTCCAGTTTGGAGGGGCAAACATGTGTTATGTCTGTGACCATGTTTCCTTTGATTGTGGGGATTAAAAGACACCCAAGCATGTGTTATGTTATGTCGACACATCAGTAGGATCAGCAATGTTTGATCAATACGGTATATGTTAATTGAGTCAAAATATTTGAGTCAAGACAACCAGGAAGACCATTTACCCTATCATGTAAATATCATGTCTGGGCATGTTATTCTTAGAACAACTGTGTGTGTGTGTGTGTGTGTGTGTGTGTGTGTGTGTGTGTGTGTGTACCTCAGTAGGATCAGTACTACCTGAACTATAGGTTAATGTTGGTGCCTAGTACACGCCAGTTCTATTTTCTTCTCAATAAGAAAAGGTGTTATGTTTGGGGATGTCCTTTTCTGGAACATCTGTAAATTTGTTTGCCAACTTCAGCAGTGTTAAAAAGACAAGGAATCAAAACCATTCAACTCAAAATGAAGGGTCCTAAACGTGCTTGTGTTAATGGTTTTACGACAGTTGCTTTGTCTAGAATGAGACATCATCAAAACATGTCTGGTGATTATCTGAATTCACACACAAAAACATCTTATTCTGATTTAGTGTATATAAATTGTAAAGTTTTATTTAAGAATTTTTAGTTTTTAAAATCACCCCTTGAATAAACAATTAAAGAAATTAAAGAATACAATTAAGAAAAAGTTTTATTCAAAGAAAATAAGAATGCCTTGCTTTTGTGCCATACAAATGTAAAAATGTTTAAAATGTTTCTTATTTTACTCAGAATTTTGAAGTCAAACGTGTATTTGTTCATTTGCAACACACACACACACACACACACACACACACACACACACACACACACACACACACACACACACACACACACACACACACACACACACACACACACACACACACACACACACACACACACACACACTTTTTGTGAAATGTGGGGACATTCCATAGGCGTAATGGTTTTTATACCATACAAACCGTATTTTCTATCCCCCTACACTGCCCCTATCCCTAAACTTAACCCTCACAGGAGACTGTGCAGTTTACTTTCTGTGAAAAAAAAAATAATTCTGTGTGAAATATAAGCATTTTGAAAAGTGAGGACATGGGGAACGTCCTCATATTTCACCCTCTTTTTGTAATACCCATACCCATGTCATTATACACATTTGTGTCCTGATATTTCACAAAAACATGCCCACACACACACACACACACACACACACACACACACACACACACACACACACACACACACACACACACACACACACAATGGGTTGGATTAAAAACTAAAATTTCTTTTAAAAATTAGACATGTAAAGTACACACTTGAAGCAATTACTAAATCAGTTTAAGATGTTTTTGTGTGTGAATCCAAGGAATCACCAGAAATATTTTGATGTGTCATTCTAGACAAAGCAACTGTCACAATTAACACAAGCACATTTAGGATGCTCTCTTCCCCCATGCCAGGTCGACTTGCAAACACCTTCACTGTGAGTTGAATTTTCTTTCTTTGGAATTTCCCCCCCTGTGGAGCTCAATAGGATAAATTTTTGAATAATTTTGCATCTCTTGCCATAGTATGCAGGCTTGCGGGTTATGGAGAAAAAGGGTGAATAATTGAAGGCAGTATTTTCCTTTGATCATTTAAAGAAGAAAGCGAGAGAAGAAAAAATTTAAAGCTGCTGTGCTAATCATGCTTAACTGTTTGTGCTGTTTTATTCAGATCAGCTGCAAAGTATCACAATTTATCCATCTGTACATCTTTGGATGCAACTACTTCTGGATGCTCTGTGAAGGGATTTACTTGCACACACTCATTGTTGTGGCAGTGTTTGCTGAAAAACAGCATTTAATGTGGTACTACCTTCTTGGATGGGGTGAGTTTTCGAATAAATCAAAGCATTTTATTTACAGCACTGACTGAAAAAAACCCCAAATCTAACTTTTTTTAATCCCTATCTTTTTTAAACAACAGGTTTCCCACTTATACCCGCTACAATACATGCTGTAGCCAGAAGTTATTATTACAATGATAAGTGAGTATACTTTATCTGTAGCTTTCAGGCAAAACATAGTTTTTTTTCCCCATGCACTGGTCAATTTTGAGATTTAGTTTTTTCATAATGTGACGTTTTAGTGGGGGGAAAAAAATCCAAAATACACTCTATTTGTGCCTGTAGTATTCAATTACAATACATACACTATATTGCCAAAAGTATTGGGACCAATCATTCAATTCAGGTGTTCCAATCTCTTCCATGGCCACAGGTGTATAAAATCAAGCATCAAGGCATGCAGACGCTTCTACAAACATTTGTGTAAGAATGAGTCGCTCTCAGGAGCTCAGTGAATTCAAGCGTGGTACTGTGATAGGTTGCCACCTGTGCAATAAATCCATTTGTGAAATTACCTCACTGCTAAATATTCCATGGTCAACTGTTAGTGGTATTATAACAAAGTGGAAGCAATTGGGAACGACAGCAACTCAACCACGAAGTGGTAGGCTACATAAAATCACAGAGCGGGGTCAGCACATGCTGAGGTGCACTGTGCACAGAAGTCGGCAACTTTTTTGCAGAGTCAATAGCTACAGACCTCCAAACTTGGTGTGGCCTCCAGATTAGCTCCAGAACAGTGTGTAGAGAGCTTCATGGAATAGGTTTCCATGGCCGAGCAGCTGCATCCAAGCCTTACATCTCCAAGTGCAATGCAAAGCGTCGAATGCAGTGGTGTAAAGTACACCGCCACTGGACTCTAGAGCAGTGGAGACGTGTTCTCTGGAGTGACGAATCACACTTCTCTGTCTGGCAATCCGATGGACGAGTCTGGGTTTGGCAGTTGCCAGGAGAACGGTACTTGCCTGACTGCATTGTGCCAAGTTTAAAGTTTGGTTGAGAGGGATTATGGTGTGGGGTTGTATTTGGGCTTGGTCCCTTAGTTCCAGTGAAAGGAACTCTTTCACTGCTTTCAATGCTTCAGCATACCAAGACATTTTGGACAGTTTCATGCTCCCAACTTTGTGGAAACAGTTTCGGGATAGCCCATTCCTGTTCCAACATGACTGCGCACCCGTGCATAAAGCAAGGTCCATAAAGACATGGATGAGCTATGTGGAAACATTATGGAAATCCTTCCTAGAAGTGTTGAAGCTGTTATAGCTGCAAAGGCTGGGCCAACTCCATATTAAACCCTACGGATAAAGAATGGGATGTCATTAAAGTTCATGTGCATGTACAGACAGGCATCTCAAAACTTTTGGCAATATAGTGTATCTTAAAGGCTGTTTTCTGAAAAACAGTTTTTTTTTTGTGCACTTGCATACACTAAACTTTCCAGTTGTATTCCTATTTACTGAATATGCTGAAGATTTTTGCAGAGAGGTTTGTTCATATATCAAGATATTATTACTAAAAACATGTTGAAAAATTTAAATTTATTCATTTAGCAGAGGCTTTTATCCAAAGCGACTTACAATTGAGGAATACAGCACGTGGTTAATCTCGAAGATGCAAACAAACACAAGAAGTGCTCAAAATACAAAGTTTCAGACATTGCTTAGAGTATCATAAACTAGAATAGGGGGGATTAAAGGAAAGTTTAAGTTTTTTTTATGAGGATAAGTGTTGGCATGTATATATATTCTGGCTGTTGACAGCATTTTATGATTTATGCAGTGATAAAAATATATATACAAAGTAGACATCCTTTGACACAGTCTATCAACAAAATGAAAAATATATATATTTCTGTAAATTAGTACATATTTAATTAGATAATGCTTCATTTGCGTATTTAAACATTGCATTTCAGAAAACTTGTAATGCAAAATATTTGTGGTTCTTAATGTAATCAATCATCTGAGAAAGTATAGTGACATCTATTAGTTAAATAGTGCCTTAAATTAAGTTTGTAATTATTATTGCTAATGTAGGATATCATAGTGTGACTACAGTTTTTGGTATTTGATGTATTTGTACATTTATAAGCTACACACAAAAAAGTTAATCTTTTTATTAAGGTGCTTACCTAAATCCACATCAATTAAAGTCATTATTGTACAAAATAATACTCGTATTTAAGGGATCCATATCAAACATTATCCTTTATCAAGCTAATCCTTTCCTTCCTAATCCACAGTTGTTGGATCAGCTCAAATACTTCTCTGCTATACATTATTCATGGCCCTATCTGTGCAGCGCTGCTGGTAAGACATCTGGATGTTTTTCGTTCTTTTTGTTTCCAAAACATTCTTTTTATGCAGCATTAATTATAATCTTTGTGTATTGTTTGTGCAAATTACATCCAGAAGATTGTATTCACCAATCTGAATTCATTTTCGAGTAGCCTTGCACAATGTTTATGTGTATCAGTACTTCAAAAAGAACACCAGCATGCTAAAGCAGTTTGAAGTTGCCTACATCTTACAGAAACGGACATCTGCCTGCCAGCTGAGATCCTTTGTCTTTCCTTTGCGTTTGCCACTCATCTTGCCTGTCCTTGCAGGTGAACTTGTTCTTTCTGCTGAACATCGTACGAGTCCTCATCACCAAACTGAAAGTAACGCACCATGCTGAGTCTAGTCTGTATATGAAAGCTGTCCGTGCCACCCTCATTCTGGTTCCACTACTGGGCATTCAGTATGTTCTCCTCCCATATAAACCTGGGGGACACGTTTCTGCTGAAATCTACGACTACATCATGCATATCTTAATGCATTATCAGGTAAAAAGCTGTCAAATAGTTATCAATCTGACATGTACCTTCAGGACCTGCCAATGGCTAGAATATATTTTTAATAAAAAAAAAAATAAAAAAAAAACAATCACACAAAATGTACAGTAGTTTCATGGTGTAAATTATCTCAATTCACCCTCTTGTGAATTATTTCTTAAAGGAACACGCCACTATTTTTGAAAATAGGCTCATTTTCCAACTCCCTTAGAGTTAAATAGTTGAGTTTTACCATTTTCGAATCCATCTCCGGGTCTGGCGGTTGCACTTTTAGCATAGCTTAGCATATGGGAGTAATATCATTGCGCCACTGCACTCATGGAACGGCAGCAAAGTTCCTTGATTATTACGCAGGAATGAGAGTATAGTTCCTAGCCTAGAAAATGGCAACTTTTCATTTTCCGTCAGTCTTAGTACACGATGTAGCTACAGAAGAGTCAAGTTTTAAATATGAAAAATATCTAAACTCTGGTCAGACCCGGAGATCGGCTGAATGGATTCGAAAACGGTAAAACTCAACTGTTTATCTCTAGGAGAGTTGGAAAATCATTCTATTTAAAAAAATTGTGGCGTGTTTCTTTAATGGCTATGAAACTATGTATTGCTTTTTTTTCCTTCTTTTTTTATATACACTACCGTTCAAAACTGTAGGGTCGGTAAGATTTTGTGATATTTTTGAAAGTAGTCACTTAGCAAGGCTGCATTTAT
This sequence comes from Romanogobio albipinnatus, assembly GCA_023566225.1. Lineage (NCBI taxonomy): Eukaryota > Metazoa > Chordata > Actinopteri > Cypriniformes > Gobionidae > Romanogobio > Romanogobio albipinnatus. The sequence goes on from CM042243.1 coordinate 13,358,274, forward strand.
TTGATCAAAAATTTTGTGAAATATTATTACAATTTAAAATAATTGTTTCCTATTTTGTAATATATTGTAAAATGTAATTTATTCATGTGATCATTACTTCAGTCTTTAGTGTCACATGATCCTTCAGAAATTAATCTAATATGCATGTTGTGCTCAAAAAACAATCTTCAATGTTGAAAACAGGTGCTCTGTTTAATATTTTTGTGGAAAACGATATTTTTTTTCAGGATCCTTTGATGAATAGAACGTTCAATAGAACAGAGTTTGTTTGAAAGAGTCTTTTGTAAATGTCTTTTTTGTCACTTGACCCAATTAATGCACCCTTGCTGAATTATTAGAGATATTAAGGTAACAAAAAAAAAAACCATACAAGATGCTCTTCAGACCACAGTCTAATCATGCTCACCTTTTAGTGCTTCATCCCATTCTGTACACACACACACACACACACACACACACACAGTTCAGTAAATTATGGGAGTGACAACCACATTCTACAACCAAATTGAAGACCCTCTTTGTAGAAAGTCAAGTTTTTTTATATTGTTTATATGTCTATATCATTAACTATGACGGCTCTGAAACAGGGGAGTCTCAAGAGAAGCCAGGTTATCCCGGTATATTTTTCTGTTGATATGAAAAATTGTGTACATTTAGCAATATAGTGGGTTAATTATGTATATTACGATGATATGATGAACTAAATGCCTTTCTCCAATGACATTACGAGTTGTTCAAAGAGTTTCTAAGGATATTGATTGTTAGAAGACAGCAACGGGAACATGATTTGTGTAACATTAGCAACACATTATTAGCCGTTTTTATAACGTAGTCAAGCAAAAGGCTTATCATATTAATTATATAACCTTATGTGTCCAACGTTGTAAAGAGCGATACCATCATGCAGCTTTTACCTCAGTAAAGTTGATGGAGTGGATCTCTGAGCTGGTGTGAGTAAATGGGGGTGGGGCTAATTTGCATATTCATGGATCTGCGTATACTAAATGAAGCAAGGGTGTAGAGTTACATTAAAGCTATTTTAAGGCATGAATAAAAAAAATTCTCAGGAAAAAAAATCATCAAAGATGAGTTTTAACAGATAAAATTATTGACTACAGGGGGACTTTAACACCCCAAAAAATGTAGGTAGTGACAACCGCATTTAGAAAAATGATACGCAGTAACCTTACAGAACCAAACTGAACAACCAGTTGAACAACCAGTCGTATTCTTCTGTATGTGTGAGCGTACCACAGTGAAAACCACAGTGAAAGTGGTACGAGCTTTGTCTCATTCGGAAAAAAACAAAAACAAACAAGAACAAGGCTGAGATAATAAACTGAGATACATCCAAACAACCCGCATCTGCCAACTTTAATATCCCCATAAACTTGATTTCTTTATGAACCAAACCCAAACAACAAGCCCAAAAACTCTTATAATAGGTGGACATGGCAACACTTCAAGAGCACCCTCTGCCAAAAACCTTTGCCTTCCAAAAAGAAACAAAACATTAAAATTGCAGAGCATAACAAGTCTTTAGTCACTGTAATATTACTTTTGTCAAAAATAGTGAATACCAAACATGCAAGACACCAGAACCATGTCAATCATCGCAATTGCGGGAGTCAATCATGTTCTGTACACACACGGAACGATCATTTAAGGCAACCATTCCCAAACTGTGGTCCGTGAGGGTACTGCAGGTGGTCCGTGGAAAGGCAAAATAAAATATTTTTTTTTACCTTCATTTTTGCAGGAAATTCCCATAAAAATAAAAAGTAAAAAGAATATGTAGGCCTATATTGATATAAAATTTTAATTAAATTGTCAAGTTATTGTGTGATTACTAAAATAGGCTGGTGGCGCACGGCAGTGACGTTCAAGTTCAGTGCCTCACTTTTTGAGGACTTGTAAACGTTAAATAATAACTCTAATAATCCCCTAAATTTGCCAAAGGTTTTGAAATGTTGACTATATCCAAGTGTTTTTATTACTGTATAGATTTCATACTCCATTGCAAAATAAGCCCGTTGTTTAAATGAACCTGATTATGCACTTGAGTAAATAAATAAAATAAATATGTGGCAGCCGTTGTATACAGTAAACTTTCTTTTAACAAGCCTGTTGTACTGATGTGATGACCAGTTATATTTTTAGTGCTAGTAAGCCTATTTAGAGGTGTGGATTAATTCAGGTAGGTCTGTGTGTAGACATATATTTTATTATGTGTTTTATGAGGTGGTCTGCGAAATTTCTTGATTACAACTAGTGGTCCACATACACAAAAAGTTTGAAAACCCCTGATTTAAGGGATTCACTCCCATATTTAAATGCCGTTGTCACAACTTCACAGTGTGTATACGTGCCCTTATACCAGCGAGGGTCAGACTATCACCCATTTATTTAAAATTTTATTTAAAACTAATATTATTTTGCCGTTCCTAACTTTAATTATTTGCCAATGCTAAATTTTACTTGTATTCTGCACTTGTGGAGTGTTCAGTTTTGGCCATGGGCACATTATTATTATTACAAGACTGGATTTCTCTTTGTCTCTTTGACTGGCAGAGGTTCAGTCAGCAGCCTATAATTAAGTTTACTTTAACATTAGTTACCTAGAAAGCTTGTAAAGCAAATGATAACAGAAGCTCAGTTGATACTAGCCAGAGGGCAAAATGTGTCTCTTTAGATAATCACTAATCCTCATATTGTTCCTAAACCATATGCTTTTATTTATTCTGTGGTAAACAAAAGAAGAGTTTTCCGCTCTGGTCTTTTCCATTAAACAACACTATGAAAGTAACGTAGAAGTACAGGCAAAAGTGTAAGTAATTATTTACAGATCATTTTGATTTTCATTGAGCTCTACGGAATAAATAACAGCTTAGCAAAATTAAAACAATGACAACCTTTTGGGGGGTGAACCATTCATTTAAAAATAAAATGTTAGAATAAGGACATCAGGCCACTTGCCTCTTAATAGTCTGACTCCTGAACATTTATTTTGAAATTGGTAGGTGTAAAGCAACAAAAAATAATCATTTGTAGTCTGCTGTGGAGAAAACTGCAAAGTGAGAAGCCTTGGACAGCTGGTACTGCTAGACCTAGCTGAATCAGCACAAAGAATAATGCAACAAAACAGGCTTGTCATCCCAGATGACTCTTTGTGCACATCAGGAGCACTACCTGCCAAAATGTGTCAAAACACAAGGGCGAACAGTACTCAACACCAGCCGAGAATGATTAGTGAAAAGGTTGCAATATGGGAGATTATAGTTTAGCAATGCAAGATAGCAGTTTATGCTGATTTACTGCTGACGTGCATTTCTGATTTTATGTTTAAGGGACTGTTGGTGGCCACGATCTTCTGCTTTTTCAACGGAGAGGTAAGAGTTTACCCCACTAAAATAAAAAATATCCTGTTTACCTGCAAGGAATTACGGTTTGTGCAACATCCTTTTCCTTGAAAGCAAAGCTCAGATATGGAGATTCTCTATTGGCTGTTTAATGCTAAATCCTCAAAACACTGGCAGATGTCCACATGTACAATAGGAGAAGCCTGACTCAGAGGGAACCTGTCCAAATCCTTTAGTTTTTTCGTAGTGCCATTTTAGAGGTACTGTGGCAATGAGGCATGCAGAAGCTATTATGGATAACATTACCAGTTCGGCAGTTAATGCAGCATTAATGCTTAAATTGATGGCTGATGCTTTGACTTTTATGTGTCAGCCGGTAGAGAGTTGCTGTATCGCTTCTAAAATATATGACACAAATCTATATCAAATACACTCTTTAAAAAAAAAAAAATTCACAGCAATGGCATAGAAGAACCATTTTTGGTTCCCCAAAGAACCTTTAAAGGGGTTATACGTAGAATTCAGAAACCCTTGTTATTAGCGACAGTGGTGGCTGTTAAAGGAACATGGAGTAAAGTGCCTTGCTCAAGGACACACTGGTGGTGACCGCTGGGATCAAACCAGCAACCTTCTGCGTATCAGGTCCATGGTTTAACCCACTGGACCACCATCTCACATCTCTATATCGCGATATAGATGTTTGTGTTATTTTATATAATTTATATAATTTTATATAATTTATTTTATTTAAAAAAAAGAAGCAAATTACAAACAATATGACAAATACAATATAACAAAAAATAAAAATTAAACAAAATGTTTCAGATATAATAGGTTTTCAACATGTAGTTAGAATTAGTACAGAAAAGTAATGATCAAATGTAAAAATTAAATATTGCATATTCTTCACTGTATGAATTAAATATACATTTATTCTTATTAAAGCTCACACAGATCCAATACACTGATTAACTTGAGACATGACCGGCTGTGTTTACATGAATAATCCACACAAAGGGCATACTGACCTAATTGCATGTGTATTGCATGTGTGACCATTGAAGCGCAATAAGACGTGAAAGAGAGTTAAATTTGCGACCTCATGCTTAGGGATGCAGCTTACTGTGCACATGCTTACGCTGTGTATCAGTCAGCACATGCGCCACGTTGAGTACGTTTTCATTGCTTATTTTGCTTAATAACACTTTTTAACATCGAGCACATCCCAAATTTGCGATCGCCTTCTGAGAGGCAGCTTTCTGTGAGCTCGCTTTGACAGTGTGCCAGTCAGTTCATTTTCAGGATCTTTTTATCATCAAGCATCTCCCGCTCTTTATATTTTCATTCATGCATTTCATCACTCTCAAGTGTCAATAGTGCTATATATTTACATACCACAATATACACAATATAACAAAATCTCTAGCAATAGACATTTTATACCTCGGTAATGATATAGATTGTCATACCGCCCAGTCCACCTTAGAAGTAAAAAGAAGTTGGAAATACCTTTGGTAGCGATATACTTTTAATGAACATCCCGTCGACGCCCCTTCTACTGGAAGCAACGTTTAGATGAATATGTAAATATAAACACACAACAAAAATAACAGTGGTTAGAAAACAGCAGTAAAGAAAGAATCTGGTCATAGTGATGTGGATATGTTTGCACCAGCTCTGCAATTCACTGCCATTATGTTGACAGATGAGGTCATTAAAATTACACTGATAGTTTGATTATAAAGTAGCTTATATTTGAGACTATAGACTATAGATCTGGCTATGTGAGACTATAGTTTGAATGAATCCCTTTTCTTTGCATGATACATTGACATTACAGTACAAAATAGCTCTGTCTGCATTATCCTGAACATTGTATAAGCATTCTTGTCATGTGTCATCGAACGCATAAATGTCACATCCTTCGGATTTTCCCAGCAAAAACTTCCAGAGTTCTTTCCATACATTTACATTTAGTCATTTAGCAGACGCTTTTATCCAAAGTGACTTACAAATGAGTGCAATAGAAGCAACTAGGACAGTCAAGGGCAACAGTATGCAAGTGCTGTAACAAGTCTCAATTAATCTAGAACAGAACACATAGAACTGAGGACATAGAAGTCAGTCTACAGGCTTTCATAAACAACCTTGAATGTCAGGGAAGGTCTCATTTTTTTAAGTTTCGTTACAAGCCGTGCACAACATTGTCAATAAAAAAAAGTGATTAATACATGAAATTATAGCCCATTTATGTGAACAGTTCTTAAAATAACCATTTTTTCACAATGTAAAGAACGTATAAATAATCATTTTCCAATATAAACAACCTTTTGTGCAATGGAAAGATTCCATGAATCTTAAAGGTTCTTTGTGGAACCATCAATGCCAATAAAGAATCTGTAATACTATTTACTACTGTAAAGTATCAATTTTACAATATACGTTTTACTGTTTTGAGTTTTGTTGCATGGCATGGTGCTATTTTAGAGCCTGTACACACGGAGACACATTTAGCTGTATACGTAAAAATGTTGTATCGTATCGGAGTTTCGTCCAGATGGATCCGGCGTCTGGCAGCCTGAACCCGAGGTTTTTTAAAACCAGGTCCCAGAGTGGATAAATCTGAAATTGACACCCATTCGTGCGTTTTCGTGTGTACAGCCAATCCATATAATTTTGTGAAACGACGATGCCATCATCACTCCACCTGTAGACCCTAGTCAGTCACTGCATGCGCATGCTCCAACTCTTCTTCTCAGTTTTTAGTGTATTTCTGTGGCAGAATTACAGCGCCACATACTGGTCTGGCATGTATACTACATCATTTTGAGTCGGTTTCAGTGGTTTCGTGTGGATGTGGCCTTAGTACTGATGCCAGACTTATAATTAGTTGAACTTGAAAATCAAATTAGATGACGTACTTTCATTTGTATAGTATTTAATTAGAATATCCAAAAATATGCATTACCTCACGGTTATTTAAGCAACGTCAATTACAGTGAAATGGTCACGACACCCACACCCCAAAATAGTACCACAAGATTTTATGTCTAAATTATAAATCTTGTTTTATAAAACTAGTTAAAAGTGAATTGTTAAACGCTTAAAAAGTAGATAATGTATTATTCATGCCGCATGATAAGTGATGTATGTTCACTGAGATCATCTGTCCATACCTTCCCCAGGTCCAAGCGGTTTTAAGAAGGCACTGGAATCAGTACCGCATACAGTTTGGAAGCACCATCACGCAGTCCGATGCTCTGCGGTCTGCGTCATACACTGCGTCCTCCATCACAGAGGTCCAGGGCTGTTACAGCATCGACGGCCACACAGAACACTTGAATGGCAAAAACTGCAATGACATTGACAACACCATCTTTAAACCGGAGAATCCCTTTGCCTGATGCCACATGGCAGTATATATATTAACTGTTAATTACAGCGACAGCTGTCACATGGCTGACTTGGACCTTTCTACCCATAATTCACTGCTCATACTCTCTGAAGGGTGGAGAAAAGGCATTTCTCCTAGAATTTACACTGAAAAACATTTTTGCTAATGTTCAATGGACAAATACAAGCATTATTCGCCTTGTCTTTGTGCAGTATTTTAGTTTGCTCGACTGCTGTCTGCAGTGGAAATAGGTGTAAATATTCGGCTCGTATATGTAATGCACTTCTTTATCTTATAGGATTGTGATAAAAAAAAAAAAAGATAAATCTAATACAAATGATGACCACACTGAGAAATTTATATTTCTACTGGGGGAAAAAAACTATATATACAGTAACAAAAAAGTGAAGAGTGCACAAAAGCCAGTGCTGCTTTTTCTTTTATAATAATGATTTGGCAGTATTATAGCCAGCTGTTGTTGTTTATTTGGACAAGAAATGAATTGAAACTTCAGGAAGACATCAATAAGATTATGTGCCCTATCATACACCCGCGCAATGTGACGCAGGCGCGACGCAAGTGTGTTTTTTGCTAGTTTCAGCCAATTGCGCCATGTTGTTTAAATAGCAAATGCACTCGTGCCCATCTGTTCGCCCATGGGCGTGCTGGTCTGAAAACGAGGTGTGTTCAGGCGCATTGGGTGTTGCTATTTTGAGGCAACTGAAAACAACTGCAGCATTCACCAACTAAAACCTGGTCTGAAGTCATTATTGCAGTATTTTTTGTGTATTAAGGGCGCGTTAGTAATATGCGCCTATAGGCGGGTGCACACTCTGCTTATTACAGCACACAAACATTTTTAAATATTAAAAGTAAAAGGATTCCTCTCTGGAGAAGAGTTTAGTCTTTCGGCACACAAATTCCACCATGTAAATAGCGAATCCGCCATGGTGCAAGTGCAACTGGCTTTTAAAGGGAATGGGAGATGAGACTCTGATTGGTTTATTGCATGTTATGCCCAAAACACACCCATGACTCATTAAGAGACTAGGTACAACCCTTTTGGACCATGCACCTGGCGCGCAGAACGTTTTTTCCGCCATTAAACTAGCAAAAGTGCACCTTCGCCATGCGCTCAGATCGTTAAAATAGGGCCCTTAGTATTTTTAGTATGCACGATTTTGGTCTCTGATTGCAATTTAAGTATATCCGTTATTTGAAACACAAATATTATAAGTATATATTTGTAAAGTAATTCAAAAACACCTGCTTTAGGGTGAAAATGCCACTGGTTTGGACCATAATTTATGTAACATTTCTAGGTTTAGTAAGAACTCAGTGTGAAGCCTTACAGTATGAAAACATGCTTATCACTTTAAGATATATTTCTCAATATAATCTAATTTATATGCTTATTTTTTCACAATTAAATGTATACATGCCAAATTTTCTGTGTTTTTTGACTTCATATTTCTCATGCTTGTAGCATTCAGCTAAGTGACTTATGAAATAAGGTACAATAATCCGCTACCTAGAACATGCTACTCATATTTCCTATAATACGCTCGGAGTGTTTGAGATATCGCTCTCTCTTGTGTCAAAGGCAGGGATTCAGAAGCAATCTGTGAAACTAAATAAAAAAAGGGTCCTGATATTTGACCCTGTGGCTTCTAAAGAAGCTTTTAATTCTACCCTTCACCCACTCTACCTAAATTCAATTACATTCCATATGATTTGAATTGTGCCCAGTGTTTATTTCCTTTGATGTCACAGCGTTACCTAAACTCACACCGTTCTTCTCCTGAAAATCAGCAAGTTTTTTCAGGAGAACTTCTGATGGATCTTACTCCACTCTTTTCGTCACATCTGTCTAACATACCATGCATGTAATTCATATCTGACTCGTGCACTATAAGCTTTCTGAACTCGTACAATATTTACTTTTACATCTGTTCACTTTACATGAAAAAGAGACAAAAATTACGTTCAATTCATTTGTGTCTTATGAATGAGCCAATTGATATGATTCATAAATCAGTGAAAAAACTCCCCATATTGGTCACATTATTTCTGGGTGAACGATTAACTTAATTCCTGCTTTTGTCCGTATTGAACCATGCAAACAGAATTGTTGACAGGCAATGCGGGAATGTGCTTGTACTAAGTATGTAAATATTGTATTGTTAGCTGTAATCACATCTGAATATTTCATAGGGGTTTCTAAACAAGAAACATAACTCAATCTGGGTTCAGATCAAATCAGTATTAATATTTCAAATCACAGCATGTGAAAAAATGCCATTCAAACATCCACTGTTTCGTCTCATCAAAACAATATTTCTTTTCTCAAATGTCATTTATTTTTCGTGAACGTGTGCCAATTACTGTTGCTCATGATGTTTTGTTATCTTTGTTACGTTGTTTGTGATCATTTGTGTTTCAGTGAAAACTAAACACTCACTGCAGGACGGTTTCATAGTATGTTGCAAATACATATCGCTATATTCGACCTGGTATTTACGGTTGCACTTTGTTGGTATCAGTTGTACCTAATTCAACCACTACAAATGTTCTTTTCTGTATGAATGTAATTTGTCTTTTGTTCTCTTGAGGTGTATCCATGTAACATTTGTTTCATAAAATGTGGGCAGTGTTGCAATCATGTGTATCGTATTATTCTGTAATTATAGATTATTATTTCAAGTGTCTTGTTTGAATGCTAATGTGCGTTTCATTAAAAGCACTGGGGTGGGGAATAGACGTTGGGCAAAATATAAAAGCACATCAAAGGTTCCATTGTTCACACTAAACAGGTTTGAAGTTCATTTAATCCAATTCTAAGGGCAATCTAATGACGTCCACTCACAAAGTCATGTTCATCATCAAACGTGTCCTTCAACTGCCTTCAGTCTAGTTCAATTTTAATAAGGAAAACAGACACACAACACTTTAGTAACATGAAGGACTGTTCTCTCTAAAAGCTCATGGCAATGCATCTAGAATAGATGAACACTGCTCTGTTAAAGTTAGAGGAAGTTAAACAACAACTACACTTCAAATAGGCCAAGCCAAAAATAGCTAAATATTTAGTGGTCTTTTAATGGTCTTGACCATTTTAAACACAAACCACTAGAAAGAATCTCACAAATACTGTAAATAAAGTAACTTAGCTCGGAATAGCCTTCCCTTCCCCTTCTTTAAATGTTTAAGCCGTGTGGGTACATTTGCAGACAGCATTTTACAGGAAGAAGAGTCACTGTTGATGACTTCAAACAGTTCTTGAGTAGTTTAATGTGAGACCAAATATTCACTATCCAGGCCAAAACATGAGCCCGATGGACTTGTTCTCAAGCCACTCTTTGGTCGTATAATTTGGGCAGGAGCCCAATAATAACATCTGATCATTCATTTTCAATTGTGGGAAGCAAGCCATTCTGCAATATTCTGCACTACTCGGAAACATGAAATGATTTTGACAGTGAAGTAGCTCACCAACACCAGCAGCTAAAAAGGCTCGCAAACACACAATGACACTCTTCGCTTCACTGTGGTGGAGATGCATTAATTATGATATTTCTCAGCCGATTTTCGAAGACGCCGCTCTGGAGCATCACCATGGAGCAACTCGTGTTTCATTGTGATTCATCGCACACACAACTTCCCACATTCTGACAAAAACTTCATTCCATCTTTGATGTTTTTCTGAGACAGCAATGGCTTTTTAAGCAGTGCATTTGCTTAAATTTGACTAATTTCCTTTTCGCCTTTTTGAAACCCAAGATCACTTTACAAAGTAAAGTGTTAATTAGTGAATATTAAAATATCTAGGCACCTTTACACAGCCAAGGTAAAAATGCCAGCTCAAAATTCAGTGCAAGGATGCAATGCTGCATAAAAACCCAGACTAAAATATGCCTGCTCTGAGTCACCTCATGCCCTAGCGTCAAAGTATACATTTACAATTGCTGTAAATGCATTTATGCACCTAAGGGCTTGCTCACACTACAGAACTATGAGACTACATGAATCACCATGGTGCTCACAATACACGTGGTCGTCATGTCTTAAAGCTGCACTATGTAACATTTTTTTAGTAAAATACCCAAAAACCACTAGGCCAGTGTTAAATATTTTGTTCAGTTGAGTACGTACAATATCCCAAATGTTTCCAACTATTTGTAAATCGTGAGAAAATTGCTATTTTAACCAAGGAACCGGGACGTGTGATAAAGAAGCCTGTCGATGGCGTCATGTCTGCTTTACCCTCGGTTTCTGGTTTTGTTTTGCAGAAACGCTTTACTCTCACTGCATAGTGCAACAAGTGTCATAGCAGAACACACAGAGTAACGTCATATTTTCAACACACTCAGATGTATCTAATATGATAAACAGAGCTGCGTTACCTCATACTCATGACTGGAAAAGCGGAAGTGGCGCTGGCGACTGTGGCATAATAAAAGTCCCGCTGCTCGCGAGGCGTGTGTTCCGCTCTTCTTACAAATATTTTTTTTACAGAATTACTTTCTGTAATTGCAATTTTTTAATATATATTTTTGTCATACCTTATGATTATATATTTGTATTCATTTATTGTGTTCTCTATAATGAAGTAGTGTGTACTTATTGGATTCTGGATTGTGTTTAACAAATAAAAGAGTGACCATTAGTTCCACAAACACAGATGTAGATATTCTATAATGATAGAAATATATGAATGATACATTTATAACCCTTTTATTTTGTCAGTTTGTTGTGTTTGTTTCAGTTATTTACTGAATTGAATAAATATTTAAAGGTGTTTGCTGTAATCTTACACTGCAAAGTGATAACTTAAAAGAGATTCAATTCATAATTATTTAATGATCGAAGCACACAAACAAATGTATGACAGCCCTAAAACTGACAATTAATTGGCAAAAATCGCGAGCCGCGGGTCGGCTGGGCCAAGCAATATTTTACCACATCCACCTCATTTTGAACCAGGAAAAACCCTGTACATAGTGCACCTTTAACAGCACTCATACTGCACACAAAACAACGCCGATAAGCACAAACATAAAGTCAAAATTATGAGATATAAAGTCACAATTGCGAGTTATAAAGTCAAAATTGTGTGATTAAAAACTTGCAATCGTGAGAAAAAAAGTCAGAGTTTATATCACATAATCCTGACTTCATAACTCGCAACTGCAACTTTATATCTCGCGGTTTGACTTTATAACTCCCAATTGCGACTTTATATCATGAAATTATGACTTTTTAACTTGCAATTGTGACTTTATATCTTGAAATTTTGACTTTATATCTTGAAATTTTGACTTTATATCATGAAATTCTGACTTTATAACTCACAATTGTAACTTTAAATCATGAATAAACAAAAACAGTTAGATGTTAGATTAAAAAGTTGCAATTGCGAGTTAAAAAGTCGCAATTCCGAGTTATAAAGTTAGAATTGTGAGATATAAACTTAAATTGTGAGAAAAAAAGAATTATTAGATAAAAAAATATTTTAAATTGTTTTATTCAGTGATGGAAACAAGCATTCATAATAAACAGACTGTTAACAACTACTTGAGTAGCCATATTTAATATAGCAGCAATATTAAATTAGAGGGTTAATGTGTAATGAAGCACTGAACAGAAATAATGAATATGTAATTTTATATAATCGGTGAACATGAACACTAACAAACAGTAAAAACAATAAGATGGTATAGCTGAATTCCTGCTAGAGTAAATTTACAAAAGTAATGTCTGTACCGCATGTCATCAGATACTTTTGAGAACTAAAGGGCATCATGCTGGGAGTGGAGACTAAAATAAGAAAAAAAAAGCTCTACCAGATGTTTCCTTTGACATGCCACAGTGCAGCATTAAATTGAGAACACATGCTGTCCACCATCAAGTAAACGGGGCAATCCCAGAGAGCATTGTGATGTAGTCTTTACAACACTTGAATGGAAAACAAACTGTCAAAGAGTTGTATGACACACTGAGCTATACAAAAAAAATTAAAATAAAAAAATACATGACTGCCTTGGAGACATGAGTCATCATCAATACTAATCAAGTCTGAAATGTTATACTTCAGTGCCAATTTTCCTTCAGCTTGAACACTGAGGAGAATGTGTTTTATTTATTCTGTTACAACTGAAAAGATCATGTTCAGTGTTCAAGCTAAAAGAACAGACTCTCTCAACACGTAGAACGGTGTCTAATCAGAGGGAAAGTCCACTGAAACCGAGGGCTGGTGAAACAGGTGGGCTAACATACAAAAGCACTTGACAAACAGGCGATAAGCATTCATTCCTCTGCCCACGTTGAATGCGTGTTCGCCATATGTTCTGCTTTATCCAAGAATTTTAACAGTAACCTACGTCATTGCCTTAAATAAATAGTGCTCGTCTGTATTTAGGGAGATACGGCTGGAATGATGAGACGCTTCTGCCAGGTGAGGAATGCCGTTACAGTATGAAGAGACGAGAATGATCTTTCACCAAGAGCTTAAAGGAACACTCCACTTCAACTCCCCTAGAGTTAGTCAGTTGAGTTTTACCGTTTTCGAATCCATTCAGCCGATCTCCGGGTCTGGCGGAAGCACTTTTAGCATAGCTTAGCATAGATCATTGAATCAACGTTAGCATCTAGCTCAAAAAAATTACCAGTTTCGATATTTTTCCCATTTAAAACTTGACTCTTCTGTAATTACATTGTGTACTAAGACCGACGGAAAATGAAAAGATGCGATTTTCTAGGCTGATATGGCTAGGAACTATACTCTCATTTCTGCATAATAATCAAGGAACTTTGCTGCCGTACCATGAGTGCAGTGGCGCAATGATATTACGCAGTGCCTGAAAATAGGCTAACTTCCATCAAGATATCCAACGTGACAAACTGCTTGCACAGGGAGCATGCAGGGACTATTTTCAGGCGCTGCGTAATATCATGCACCCATGGTATGGCAGCAAAGTTCCTTGATTATTACGCAGGAATGAGAGTATACACTCACCTAAAGGATTATTAGGAACACCATACTAATACTGTGTTTGACCCCCTTTCGCCTTCAGAACTGCCTTAATTCTATGTGGCATTGATTCAACAAGGTGCTCAAAGCATTCTTTAGAAATGTTGGCCCATATTGATAGGATAGCATCTTGCAGTTGATGGAGATTTGTGGGATGCACATCCAGGGCACGAAGCTCCCGTTCCACCACATCCCAAAGATGCTCTGTTGGGTTGAGAGCTGGTGACTGTGGGGGCCATTTTAGTACAGTGAACTCATTGTCATGTTCAAGAAACCAATTTCAAATTATTCGAGCTTTGTGACATGGTGCATTATCCTGCTGGAAGTAGCCATCAGAGGATGGGTACATGGTGGTCATAAAGGGATGGACATGGTCAGAAACAATGCTCAGGTAGGCCGTGGCATTTAAACGATGCCCAATTGGTACTAAGGGGCTTAAAGTGTGCCAAGAAAACATCCCCCACACCATTACACCACCACCACCAGCCTGCACAGTGGTAACAAGGCATGATGGATCCATGTTCTCATTCTGTTTACGCCAAATTCTGACTCTACCATCTGAATGTCTCAACAGAAATCGAGACTCATCAGACCAGGGAACATTTTTCCAGTCTTCAACTGTCCAATTTTGGTGAGATTGTGCAAATTGTAGCCTCGTTTTCCTATTTGTAGTGGAGATGAGTGGTACCCGGTGGGGTCTTCTGCTGTTGTAGCCCATCCGCCTCAAGGTTGTGTTATTTCAGTCAAAGTTGCTCTTCTATCAGCTTGAATCAGTCGGCCCATTCTCCTCTGACCTCTAGCATCAACAAGGCATTTTCACCCACAGGACAGCCGCATACTGGATGTTTTTCCCTTTTCACACCATTCTTTGTAAACTCTAGAAATGGTTGTGCGTGAAAATCCCAGTAACTGAGCAGATTGTGAAATACTCAGACCGGCCCGTCTGGCACCAACAACCATGCCACGCTCAAAATTGCTTAAATCCCCTTTCTTTCCCATTCTGACATACAGTTTGGAGTTCAGGAGATAGTCTTGACCAGGACCACACCCCTAAATGCATTGAAGCAACTGCCATGTGATTGGTTGATTAGATAATTGCATTAATGAGAAATTGAACAGGTGTTCCTAATAATCCTTTAGGTGAGTGTAGTTCCATATCGGCCTAGAAAATCGCAACTTTTCATTTTTCGTCAGTACACAATGTAACTACAGAAGAGTAAATTTTTAAATAGGAAAAATATCAAAACTCTTTGGTCATTTTTGAGCGGGATGCTAATGGTCTAATCAGATTCAATGATCTATGCTAAGCTATGCTAAAAGTGCTACCGCCAGACCCAGAGATCAGCTGAATGGATTCAAAAACGGTAAAACTCAACTGTTTAATTGTAGGGGAGTTGGAAAATGATTGGAAATGATTGGAAAATGACTATTTTCAAAAAAAAGTGGAGTGTTCCTTTAAGAAATAACCCCGAAATGAACCAAACATTTCTTAGTTTTAGGTTAAAAACAAAGTCAGAGTATTAAAAATGGCACATTAGTAACCTTAAAGGAATAGTTCACACAACAGTTAAGAAAAGCAGTATAAACAGAAGCTCAAAAACTCCTAAGATCACATTTTGTATTTCAAGAAAGGAAAAAATAGCACTCAACATGGTTAGTGAACACAGGGTTTTCATTGCAGAAAATGGTTTTTTTAGCAGAATTCATAATATTCAATAAAGGTCAGTTAGCTGAAATGAATAGTTTGCATGTGCTTAATCACGTTCGTGGTCATGTTCAATCACAGTCTATTCCCGATGCATTTTGTGAATATCTTGCATACTTCCTGAAATCAATGCCAAAGACAAGGACAAACAGAAAATGTCAGGTGGAAAGGAATGAATTAAAGGCTACTTCCAGCAGCAGCTCTCAGGAGAGTATATCACACACACTGACTGCAAAATCAAATGATGTTGGTTTAGTACATGGGGATGAAATATAGAAGTAAAATCTAAACCCTAGAAAAAATGCAATATTATGCATTGTTCAATATAAATAAAATAAACAGTGAGTCTTGCTAAAGTCCAAGTCATATGCCACCCCGAAATCATAAGAATGAACAAGGAAATTATATTTTGCTTAAAGGAAATGCATTTTTGGAATATTTATTTTACGTTTTAACATTATTTTATTACAATTTAGGACACCCACACACAAATCCAAATGTTTTATTCTAAAAAAAAAAAAAATTACAATTATTACTAATTATTCAAAACAAACAAACAAAAAAAGTGTATAAATAATGGTATTTTTTATCGTTTTATTGCAGTATTTTTTTCAATCTGCATGGAGGTTTATGGTAATGGTAATTTTGTGGGAAAAGTGTTTAAATGTCATGAAAATAATGCAACATTTTTATAGCCCTAGAAAATATATATATATTTTTTCTAATATATTTTCACTGCCTATGAGAATAATACTGGATAAAATCTAAAAGAGAAATGCTGCTGGAATTTGAATTTTATTATTAACCATGCTTGATGATTTCTCTATTGAAATTGAATGTTTAGCACAAGCCTTGACCTTGACCTACAAGCCTATAGAAAATATAAAAATGTAGTATCTTCCACTAATCTCTACACTTTATATAGCTTTCTATAGGAACTTTGGATACCTTACAGCACTGTCAACACTGTCAGGCCTAAATCAAATAAACGGAAATTATTTTTTCCAATACTAAACAGAAAACTACATACATTATAATAAAGCCACATCCACACAAGCTATATTGAGAAAAATAAAGTGTTTTTAGTGTTTGAAAGCACCTTAATGCTTTCTATCTATACTTTGAAGCAACTCATCTTTGCTCCCCCTGAGAATATATTCCAATTAACATTTCTCTTTTCTACATGGGTTATGTGTTTTCGCCTTAATTAATCTTCAATTGTCTTGATATAAATGTCTTGAATCTCGCACAATGGAGATACAACAACATTAACATCCATGTTTCAGTTAGCCCTAAATGACCTAAATAACACTAATGGAATATAACACAGGGTGGAGGCTGCCCAAGGCCAACGTCACCTGCATTTAGCTTCAAAATCTGATGAAAACATGCTTTATTACAATTCACAGATGGATGAATAACACTTCCTCTCATACTCACACATTCATGTGCATATAGGAAAGACAGCAAATGGAACCCGCACAGAAAGCCTATTTTTCCATTTGTTTATACTACTAATTGCACATAGTTATTACATCACCAAAAATGATTATATTGTTGAAATGACTGCACATTTACTTAAATTGATCATGGCCAAACAACATGCATGGGTAAATGAAACGCATGTGTGACTAGCATTACGTGCAAATCAGCTTTCTTTCATTTCAATAGGATAAACATTGACATCTAAAATCACTTCATTGGGCAATATTATCGACGACATAACTGTCACTATACTAGACATAGCAATAAAAACGAGACTTCAACAAGACCCTGCAGGGACTTCTATGAGAACATCCTTGGGTAGGAAATTGCAATTTAGCTGCACTATTAGACTTTGAGCTAGCATTAACCTGCTGACATACGGCCGAGCTAAATATATGACTTCATGAGAAACTTGGACGACTGAGAATTTCCTCAGAGAAACGCTGGAATGAAATTGAAAAAAAGCTGTACTCATATTGGTAGGTGGTATTCCACATACAGAAGAAAACATTCATTACAAATCTTTAAAAAATGTATAAATAATTCAGTATCACTCCTGAACTCGGACAAAATGTGACTTCAAAGTACATACACTGGGGTCCTGAACCCCACCGCAGCCTGTGACCTGTGACACATTGACCTGGGCAGAATGAATTCATCCCGGGAAACAAAGCCGCCAAACGGGTGTTTGTTCTATCTAATCAAGCCCTGTATATGACAGCACAGGAAATGGGCAGACGGGAGAGTCTGTACTCTAAGACCATCCAGATAGCACCGGTCCCCCCTCAGGAATGCTACCAGGCTTTTAAGGGAGTCGACTATTTACTTGTACAATTTCCAGTTATCTGCAAAATAAACAAGACATTTGAATAAGAGCTCCTTCCAAGGGAATACGGGACTGTGGTGCTTTTGATGTGATAATACAGAGTTATATCACTTGTTTAACTTAATAAAAACACAGTTTTCAAGCACGGCTAATCTGATATCCTCCTGAGGCCCCAAACAAAGTGTCTTTGCACTTTATTGTAACAAGGCCGTGTCTTGAACATTGGGGGGGACCAAAGTTGTGGGGTGTTATTGGTATTTCTATTTAAAAAAATTCAATTAAAGGTTTAAAAGGAATTTAAGGGGATAAAGAAAATAAATACGAATGGTAAAAGACGTTCTAGGTACAAGTGTAGCCTAGTTGTGAAGTAATCCCTTTAAGTCTTTGCAAATAATATTGTAATTAAAATATGCACATTCACTCTTATTTGTATGTGTAATATGTCAAAAATGCAAAACGCTTATTGTCTCATCACATTTCGCAGTTAAGATCCAGATTCAGTTATTTGATAAAAAAAAGGCAATAAAATGCAGGCAATATAAACAGGATCTCATATAATATATAACCAGGTTATGGTTAGGTTTAGTGGTAGGTTAAGGGTTAGTATCTATTACCCAGTTATTGTAATTACTATAAGAAATACATAGTATGAACATGGGGGACTGTAAATTAAAGTGTTACCCTAACTGCTACTGTATAAACAATAATGATTCATATTTTGAGGTAAAAAAAAATACATAAATAGAGGGTCACACTTTATTTTAAGTTGTCATGAGCCCCGTTTCCACCGAAATTACCCGGAACAATTTGTACCAGGAACTTTTTTCCCCCCAGACCTGCTACTGTCTGTGTTTCCACTGCGTCTAAAGTACCGTGAAGATTAGGCAAATTAGTCCAGAGATGCGGGACTGCGCGCAGCTGCTCCTCCCAGTCAGCGACGGACAGTAATCATTATTGTGCGATACTGTCTGCAACAACAACAAGTGATTCATAAGTGTCCATATGAGATGCAAGCAGCGCTGCTTTTGCTAGTTATGTATTGGTTTACTAACGAACCTCGCAAGACTTTTAAAAATGCCGGTTGAAATAAAATGCTGCGTGAGCTCAACTGTTCAGCGGCCAAGTCCCACCTCCGAAAGTTCCGGAACTTTGAAAAAGCCCCACCTCGCTAGCAGGGCCGTTTGGAGGGGGAAATATTTACCCGGAACTTCATTTAGACCCTGGTTCCTGTGGTCGAAACACACCGAGTACCACCCCAAAGTTCTTGTTCCTGGGGAAAGTTCCTGCGGTGGAAACGCGGCTGTTACGGTGTAATTATGTATTTAAGTACTAATAATATTAATTTACTACATGTACTTACTATAGGGTTATTGTGCAACCACAAAATGTTCTTATATAAGGCCTAAAACTACATTTTTGCCACACCTGCCAATGGCCAGGGATTTAAGAAAATGTACAGGCCAAAATATGTTTACCTGCCATGACACAAAAACAGGAAGTCATGACACCAAAATTTTAGATACTAGTGAAAAGTTTTGAATTTGTCTATTCAAGCGCAGGAAGGCATGAAAGAGAGCTCAACTTTGCGCACTGTCTGAGACGTGGCATCCAGGGCGCACGCTTCGGACGCTAGCCAATTGCGTTCATCCGATTGAAACAATTAATCGGCTGTCAAACGATTAATCGCATCCAAAATAAAAATTTGTGTTGCTTAAGTAATTTTCACTGAGAAATTGCTAGTAAATTTTTCAAACAATTATAAAAAAAAACAGCAAGTAACATTGAATAAAATGTGAACATTTTGAAAAACTGAAATTGATACATTTTTACCGTATCCAACTTGGGGGGAAAAAAACTTGCAGTTAATCCTGATACACAGGTATACAAATAGATGTATTTCCTGTATAAAACGAGTCAACAATATTCAAAAACCAGGAAGAGGAAGTTATCATGGCAAACCCTCGAAGACATTCAGAAAAAAGACAGATGTCCCCTACAGAGGGAAAAAAGTGATTGGCTCCCAAGAGGACGTGATTTCAATTCGTTTTTTAACCTCGCAAGGCCTGCTGGGTGACCTGCTTAGTTTTAACAATTTTTCACATGGTACAGCAAGAGACCTTTAGTCAGGGAATGCACAATTGAGATTATGCAGAGATTCCCATAAATGACAAGACAATGAATGCAATGACTGCACATGTACACTAAACGCAGCACGAGTACAAGAATGCCAGCCTGGAGAGTCCTATTTTCTGACCCGCCACAAATGATCCTATTTGTCCAAATGAACAGATTAAATATAAGAGGCGCGGCACTGTAATTTCACAGTTGACGTCAAGAGATGTGAAAATGCGTCAGACATGGACAGCACACAACCTCAACCATTTTCAACGTGACTGAAACTGGGTCCCACAGCAACCGAGCTGGAGGTGTTATTGATCCACAACTGTTCGCCCCACATTTGCGCCCCCAGTTTATTCTGAAAGTAATAAACACAGAGTTCATGCTGTTGTCAGATGTTTGACCTATGCATTCTGAGAAATCGTGCCTCTCTCCCTCACTTCCCAGGAGAGTCCATAGTGGACACAACAAGGACAGGTGCTGTTATTTGAGAGCCTGGGGTGTACAGGCCACAGCTGTGAGGGAAAGAGCCCAGTGAGCATGCCATATGCCTCTGGGAACATCCTGTCGTGGTTGTCTGGGCGCAGCAGGACTCAAATTAAACTCAGACAGCCAGAATGTTAGCTATATTACAGATCCATTTGCATCGCAAATCCTTGGTGAACCCAAAACAATTGCATTGGGTCAGCAAAACTACTTGTGTCATGCTAATGTTTTTAATAAATATGAAAAAGAAAATAAATACATTTATGATATAAATATACAGGGACAATGAAACTGAAACCAATACGGTGTTGAAGGTTTCACGCTTATACATGTGCGGCCTAATCTAGACGCACCCTAGCGGCAGCAAATCTAATTTGCAGCCAGGGTAATCTAGCAACTCTCCGTTGGCTTGTGAGTTGGAAAAACCAAACTCTGGTCAGGCCAATCACATTGTGTATACAGTCGGTGGGCGGGCTTAAAATAATAACGGCAGAGTTGCGACATTTTGCGTGCTACTCGTAAACAAAGAAGCTGGCGAACAGTGGTCTTTCGAATCGGCTTTTCTGGAAGACTTGGAGTTAAGTTTTTCTTTGAGAAAAGAACAAAGAATGGCACTGAAGTCATTCTTAAAAAAGGAAAATGTGTTCGGAGTTTTGCCGACCGGATACGGCGAAAGTTTAATCTATCAACTAGGTCCGCTTCACCTTCTTCGTTGCTCTGGTTGGTTGTAGCGCTATCCTATTGCGTGCAGAGGGAATTTGAAAGACAACCGTTTATTCCGCCCCTCGGATTGAGCCCTGCCAATGGTGAGTTCCCAGACCCAACATCTTGATGTGGGTCTGGCTTGTTAGGCTATAAGAGCAGAGTATGGAGGTTGAATTAATCCATACAACATAATGGAGGACATAGAGTTCAAAAGAGGGCAAATTGTTGGTGCACATCTCGCTGGCTCATAGCAAATCTTTGTGGTGTATCGAGAGTCATGGAAAGGAATGTCCAGGTAATAACACAGATTGTATAAAAAAAAATAAAAACCGTTAAAACCACAGCTGCCCAACACACTGCAGAATTAAACTCTCCTGTTTGCACCAAAACTGTTTGTCGGGAGCTTCACAGAGTCAATACTCATGATTGGGCTGCTATAGCCAAAACTGTTCACTCGTGTCAAATGTCAGTTTCAATGGTGCCAACAGTGCAAATCTTGGGCTGTGAACAATGTGAAACATAGGGGGCAGAGACAAAACCGCGTTCCCGGGGTGGTCCCCATCGGTAGAAATCGCATTCCAGGGGCACTGCGGCACGATTGAAAAGGGCACTTTCACTTTCATGATTACAGGAGCAGTGGCTCAAACAAAAATAACGACTTCGTTCAACAAATTCTTCACAGTAAATACAGTCCAGCGCTTCCGAGTTACGTCAGAGCTACGCCAGAACGCCGGCTTACCATTGGCCGTTGCTGTTCACGTGAGCACCACGACACGTGTGTGATGCTGACGCAGGAGCTGAGCAACGTAAACTGCGTAGGCGAGAAGAAATTGTTGAATAAAGTCGTTATTTTTGTTTGTTTTTTACACTCAAAAAGTATTCTTGTCGCTTCTTAAAATGAAGGTTGAACCACTGTAGTCACATGGACTATTTTAACAATGTTTTTACTACCCTTCAAGTGTTAATTACAGTGCTGTCTATGGAGGGGTCAGAGAGCTCTCGGATTCCATCAAAAATATCTTCAATTGTGTTCCGAAGATGAACGAAGGTCTTATAGGTTTGGGACGACATGAGAGTGAGTAATTATTTTTCAGATTTAACAGATTTTTCCTTTTTGGGTGAACTATCCCTTTAATGGTTCAAACATTGTACTCTGCAAGGGGGTGCCATTTATCAGCATGATAATTCACATATACACTCAGCAAGACTTGTGGCAGAATGGTTTGATGAACATGAAAGTGAAGTTGAGCATCTCCCATGGCCTGCACAGTCACCAAATCTAAATATTTTTGAGCCACTTTGGGGCGTTTGAGGAGAACATTTTCCTCCACCAGCATCACGTTGGTTTACGCCTGGTATTAAGGTGCGTTTTGGTCGATCGGATCATAAGTGGATGACACTAAATACAGATGTAAATGGGGTCTAAAATGTTGTGGGCTAGGCCACTTTTTGACCAGTTCCAGAGGAATTCGAAAACGACCAGATTGCTATCGTAGTGTAAACGCTCATGTGATCAAACAGCCACAAACATTATTGGAAGCGCACTAGCCAGATGAGCTGCTGGAGATGAAAAACGTACCAAGCACAATGTTCTTTCATCATTCCTGATTTCTAACACACACTCACCAGGTTCGGCGTGGTCTCTTTTTTCCGTTGTCTCCGGGCGCGTTCATATTTAAATTGAGTGAGCTTATTTCGCCCATTAGATCGAAAGATCTGAAAAACACATACATTTACCCATCCATAGATCCTCCCCTCGAAGAAATCAGGACAGAAATGGTTGAAAGACAAAAGAGACGGAATAAAAGGCTAGGTGTAAACGGGTGTCTCCCTCGTCTATTTGTGATCCGATCACCAAAACACATCTTAATGCCAGGGTGTAAACGGGGCCATAGTGACCTGGCCACTGTGCAGGACTTGTACCTGTCACTCCCAAGACAAACTGATGCTGTATTGGCCACAAATGGAGGCCCTACACCAAACTAGTAAATGATTGTGGTCTAAAACCAAATACTGTTAATACTCTAAATACTGCAAATAAGTAAATAAATGCTTATGAAATTCTTAAATGATTATGGAATCTCACAAAAGTAATATTTAGTATCATAAATAGCAATTCAGACCAAAACCAGCTATACATTAAGGGTTACTTCAGTGATTTAGCATTAAAGGTCACCCAAAAATGAAAATTATGTCATTAATTACTCACCCTCATGTCGTTCGACACCCGTAAGACAAGAACTTGTAGAATAAAGTTGTTATTTTGAATTTTTTTTTCGCTCAAAAACTATTATCTTCGCTTCGTAAAATTATTGTAGAGCCACTGTAGTGAGATGGACTTTGTAACGACGTTTTTAGTGCCTTTTATGGGTCTTGTGAGTGTAAATGTACTGAATGTCAATGGAGGCCTTTCTCAGCCATCAGCTTTCAACAAAAATATCTTCATCTTTGTTCCGAAGATGAACGAATGTCTTACGGGTGTAAAATAAAAATAACGACTTTATTCAACACAAACTTTGGCCTCTGCCGTGAACTCATGAAGCACCATGACGCATGTGCGAGAATATTACGCAGATCCGGTGTTCGGACACATAACCCAGAAGCGAGGAGGAGATGTGTTTACAAGCAGAGTAAGACGCTCTTACTAGAGTAGTGCTCAAAATGGGACTAAAGTGTGCATTTCATGGATTCCCGAACGCCGGCGCTACGTCATATTCTCGTGCATGCGTCATAGTGCTTCGTGAGTTCACGGGCAGAGGCCAAAGTTTGTGTTGAATAAAGTCGTTATTTTGATTTTTTTTGCGCACAAAAACTATTATCGTCGCTTTGTAAAATTATTGTAGCGCCACTGTTGTGAGATGGACTTTGTAACAATGTTTTTAGTGCCTTTTATGGGTCTTGTGAGTGTAAATGTACTGAATCCCTATGGAGGGCTTGCTTCTCAGCCATCAGCTTTCAACTAAAATATCTTCATTTGTGTTCCGAAGATGAACGGAGGTCTTACGGGTGTCGAACGACATGAGGGTGAGTAATTAATGACATCATTTTAATTTTTGGGTGAACTAACCCTTTAACCCTCTGAGACCTAAGGGTATTTTTACAATAAATTTTCCGCCTGGTGTTATTTACTAAAAAAGCTTGTAAAACATCAACCCTGTTGTGCACAGACAATTGACACACCTCTTTTTTTTTCAAGACAAGTTGCACTGTCAGTATATTTGTGTTGCATTGATGTCACCTGAATGTAAAATAAGTTATGGGACCATAAAGACAAATGAAAACATAAAACGGAAATTGAATCCCTCAAATATTTATTGAAAACACACACAAATAAATAAAAGCTAAGCATATTTCCTCTGGAAAACTGTTTGTTCAAGTCTTTGGAGTCCTGGAACTCAGGAATAAACATGATAACTTATACAGAACCAAAACTATTTACATTTTTCCAAAAAAAGTCCAGGCGCTTATGGCCTCTTTGGATTTTGGATATTTACTGGTGCCAAGCCTCAAAACAGTTCCTATCAGGAACTTCTCCTCAAACTTTCTCCTCAAACTTTTTCCTCAAACTTTGTCCACAAAACTACTCAAAACTGCAGCACGTCTCTCTCTCTATCTCCTCAATACTAGCGTGCATCTCTATCTCTCCACAATAACAGAGCTGTGGTTCATGCGTAATGACGCACACCAACGTGGATGACGGATCAGCCTGTCATTGGTCAAACCCTCATCCAAAATGGCAGCTAGCATCGCGCTAGCGGCAAAAATGACGGAAAATTTATAAATTATGGACATCAAGTGGATATATCTTGGATGTAAGCGTTTTGATTTATTGCTGAACAACTCCAAAAAGATGCACATGTTCCAGGCTGGATAGAAAACCTTCTGTAAAGGCTACAAAGACACCAAAGACACCCCCGTGATGGCTAGCTCGTTAGCTTTCTGCTGGAAAAAACGGTAAGAAAATCGATAAAAGTTTCATGAAATAATATAGATATTTATCGGAGGTGCCGTGTGACGTCGTGGGCGATGCCGTCGGGCTCTGAGGGTTAATGCTAAATCACTGAAGTAACCCTTTAATGGTAACGCAGATAAGGTCATTCAGCTGTCAAATTTACATGGATAGTCGTTCCATCACTGGTGCCAACATGCGTCAGACAGCAAGCTTGGTGACGATTGCTGGGGTTAGACCCTACGTAGAGATAGGTGTATCATATTTGACACCCTTTAACGGGAAGTGAGAATCCCGGAATAAAGCCAGGACATAGCTCTGGGTGTGTGTAACCAGAGCTCCTCTCATACGCGCGATTCAGTATGGCTAAGCCTTTGTGCAGGAGGTACATGATAATGCCTTTGTGCATTTAAAATGCTGGTGGGAAACAGACACAGGAAGAACAGTCTTCTGTAAGGTCCTTGAGAGTAGCCTGAGCTACATTAATGTGTCCTCACTGACTCTAAAATAAACCTGTCACCCGCCCACTGAGATGAACTCATGCCAATGCTTTCTGCAAAGTTAATCCATTAAAAATGTGCATTACTAACATAGACAGTGTATTCAAAAGCACCTTGAAATTGCTGGTTAAATAGTGCATATTTGTCTCTCTGGGTTTGTTCATATTGCATGTAAATCTGATCAAATCAGATCTTTAGGAGTGACTGTGTGTCATTACGCAAGTGATGAATGAACTCAGATCCATTTGTTCAGATGGTGTGGTTAATATCCTGTATATCAACACCGGTTGCCATAGCAATGATATAAGTGACAGAAAGAGACACGAGGAAAGCTGTCATTGTGGAAGAAGAGTGAAAACTGAAATGACTATTACTGACTGAAATGAGGAGTGATACGTCTCACGACGGCGTTGAACTCATCATCCTTCAGAAAAACATAAGCAGCGGGAGCATTAGTATTATGTCATGCATATAACGTTATCTAGGCTTCATATCCCAAATGAGAGAAAAAATAATAGATATCGTGTATGGACTAACAGTGCAAAGATCAAATTATTATGAGAATCAATTCTATCATTCATTATTCATTACATATTATCATTCAAAAGTCCTAGTTTGACATTTTACATTTGATTTCTGTAGTAACGACAGTATGTAGTAAATGATGTACAATGTAGTAAAAAAACGATATAGCCATTTTGAGTAAAAGATGATAAAGATTAAACTGCTGTGTTGTTTATGGTTTCAATGTCACCCTCCTTCAATGATAACTGTACATTTCCACCAAAATACCACAGTTACTATAAATTAATAATGGCACCTTCAAACAGTAAAAGAAGCATTCAGTATCTTATTGTCCCTTTGTTTGGTTTATATTTATGATAGTGTGTTGTATACACCACAGTAACACTTCCACAATAAGTAAATAACACTGATTATCTCTTCATCACGGCACCTGTCAGTGGGTGGGATATATTAGGCAGCAAGTGAACATTTTGTCCTCAAAGTCGATGTGTTAGAAGCAGGAAAAATTGGCAAGCGTGAGGATTTGAGCGAGTTTGACAAGGGCCAAATTGTGAGGGCTAGATGACTGGGTCAGAGCATCTCCAAAACTGCAGGTCTTGTGAGGTGTTCGCGGTCTGCAGTGGTCAGTATCAAAAGTGATTAAAAGTGGTCCAAGGAAGGAACAGTGGTGAACCGGCGACAGGGTAATGGATGGCCAAGGCTCATTGATGCACGTGGGGAGCGAAGACTGGCCCGTGTGGTCCAATCAAACAGACGAGCTACTGTAGCTCAAATTGCTCAAGAAGTTAACTCTGGTTCTGATAGAAAGAAGTCAGAATACACAGGGCATCACAGTTTGTTGCGTATGGGGCTGCATAGCCGCAGACCAGTCAGGGTGCCCACCGCTAAAGCGCCAACAGTGGGCATGTGAGCATCAGAATTGGACCACAGAGCAATGGAAGAAGGTGGCCAGGTCTGATGAATCACGTTTTCTTTTACATCACGTGGATGGCCGGGTGCATGTGTGTTGCTTACCTGGGGAACACATGGCACCAGGATGCATTATGGGAAGAAAGCAAGCCGGCAGAGGCAGTTTGATGCTATGGGGAATATTCTGCTGGGAAACCTTGATTCTTGCCATCCATGTGGACTTTGACATGTTCCACTTACTTAAGCATTGTTGCAGACCATGTACACCCTTTCATGGAAACGGTATTCCCTGGTGGCTGTTACAAAACAAAAATGATTTGGGAGCACAACGACGTGTTTGAGGTGTTGTCTTGGCTTCCAAATTCCCCAGATCTCAATCCAATCAATCATCTGTGGGATGTGCTGAACAAACAAGTCTGATCCATGGAGCCCCCACCTCGCAACTGCTAACATAGCATACCACCACACACCTCTAGTGGAGTCGATGCCTTGACGGGTCAGGGCTGTTTTGGCAGCAAAATGGGGAGCAACACAATATTAGGACATAATGTTATGCCTGATCGGTGTATGATTACCATGGTAATTTTGTGTTTTACATCCAAAGTTCTACAGGTGAATGTTTTACAAACACTTTGCGATTGCGAATCAGTTCATGTGAATCATCCAAAAGAACTGGTTCAGAGGAACGGCTTCACGAATTACTAGACTGCAAACAACTAAATGGATTTGAGTTGGATCAGCCAAAACAATCAGATTTTTGCCGCTATTCTGAACTAAGCCATCGTCTCTAGTTGCTCAGACCCTAATGCACATCAGTGTCTGGATGCTGAGGCGAGAAATGGGTTGCCTGTGGGGATCCTTGCATAACTGAGAGCTGGAGAGTTGTCAAGTACATTTGAGTGCTCTCTCTCTCTCTCTCTCTCTCTCTCTCTCTCTCTCTCTTTCTCTCCTACATGAATGAAACAGAAGTCTAAAATGTGCTCTAGATTAGTACACGAATCCTTGAATCCACTCAGTTTTAATGACTTGTGCTCTGTGATTTGGCCTATATGTTATGATAGTATCAGCTGGGGAAAGTCTTCTCCAGAAGAACTTACAACAATTACTATATTTTATATTTAAAACAGTCAGAGGCCCTGAATTCCCAGTTTTGGTACTGAGTAGCAGTACTACATTTGCAGTTGTTAGCGCTCTAGTCTACTTCAAGATTTCTACTCAAGTCTTACTTCAGATCTACCCTTTCACGGTTCAGATGGCAGAAATCCCATTCATTCTCTAGTCTATAACAACAGAGGGTTTTTTTTGTAGCAATAATGTATAAACCGTTCAAGAGCTCTGATGATTGCAAGCAACCACTTTAGACCACTCATAAATGTGTGTTCAATTAATTTAAAGCTGCAGTTTGTAACTTTTTTGGGTTAAAAATTATCCAAAATAAATTTGAGCAAGTACATAACCAGCCAGTGTTCAAAACTACCTGCTTACCTTAGCTCGATTTACAACGGTAAGCTTGTAATAATGTTTTTAATTCCAGTGGTACTGGTTGATTTCCGCTGGAAATTCGAGCATATCTTTGCATCATTACGTCACATCTGTACACATAAAGCAGGTGTCCCGGCTAGTAGGCTATATTGCATGTGAGGATGTTGGAGGTGGAGATTTATAGCCTTTTCTCACAGCACTTGATATAATTAAACTTATCAAATTGATGGCTGATCCAGAAAGGTTCAAATGACAATCACTAGTGACAATTGGAGATTCACCCGTTGTAAAATGCAAAAGACTTCGGAGTGGCTACAGAAAAAAAGAGACTGCAACCGGGCCCATGCAAAAACAAGGATAACTTTTGAAAGGTGTCGTGAATCCGTGTTTTGAAGGGGTTCAAAACGTACTCAGAGACAGCTTTTTTTCTGCTAGACAGGCAAGACATTTAAATGGTTCAATTATGTAACGGTGCACACTTGTTCGCTTAATTGATACAGTTGCAGAGTTTTCTTTGTTGTGCCTTTCTTGCTTTGCTATGAGCATTATGGTAAATATCAATTATTTTGTGCTAGCTGTGAGAGGGAGCAATTCACCTCTACTCCACATTAATGTGTTGTATGACAATTAGAAATTAAACTGCACAGAAATGGAAACTGAACTACAGGTGGCCTTAATACACATTAAATGTAGTCACGTAATGCTGATGTTGTTAACATTAAAGGTCACGTTCTTCGTGATCCCATTGTTCAAACTTTAGTTAGTGTGTAATGTTGCTGTTAGAGCATAAATAATACCTGTAAAATTATAAAGCTCAAAGTTCAATGCCAAGCGAGATATTTTATTTAACAGAAGTTCCCTTTCAAAGCCTACAGCGAATGGCTGGCTTGGACTACATCCTGGTACTTCCTTCATATATGACGTCGATAGAACAGTAGAACAGACTAACCTCCGCCCACAAGACTACGCGAAAAAAGGAGGCGTGGTCTTGTTGCTGTCCCACGTGGAGAAGAGGACGTGTCGCGTGGAGAAAAGGAAGTGGTGCGTTTGAGTGTGTTTGTCGCCATGTCGTCGAGGCGCTGTTATTTTCATCCCAGAGTCAAATCACCTTTGTTTGGCTTTCCCAGGGACGCTGTAGAGATCATTAAGCGCATATATATCTCTCGTTAAGAGGCGTGACCTTTCCACGTGCGCTAAGCTGCTGTCGAATCACAACACGGGAAGCGCTGGCACAATCAGAACTCGTTACGTATTTCTGAAGGAGGGACTTCATAGAACACGGAACATCAGCCCGTTTTTAGAACAGTGAAAACAGCGGTATACAGATAAGTAAATTGTGTTAAAAATACTGTGTTTTTTTACAAGCGAAACATGAACACATGTTATATTGCACACTGAAAACACAATCAAAGCTTCAAAAAGACACGAAGAACGGGACCTTTAACAATTTGAAAACAAAGTATAATTTGCGCGGTTTGATGTGATATGATAAGCGATCGTTACATTTAATCATTGCGATTTATTGCAATGCTTTTTTCCCCTTAGTTGGTCAGAACAAAAGTGGATGTTAGCTACTTGTTCAGATTACATTTTCCGGTGAAAATTCTTATGTTGGTCATACTTTCAAAAAGTAGAATCTATGATTCCGAATGACAGTATCCACACCGGCACGGTGACTGACAGCCAACATTCTCCTCAAAACATTGGATTCATCCGCACTGTGTCGTGCCGAGGCACAATTCGCGTAAAGTTGATAATTCCGCCAATAACTGCAATTGAAGATTTCGAACCGAGATGGCGACAAAGAGGAAAAACTACCGACTGCAGCTTTAAATGAAGGAAACATTTTCCACACAA
This sequence comes from Romanogobio albipinnatus, assembly GCA_023566225.1. Classification (NCBI taxonomy): domain Eukaryota; kingdom Metazoa; phylum Chordata; class Actinopteri; order Cypriniformes; family Gobionidae; genus Romanogobio; species Romanogobio albipinnatus. Next base: position 13,388,604 of record CM042243.1, read on the forward strand.
TTACTTTAGGTCGGCACAATTACAATGAGACAAGTTCATTTAAACAAATGGGTCATTCTATAATTAGGGGTGCATTTGGTAGTTGACAATGTGAAGAAATCAAGTTTTCTTTTTCCCCAAAACACAAACAGGACCTTACATAAAACCCTTAAAATCGAGTACTTATTCTATTAGCCAAACTCAGGGTTTCCTGGTGTTGGAACTTTCAGCACGCGCACTGTACGCTAACCCTCATGCTCTTGGTCTAGTCTTGTCTTTTGATGGCTGTTATGCGTTTGGTTCTCTCCTGTTCGTGGTTTCTGTTGTTTTGGTTCCAGTTAATTCTATTATTAAAACTCATCTGCATTTGGATCATCTCGCCTTGGTCCCTGAGTTTCACCATGTGTAACAGTTTGCTTCTGTCCACTGTAACCTTAACTGGGTAACACAGTTAACACCTAAATTAGTTGACTTTTTTAGCATTTTGGGCCTATACTCAAGCCTAGAATCACAAATCACGTGATATGTTTAGAAATATATTTTCATAAACATAAGTTTTTGTAATAATTTGCAGCAATAATATTTATGTAACACTGTGGACAGTCAATTAATCCACTCTTGACACAGGTTTGCTTTTTTAATATTATGGAAAAGAGAGAGGACCCAAGATGAAATGTGCTTTTCTGAAGTGTGCTTTTTTTGGGCTTCAAATTTTGGGTTGCCATTTACTGCCATTATAATGCTTGGAAGAGCCAGGACATTTTTAAATATAACTCTGATTTTATTCGTCCGAAAAAAGAATGTCATATACACCTAGGATGGCTTGAGGGTGAGTAAATTATGGGATCATTTTCATCTTTGGGTGAAATATCCCTTTATTCGTACAATTGAAGAACTGCACCACACACAAACCTTTAGAGAGATTCACCAAACAGAGAAGCATTGAGAATAATTGAGCACTCAGAATAATTTATTTGTGTATACACGCTCCATGCTCATTTCTATATACCCTAATCATTAACAACATGTATTCTTATTTCAGTGCCTTAATTATATATTAATAATACATTGTTAGCTAATCTGTGTGCTTTGTATATGTGCATTTATGAAATGCATAACGTGGACAAATCACTTTAAATTGTAATGTAGACGCATGCATTTTCTATATGTATTGTGAAAAGCACTATACAAAAAAATGTGAATTGAATTTAATTGAATATACAGAATATTTTACCAGAAATTTAAATATTTTGAGCATTATATTTATGAAGTCAACAGTTATTGTACTGTTGATCTGATTCAATAAATGATCAATTCATCATGAGATGAGTATTTAATTCCCCCATAAAAAAATCAAATGCACAGTTGAACGAAAATACCAACTATCGCACTCCTTACTTACGCAGTAGTTTTCTTGGTAAGCAAGCATCTGCTGAGAAAACACTGTTAAATGACTGACATGTTGCCAACCTTAATGTGTTGTGTTGGACGTGTCACTTCCTTGAATAGAAGGATTGTTATTTCAGTGGCACCTAATGAACTTAATGCTAAATACCCATTCCACATAATCGATCATACACTGAGACTTTTGTCCACACACTAAAAAAACAACAACCCTAACACACATTAGAAAGTCCTACTAATGGAACAGTACAAATGGTTGGCAAATATTTGTCATGGTATTGTATTGAGACACTTTTTTTTTTACTAAAAGCCTAAGAGTCTTTCATACTAAGAAGGTAGCCTGCAAATCAAGAAAGAGGAAACTTCTGTTCATCCAGTTCAGTCTGTAGTCAGACGGGAAAAGGCATTGCAGTTTTCCTGTGATTGTGTTAAATCACCAGCAAGGATCTTTTCTACCTGCTTGTGATGATTGAGGTTTTTTAGAAATCATCTCAACCCACTTCCGCAAAAGGTTCTTACTGAGCATTCAACATTTACTATAATAAAACAAAATAATAGTGACTTAAGTGTTTAGTTTACTTTTTATAAGTATATATGGAAGATGGAGGATATGGGAGGATGCACTAGCAATAACAAAAAGCAAATCCAAACAAAGCAAATCCAGTGGGATTCATTGCCTGGTTATATTTTGATGGTAAGCAGTATAATGTTTAATTAAAAGGTTTTTGAAGACAAATTATGCATGAAAGTCACGTAAAATTCCCTGAAGTTGAGCACTGAGCAAAGAGCACAGCTGTCTACACATTCACGCCAGAGGGAAGAGCATATTTAGTAAACCTTATGTTCCCTTTTGGTAAGAAAATCATTCTATTCCATTTTGTTCTTTTAATATTGCTGTGGTTCCTTGATCATTTTCCCATTTAACATAACTGTGGGGGAAATGTATGCATGGGAATGTACGTCAGTCTGACTGATTTCCAAAAATCATAAATGAAGAGGAAACTTGTTTAAATGTAAGAAAAAAAGTTTCCCAGGACTTTTACTACCTAGCAACTAATAATAAAACATCCTCTCAGCATTGCTGATGGAAATCATTGTTTATATTTTCAATATTCTTTGTATTTTCAATTTCCAAGACTACATAGGATGACATTGACACTGTCCGTAGGGAAAACAGGGAAAAATTGGGGCAAATCTGTTGCACTTTTTAAGTGAAAAATAATTGATAAGATGTCATAATTTACTCATCTTCATGTTGTTCCAAAACTGTATAAAAATATATTTTAAGATGTATTTACTTTTTCTGTACATCGGGCACCAAAACCCTTTTGTGTTCTTTTTGCATTTAGGGGTGTGGTCCTGGTCAAGACAATCTCCTGAACTCCAAACTGAATGTCAGAATGGGAAAGAAAGGTGATTTAAGCAATTTTGAGCGTGGCATGGTTGGTGGTGCCAGACGGGCCAGTCTGAGTAGTTCACAATCTGCTCAGTTACTGGGATTTTCCCGCACAACCATTTCTAGGGTTTACAAAGAATGGTGTGAAAAGGGAAAAACATCCAGTATGCGGCAGTCCTGTGGGCGAAAATGCCTTGTTGATGCTAGAGGTCAAAGGAGAATGGGCCGACTGATTCAAGCTGATAGAAGAGCAACTTTGACTGAAATAACTACTCGTTACAACCGAGGTATGCAGCAAAGCATTTGTGAAGCCACAACACGCACAACCTTGAGGCGGATGGGCTACAACAGCAGAAGACCCCACCGGGTACCACTCATCTCCACTACAAATAGGAAAAAGAGGCTACAATTTGGTGGTGGTGTAATGGTGTAAGGGAATGTTTTCTAGGCACACTTTAGGCCCCTTCGTTTAAATGCCACGGCCTACCTGAGCATTGTTTCTGACCATGTCCATCCCTTTATGACCACCACCCTCTGACGGCTACTTCCAGCAGGATAATGCACCATGTCACAAAGCTTGAATAATTTCAAATTGGTTTCTTGAACATGACAATGAGTTCACTGTACTAAAATGACCAGATCTCAACCCAATAGAGCATCTTTGGGATGTGGTGGAACGGGAGCTTCGTGCCCTGGATGTACATCCCACAAATCTCCATCAACTGCAAGATGCTATCCTATCAATATGGGCCAACATTTCTAAAGAATGCTTTCAGCACTTTGTTGAATCAATGCCACATAGAATTAAGGCAGTTCTGAAGGTGAAAGGGGGTCAAACACAGTATTAGTATGGTGTTCCTAATAATCCTTTAAGTGAGTGTATATATATATATATATATATATATATATATATATATATATACATATATATATATATATATATATATATATATATATATATATATATATATATATATATATATATATATATATATATATATATATATATATATATATATATATATATATATATATATATATATATATATATACGTATACATACAGTGGGGAGAACAACTTTACAGATTGTGCAGATTTGCCCACTTACAAAGCATGTAGAAATCTGTAATTTTTATCATATATACTCTTCAACTGTGAGAGACGGAATATAAAACAAAAATCCAGAAAATAACATTGTATGATTTTTAAGTAATTAATTAGCATTTTATTGCATGTCATAAATATTTGATACATCAGAAAATCAAAACGTAATATTTGGTACAGAAACCTTTGTTTGCAATTTCAGAGATCATACGTTTCCTGTAGTTCTTGACCAGGTTTGCACACACTGCAGCAGGGATTTTGGCCCACTCCTCCATACAGACCTTCTCCAGATCCTTCAGGTTTCGGGGCTGTCGCTGGGCAATACGAAATTTCAGCTCGCTCCAAAGATTGGACGCCTGGCTTGAGCAGAGGGGCCTTGCGTGCGCTGCAGGATTTTAATCCATGACGGCGTAGTGTGTTACTAATGGTTTTCTTTGAGACTGTGGTCCCAGCTCTCTTCAGGTCATTGTCCAGGTCCTGCCGTGTAGTTCTGGGCTGATCCCTCACCTTCCTAATGATCATTGATGCCCCACGAGGTGAGATCTTGCATGGTGCCTCAGACCAAGGGAGATTGACCGTCATCTTGAACTTCTTCCATTTTCTAATAATTGCGCCAACAGTTGTTGCCTTCTCACCAAGCTGCTTGCCTATTGTCCTGTAGCCCATCCCTCTACAATTTTATCCCAGATGTCCTTACACAGCTCTCTGGTCTTGGCCATTGTGGAGAGGTTGGAGTCTGTTTGATTGAGTGTGTGGACAGGTGTCCTTTATACAGGTAACGAGTTCAAACAGGTGCAGTTAATACAGGTAATGAGTGGAGAACAGGAGGGCTTCTTAAAGAAAAACTAACAGGTCTGTGAGAGACGGAATTCTTACTGGTTAGTTGGTGATCAAATACTTATGTCATGCAATAAAATGCAAATTAATTATTTAAAAATCATACAATGTGATTTTCTGGATTTTTGTTTTAGATTCCATCTCTCACAGTTGAAGTGTATCTATGATGAAAAATACAGACTTCTACATGCTTTGTAAGTAGGAAAACCTGCAAAATCGGCAGTGTATCAAATACTTGTTCTCTTACGAGAGGTTCTCTCGTATTGCGTAAGTTCCTTACGCTACGGGAAAGTATTCTTTTTTCGAGATTTCTGAAAAACCCAAAATATCCTTAATTTTGTAACATTGTCAACGCAGTGCGGCAGCCTGGCAGACCATAGCAGGCTAATCCAGCGTGCTATTGGCTGCTCTGCTGGCAACTGCAGCAGCCTATCGGTGAGCCCGCGTGACGTGGCGACCAATGAGTGACCAATGAGTGGCTTCGCGCCCACCTGGCCTCATTTGCCTACAGGTGGGGCGTGGCCACGTGTATATAAGCAGGGCTCACGGGCTGCATATTCGATTTTCTTTTCTTCAGCGAAGCCCTTCGCATCGCTGGATCTGGAACCCGCCGCCGTGATCGTGCAGACGAGCAAGCAGAGGACAGCGCCTGGAGAAGCCGGCAGCATCGCGCCACCTTCAGCCATCCGTGCCTGCTCTGCTATCCGGCAGCCCATATTTATTTATTTATGATTTAATGCCATATCAGCAACAATGGCTATACTCATGGCAATCAGCAGTATCACTTCCATACATTGTTTACAAAACATTAACAATTTTGTCCTAAAAACAATCACAATACAAAATCAGGCATCTATACCAATAACAACAACAACAATAATAACACCAATTACATAGAATCTTTCAATTTAATATTTGACAGAAATTCTAAAATGACTCCAGGAGAAACCTTTTTAAAAATGTCCATTAATGTGTTTTCTGAATAAAACCGTTCTCTAATATTATTTAAAAAAGGACATTCTATTAAAATATGTTTTACACTCGTGAAATTCTTACACAGATCACACACCGGTTTCTCTTCCCCATTCAATAAATATGAATGAGTAAGTCTTGAATGTCCAATTCGACATCTCGTATAAACAACCTGGTCATATCTATTCTCAAAATAATAACTAACAACGCCTTGATTTAAAACTGGATTCACCTCATATAATTTGTTATTTACACATTCGTTCCATTCCATTTGCCATTTCTTGTAAATGTACAGGTTCAATATGGGTTTAACGTCAGATGCTGGTATTTTACATTCTGTAATTTCCAACTGAAGTGCTTCCTTTGCTGCTTTATCTGCTTGTTCATTACCAGTCAAACCCATATGCCCTGGTATCCAACAAAAAACAATATTAACATCTTTTTTCTTTAAAGAGTCCACTTTTCCTATTATGCTGGTAATTACAGGATGTTCAGTTTTCAAAGTATCAAGTGCTTGTAGACAGGATTTAGAATCTGTGCAAATTAAAAAGTTACGTTGTTGTTCCTTCTCTATTTTTTCAAGAGCTTGAAGTAATGCACATGCTTCAGCTGTGAAAATTGAACTTTGTCCAGAGATACGCTTGCCATAGCGTTTTGACCCAATCACTACTGCAGCAGATACCCGACTGTCTTCCGGCAGCCCATATCCTTTTCACGCTCAAGTGTTGTCGCCGCTGCGTCACACTTTCTCAAAAAGAGCCGAGCGTTTGTTCCAAAATGTCTCGTTCCACCTGCGGCTCGTGTCACGCTCAGCTCAGTTCCGGGGACCGCCATGTGATCTGCGCTCTCTGCCTGGGCCGTGATCACGCCGCTGCCGCACTTCTCGCCGGCGGATGCCCGGAGTGCGAGGAACTGACGATGTCGACCCTGCGGGCTCGACTCAATCAGTTCAATGACGACATCTCTCCAGTCCCTGCTAAGCCGCGCAGAAAGAAGCGCCGCTCGCAGCGGACTCCGCAGTTCGCTGAGAGAAGCTCGCCGGAACCCTTCCCGCCCGCTTCACTCTCACCTTCCCCGCCCCCACCCCAGGCCGCCATTTCTGTTGCCGCCTCCGGGGATGAGGCGGATGCGGCCGCGGAACGCGCCGACAGCTGCTCCATCATGGCTTCCGACAGCGAGGAATGGTCTTCGGACGTTCTCAAGCGGGTGAGGACGCCGAACTCTTGCGCCTTCTCACCCGGGCTGTCGAGCAGCTAGGCCTCGAATGGGCCCCGCCCAAGGTGGCAGCGCCGAATCGACTTGACGGATGCTTCCTAAACAGTGCGCCCACCTCCAGGACTGCACCTTTTCTGCCAGAGCTTCACGAGGAGCTCGCGAAGTCCTGGAACGCGCCATTCTCCGCGAGGGTCTCGTCTCAGGCTTCTTCGACGCTCTCACAAGTCCTCCTAGCCAGAGGCAAGAAACGACGGTTAAGTCCCGCCGCAGCCGGACCACCGTCAAAACTCTCTTTCCTGTCAGCCCCCACCACTGTGGCTGCTGCAGATGGATTTCAAAGCGTCGTCAAATGCAGTAAATGTGCCCACTTTTCTGTGTTCACCCCTGCACACAAGCACTATAAACCCCGTGTCCCCCACTCACATAAAGCGGCCACCAGCCGCTCGAGTGCTAGAGTTAGGTCACGTGTCCGCTTGTTTGCGCCCACGACTAACCACCACACGCGCTGTCACACAGCCACTCTTAACCGGTCATGTTCCATGCGTAAGAGTTGTGCCCGCTCAAACGCGCTCACACATTTTCGCGAACATTAACATTATGCCTCAGGCGCTACGCGCCGCGCTACACACCATTTGTTCTCCGCCCAAGGTGGCCGGAGCGATGAGTATAGGGCCACACACAAGCCACTCCCCGCTCGAAGCGGCAGAGATACAGTGTGTAGGGCAACCAGCCATCGCGAGCGATCGGCTGGCCCACAGCACAGAGAGCGCGCGCACTGCGCCCGCCCCTCCTATACAGGCCGTCAAACACGCGAAGCGCGGCGTTTCGAGCCCGGAGGCCGGTCTATCCCGTGTGGCACACACGAGAGCGTGGGAAGTCATTCCAGGTGTATCAGAATGGGTGCTGAAAACAGTGAAGCACGGCTACACTCTGCAGTTCGCTCGCCGCCCTCCGCGCTTCTGTGCGCGTACGGAGACGAGAGTGAGCGAGGAAGTAGCACATCTACTTCGAGCAGAAATAGCCACGCAGCTGTGCAAAGGGACTATAGAACCGGTTCCCCATTCTATGAGCGAGTCAGGCTTTTACAGCCGGTATTTTCTCGTGCCAAAAAGGGATGGGTCGCTCAGACCGATTCTGGATCTGAGGCATCTGAACAAAGCTCTTATGAGAAGATTGTTCAAGATGCTCACGACCAAGCAGATCCTCGCGCATATTCGCCCGAGAGACTGGCTAATCTCCCTAGATTTGAAAGATGCATATTTTCAAATCAAGATAACGCCGCGTCACAGGCCATTCTTACGATTCGCCTTCGACGGCCAGGCTTATCAATACACCGTCCTTCCGTTCGGCCTGTCACTAGCACCCCGTACATTTACGAAGTGCATGGACGCGGCCCTCGCTCCTCTGAGAAGTCGCGAGTGTTGAACTATCTGGACGACTGGCTCATCCTGGCGCAGTCAGAGGCCGAGCTCCTCGCCCACAGGGCAATGCTGCTCAGCCATCTGGACAGCCTGGGGCTCACGGTCAATTGGACCAAGAGCTCATTAGTGCCCACGCAATCAACCTCATTTCTGGGTTTGAATCTGGACACTGTGGCAATGTCAGCCCGCCTGTCACCCCAACGCGCGCGCCAAGTTCGGCATATGGCTGCGTACTTCCGGCCGGGCAAAATCGCACCTCTCAAGCTCTTTCAGAGGATGCTGGGACGTATGGCCTCAGCTGCAGCTGTGCTCCAGCTGGGCTTAATGCGCATGCGGCCGCTGCAATGCTGGTTAAACGCCCGAGTGCCTCACAGAGCCTGGGCGTCCGGAGGCTTCAGGATCAGAGTGACTCAGGGCTGCGTTTCAGCCCTAGAGCCCTGGTTAGTAGCCGCCTGGTACCAGAGGGGAGTGACGATGGGAGCCATCTCACACCGCAAGGTCATCTCGACGGACGCCTCCACCACGGGTTGGGGCGCCGTTTTCGAGGGCAGATCGGCCTCGGGCCTCTGGTCAAGCGAGGAGAAACTCCTACACATAAACTGTTTGGAGATGATAGCGGTAGAGAATGCGCTCAAGCAGTTTCTCCCGCTTATACGAGGACACCATGTGTTGGTCCGGTCGGACAATACCACGGTGGTGTCCTACGTGAACCGGCAGGGCGGTGTCAGGTCCAGGTGTCTGGGCTATCTGACAGAACGCCTACTCGTGTGGGCACACAGCTCGCTGCGCTCGCTGAGAGCTGCGCACGTACCGGGCCACCTCAATGTGGGCCCGGACTAGCTGTCCAGGGGCCTCATTCTCCCAGGAGAATGGTCCCTGCACCCCCAGACAGTCCAGCTGGTATGGCGCCTATTCGGCAGAGCGGAGCTCGACCTCTTTGCAACAAAAGAGAACGCCCGCTGCCCGAGGTTTCTGTCCAAAAGCGAGGATGCGCTGTCCCAATTTTGGCCCAGCCTCCCGCTGTATGCTTTCCCGCCGATTTCCCTATTGCCCCAGGTCATAGCGAAAATCAGGGAGACGCGCCGCCCGGTGCTCCTTATAGCGCCGCGCTGGGAGAACCAGATTTGGTACCCAGAGCTGGTGAAGCTGTCGCACTCACCCCCTGGCCAGTTCCGCTGAGAGCAGACCTCCTCTCTCAAGCAGGAGGGTCAGTTTGGCATCCCCATCCAGAGCGATGGTCTCTGCATGTATGGGTGACCAACGGATACCCGTTGACCTGCCCGATGGGGTTATGAACACAATTTCACACTCTAGAGCCCCCTCGACGAGGCGGTTATATAGTTCTAAGTGGTCGGTGTTCACTGAGTGGTGTGTTTCCAAGGGATTGGACCCACAGCAATGTGGGGTCCAGCGGGTGCTCTCCTTCCTCCAAGAGCTTTTGGAACTGGGCAGGTCCCCTTCCACGCTCAAAGTGTATGTGGCGGCTATAGCAGCGTTCGCTCAGACGACGCTAGGTAACACGCTAGGAAGGAACGAGCTCATCATCCGTTTCCTCAGAGGAGCCAGACGGATGAATCCCCCGCGACCCCCATCGGTTCCTATATGGGATCTGGCCTTGGTCCTAGAGGCCCTGAAGGCTCATCCTTTTGAACCGCTCGAGACTGTGGAACCAAGGTTCCTTTCGCTAAAAAACGCGTTCCTGATAGCTCTGGCTTCAGTGAAACGCGTGGGGGATCTACACGCGCTCTCAGTGAGCCCGACGTGTATGGAGTTCGGTCCTAATGACTCTAAGGTCATTCTCAGACCGAGGCAGGGTTATGTCCCCAAAGCGATCGGCACTCCCTTCAGGGCGCAGATTATCTCCCTCTCGGCTCTGCCAGCATCCGACGAGGGGGACGGTGGCAATATCCTCTGCCCTGTCAGGGCATTGAGGGTTTATGTCACACGCTCCGCCGCCTTCAGGCGTTCTGAGCAGCTATTTGTTTCGTTTGGTGGGCGCACTAGAGGTCTCGCCTCCTCGAAACAGACCCTGTCCAGGTGGATAGTGGACGCGATTGCAACTGCATACGCTTCCAAACACCTGCAGTGCCCGCTAGGTGTCAGAGCACACTCCACTAGAGGCATGGCCTCTTCGTGGGCTTGGGCCAGAGGGATTTCCATCCACGATATCTGTATGGCGGCAGGCTGGGCCTCCCCGTCTACGTTCGTGAGATTTTACAATCTGGAAGTTCCTGCCTTACAGGCGAAAGTGTTATCAGTTCAATAGGGCTGTTGGTTCTGCCCAGTGATTCTGCGCAGACATAGCTCACATACTGGTAGTAAGTTCGGTACTAGGCTCAGGTGAATTTGAAGGAGACCGGCGGTGCCGTTCCCTCATTTACGAGACGAGCTGTTGTTAGTTTGAAGGTGACCGGCGGTGCCGTTACCTCACTCATATAACAAGATATTGTGAATTTGAAGGTGACCGGCGTTGCCGTTCCCTCATTCATGAGACAAGGTGTGGTGAATTTGAAGGAGACCGGCAGGTGCCGTTCCCTCATTCATGGGACAGGGTGTTGTAACCACCCGTCGTAAACCACCCGTCAGTTCGAATGAAGTGTCTGTATATGTGGTGGCCCGTTTTCCTTACCGGCCACCCTGTCCGAGCAGTGTTATGGTCCCCGGTTCCCTGGGATACATATGCTGTACGCGAGGCGCGCACGGCGTTGACAATATGTTCCCGTAGCGTAAGGAACTTACGCAATACGAGAGAACCTCTCGTAAGAGAACGATACTCGGTTACTTAACGTAACCTCGGTTCTCTCTAGAAGAGGGAACGAGTATTGCGTTCCTTGCCGTGCGCCCCGCGGGCTTTTGCGCTTCAGAACTACGAAAACCGAATATGCAGCCCGTGAGCCCTGCTTATATACACGTGGCCACGCCCCACCTGTAGGCAAATGAGGCCAGGTGGGCGCGAAGCGCCCTCATTGGTCGCCACGTCACGCGGGCTCACCGATAGGCTGCTGCAGTTGCCAGCAGAGCAGCCAATAGCACGCTGGATTAGCCTGCTATGGTCTGCCAGGCTGCCGCACTGCGTTGATAATGTTACAAAATTAAGGATATTTTGGGTTTTTCAGAAATCTCGAAGAAAGAATACTTTCCCGTAGCGTAAGGAACTTACGCAATACTCGTTCCCTCTTCTAGAGAGAACCGAGGTTACGTTAAGTAACCGAGTATCGTTCTCTTGTTCTGTCTGTCTGTCTGTCTGTGTGTGTGTGTGTGTGTGTGTGTGTGTGTGTGTGTGTGTGTGTGTGTGTGTGTGTGTGTGTGTGTGTGTGTGTGTGTGTGTGTGTGTGTGTGTGTGTGTGTGTGTGTGTGTGTGTGTGTGTGTGTGTGTGTGTGTGTGTGTGTGTGTGTGTGTGTGTGTGTGTGTGTGTGTGTGCAAAACCTGTGAACATTTCCCTCAGGTGGGTGTTCAAGTCCATTTGGGATCGATTTAATGACTTGGTTTTATTATGCATAAGAAGGGTTTAAACATGTGATGCATTGTGAAGAGGATGAATCACAGCAGCAGTGACTAACACAGCCTCTAAAAACACTTGAAGCCTCGTGGCGGGACACACGTGGGTTTAGTTTGAAGAGTCTAGAAAAAAATAATGTAGCACTGCCTACATGAACAATTGCTCTATACCTTTATGTACAGTAAGGTGCAAATGTCTGAGACCATTTTTTCATCATCTCCTGGAAATAAAGTTTAAACAAAGAAAAGTTACAATTAATTAAGTTTCAAGTAATTGTATTTATTATTTGTATTATTTATTATTTATTGTATTTATAAGGTATAATTCTCTCAAAAATGTAAAATCATGTCGATTTGAATTTAACTTCAAAATACAAATTTTTCAAGAAACTAATAAAATAAACATAAAGTAAAAAATCTACACCTTTTATAAGTCATTCCATTCAAGCACAAAATCACACTGTATAACAAGATCATCCAGTTTTACACAAACACAAAAATTCATAATTTTTCATTTTAAAAGCAACTTTAAACTCAAATTGTCATGCATAGCATAAAACGAATGAAAAAAGATATATTTTTACTTTAATATAAGAATTTTTTACTAGTGGTCTTCAACTTTTCGGACCTGACTATGTTAATTTGATTTAATTTAAAAGTGAAAGTGTTAGTTCACTCAAAAATGATAATTCAGTCATTAATTACTCACTCTCATGTCATTCCAAACCTGTAAGACTTTCATTCATCTTTGGAACACAAATCTTTTGAATAAAATCTGAGCAATCCTCCATTGACAGCTACACAACTACCACGTTGATGCTTCAAACAGTTCCTAAAGAGATCATAAAAATAATCCACATGAATTGAATGGTTTAGTCAAACATCTTTTTGAAGAGACACGATCGCTTTATATGCTGAACCAATGAGGTTTGTCTCATGTGTCAAGCAGGTTCAGTTGAGCTTCAGTTTATGTTTGCTGATAAATGTTTATATGTGAATAAAAGCTTAAATTCAATCCGTTCATATAATATAAATCTAAACCACTCACTTGATTTGTATTAGTTTTACGATCTCTTTATGAACTTTTTGAAGGGTCAAAGTGGTAGTTGCGTAGCTGTCAATGGAGGGACAGAAAGCTCTCAGATTTAATCAAAAAGATCTTCATTCCGAAGATGAACAAAAGTCATGAGAGTGAGTAAATAATTACAGAATTTTCATTTTTGGGTGAACTAACCCTTTAACCCTAAAACATGATGAGAACGTAAACTTTTATGTGATAAGATTTCAGTTGTAATCTTGATACATTTGTTTAAAGATTTGGTTGATTAAAATGCTTAATTATACTTACTAATTATGCTTATTATACTTATTAAAGTTGGCATTGTCTGTACCTTACATTAGGGGATGGCAAACAATTTATGTAACAGCATGATTGATGCAAATTCTGTAAACAAGACCCTTGTCTGGAGTAAGCTTTTAGTTATGTCATTTTGATGACAAAGCTTCAGTTTTGACACAAAGAAGAGAAGCCACTTGACTGTAAATCCCACTGTTTAGTCAATGCACCACACTGACCTTTATTTTAATTCTGCTCATCATATCCAGTCCAATTAGATTAATCTCTGCAAATGTCATTGTTGCGGTTCTAGCTTTGAAAGCACACAATCTAACCTCAGCCAAGAATTACACAGTTTGGCCACACAATATAGAACAATAAAACAGAATATGCACAGCAATTAAGACTTTCACACTGAAAGACCCATTGCATGAAACTAAAAGTGCTGATTTTGTAATGATTTACAGTAAAACATATTAGAGTCCGTATTTATCAAAGGTTCCAGATGTCATCACTTATTCCTTCCGGAATACCACAGCAACAAAGCTCTCCAAGGATTTCAGTCAGCAGTGACACCTACAGTAGCCAAATAATTAGATCCATATGACAAGGTATTGCATGCCCTGGAAGCTTTTTTGGATTCATCTGCTGTAAGGACACAATCAGTCACTGTCAAACACTCATTTGATGACAACCTGGAAACAGAGCGAGTCTCATGGGCCACGAACACACTGCCAACATTCAAAAGTTACAACTGCATTTTAAACGAGGGAGCCATATTTATGAAAATTATTTTAATGTTATAGCTAATAACTAATACATGTAAAAATTCTATACTATTTAATCTAAAATGGAGATATAATAATAACAAAACTAGAATGTACATTTCCTGAAGAAAATGTGAGTGGTGCTTGCAGTGGCAAAAAACACAGTATTACACAATACATGATGCTAACACGAAAAGCATTTTTGCAAACATGTTTTTAACAAAATGCTAACATGATTAGCATGTTTTTTAACCCAATTAGCATGATGCTAACCCAATTAACATGTTGCTAGCATGATTCTAACTCGATTAGCATATTGCTAGCATGTTTTTAAGAAAATGCTAACATGATTAGCATGTTGCTAGCACAATAATAACACTATTAGCATCAACAGAATTTACCACGCTGCTAGCATTGGTTTACCATGATTTACCATGTTTCTAGAATGATTTACCATGATTTGCAATGTCTCTAGTATGATTTACCACGTTCTAGTTTGATTTACCACGATTTACCATAGTTTTCCAATGATTTACCACCATTTACCATGTTCTAGTATGATTCTAGCATGATTAACCATAGTTTACCTATGATTTACCACGACTTACCATGTTTCTAGTATGATTTACCACATTGTAGTATGGTTTACCACATTGTAGCCTAGAAGGATTTACCATGTTTCTAGTAGGCTATGATTTACCACATTGTAGTATGATATACCATGATTTACCATGTTTCTAGTATTATTAACCATGATTTACCATGACAAGCCCCACTAATAAATTTAAAGGTGCACTATGTAACTTTTCCGTCCGCTAGAGGTCGCCTATTCAAAACAAAGGCGTAGTTTGATGACGCCACGTTTGAGCGCAGAATCTTGAGACATGTGGTCTTCACTTCCCGGTGGAAAATAATCGGGATAGGACTTGGGCAGAAATCATGTTCATGGATGCGATTATTAACGTTACTGTAGTATGAAGCAGAGCAGGACCGAGTGTTGTGGGAGCTGAGCAAGGCTGCTGGAGCGATTGTTAATAAGAAGAGCAGAACACACGCCTCGCGAGCAGCAGGACTTTTATTATGGCATAGTCGCTGGCGGGACTTTTATTTTGCCACAGTCGCTGGCGCCACTTCCGCTTTTCTGGTCAAGAGTATGAGGTACGCAGCTCTGTTTATCATATTAGATACATTTGAGTGTGTTGAAAAGGAAGTTAGTTATTACGTTACTCTGTGCGTTCGCTCGGCGGACGCTATGAAACTTGTTGCACACTGCAGTGAGAGTAAAGCGTTTCTGCAAAATAAAACCGGAAACCGAGGATACACAGATCTGACACAATTGACAGGCGACTCCCTCACATGTCCCGTTTCCTTGGTTAAAATAGCAATTTTCTCACGATTTACAAATAGTTGTAAATCACATTTGGGATATTGCAAGTACTCAACTGAACAAAATATATAAAACTTGCCTAGTGGTTTTTGGATATTTCACAGATTTTTTTTTTACATAGTGCACCTCTAAATTCTACAAGTGAATTTAGATAAATCACCACATTATAATTTTGTTTTTAAAGATTAATAATTGTTTTTAAACATTAAGTGACTGTTATATGGGAAAGGTAATCTAAAAATATAAAAGTAATAAAATATAGACTGTACATTCGTGTTAGCTATTTTTGATGACACAAATGGAGCTACTTGAGACTGGCATGTCTGGCATTTTAGACAAGCTGTCAATGTTGAAAAAGTGGCAAATTTAAAGTAAACTCATTGCCAGTACCTTAATTTGTTTTGGTATAAAATAGTCTCTTGTGAACTACGGCTGTGTGTACAGAACAGGACTCATACAGGACTCATGACAACTGTATTTAGTTGCTGTGTTTGTAGCCATGGTGACTTGATGACAGTGAGGCATGTAATGATTAGCTTGCTCAAGTATCACATACTTCCATCTTAGTATGACGCAGATAATGCTACCGCTAATGCTAACGCTAACACCAAAAGGATTCTTCTGCCAAAGCTGTAATTGCCACTAAAGCCGTGTTAAAGTGCCCCTAAATGCTTTTTCGTATATTACCTTTCAAGTAGTGTGTAATATAGCGGTTTGTGAATGTAAAAGGTCTGCAAAGTTTCAAAGATCGCACAGATGGAGTGTCTCCCAAAAGAAAGAACTGATTCTAAACTGCCTGAAACGTGTTTCCATCCTTACTTCCTGATTGTACCTAGGTAGGTTTGTAACAAACTTGCATAATGCCAGCCTATGGTCTTTATTGGCAGCCTGTGAACAACATCTACTTTGACCCTCAACCACTGTAGTTGTTGCAGAGGTCTGGAAGAGTTTAATTTGTGTTGTCGATGTAAAGAAGACCCTGTTTTCTGCGCTACGAAAGCAAATACACTTTGAATGCACTTCCAAAGGATGAGGATTGAAGCTGGAATGGGTACAGTAAAACCGACGCCATCGTTAAGCATTAGTCCCATCACAACAGACAGGCCATCTGACCAATCAGAGCAGAGTAGGCTCTCGGAAAGGAGGGGTTTAGAGAGGCCAGATCCTTGATCAAAAGGTGATCAAGAGGTGATGAAGAGGTGATGCTGCAAAAAATGTTAAGTGCCCCTATTATGCTATTTTAAAGGCTCCTGATATTGTTTTGGGGGTCTCCAACAACAGGTTTACATGCATCAAAGGTCAAAAAACCTATTATTATCGCATATTATACATTGCCCATCACCACATTGTTCAATGATTCTCAAACGACTCTCTAAATCCCTCCTTTCCGCGATCCTGCTCTGCTCTGATTGGCCAGATTGCCCAGTCTGTTGTGATTGGTCTACCTCTTACAGCGCATGTCGGAAACAAAACTCCCATTACCATAAACTTTAGCTCCACTTCCTAAATCTCAGCGATTGTACACACAGTAAAGACCGTAACGATGGCGTCGATTTTACCATATCAATTTGAGTGTGAGTCCGATGATGAAACATTGGAAGAACTAGTTATTCAACCCGAACCTTCATCGCAAGGACGACTTGAGCAGGATGTTTCTCAGTGATACACTTCTCAGTTTGAGGTACATTGAGATGTTTCAACTGTAATTCCTCACTATCAGCATTAACAAGTGTATGTCCATCAACAAACCAATGTGTATATTTCTAATTTATTGTGGTACACAAGCAGGAACTGTATCATTAACTGTATCAATACGGCACATACGTTAGCCGAGCACTAACGTGAATGACTGATGTAACATTAAAGTTTGTAAAACAAATCTTGCTCCATCCTTTATCATTACTCAAAGTAGTAAGAATGACAGACAATCTGCATTAAAGGGATAGCTCCCCCGAAAATGAAAATTAGCCCATGATTTACTCAAAAATATCCATATTAAAAAATGTATTAAATTTTTTTCTATGGCTCTGCATCAGCCATCCCCGCGCCATCACTTCTGGTGAATAAGGTCAAAATACATGCAAAATACATGTGTTCTGTCGATTTGTCCTACCATGTCAGATTTTGCTACCTCCCAAAAACAGTAGGTAGCACAATTCGACAGCAAAAACTGCTGCCTGTCACAGATTGTGCTACCAGCATCATATTCATCTGATTTGAGGCTTTATTAATATCCATACCTACCCCTACCCTAAACCTACCCTTAAAACTATGTAAATATTTTAAATAAATAAATATTAAATATGGATGTAAAATGCTACCTATCAGATTGTGCTACCAGAATCATATTAATGTGATTTGCTTTATTAATATTCATTAATATCCATACCTACCCCTAAACCTACCCAAAATGTAAATATAAAAAATAAAAATAAAAAATATTGATGTGGGCATGCGCAGTAAGCCCTGGTAGGACAATCTGACGGGTAGGATGAAATGTCAGGACACCGGCACGATCATAGACATATAAATAGATTCCTCATAAGTGCCTGCGCGGATCGGTCGAATGAGGCATCTACGTATATATATATATTTGATCTCGCCAGTATTTTGACCTTATTCGCCGGAAGTTATGGCGCTGGGAATACTAGATGACATTCGTTTGTCATTTGTTTGTCAATAAACCCCTGATCACTCATTCCTGCATTCGAGTTCTCTCTCATAGAACTGTGACAGCACGGGCCGCATGGTTTAATAAGGATTCTTATGTCTGTTTTTACTCTCATACTCTAAAATATCCCCATTGACATGTATTATATGACGATCACACTCCAACGGTTGGCGTTCAATCTTAATTTGTGTTCTACTAAAGAAACAAAGACACCTACATCTTGGATGCCCTGGGGGTAAGCAGATAAACATAAACATTTCGTTTTTGGGTGAACTATACCTTTAATAGACACAGTTCATAGTGTCAAGTATTTGAGTAAGACAGTTCAGAGTTGATTCTTTCTTTTGTGAGACTTTATTTATCTTGCACTTTCAACTTTACAACTTTGCAGACCGTTTACGTTCACATACAGCAATATTACACACTGCATGAAATCAAATATAAAACCATAATAGGGGCAATTAAACTTTTTTTATTTTTTATCTTGAATGCACATAAACCATGTAGGAGACCAATGGTCTCTATGATCAATTTAGGCTTACGATGGATTTGGGAAACGCAGCCCAGGGGCCCGTTCTTCGTACCTGCTAACTCCGTTAGCTGGATTTGATTGTTGACGATTTGGCATGATTTTGGTTCTTCGACGCTCATCCTGGACTTGCTGTCATAGCAACAGGTCCGTAATCTTAAACCTGCTCGTGAGCAGGTTTATTTCATGTAAACAGGATTAGATTGCATCTTGAGGTGATACTTAACATCTGTCCCAGCCACTGCTACTTTATTACAAGAGTTCATTACTGAACCAGGGGCAATAATAATCATTTTAAATAATAATAATATACAAATTTTAAATTGTATATGTATATGAGAATGTATATAATAGTATAATGTTGTGTATAATACTATAGACACAGCCACTTGATTGAGCGATTTATTTGTAATGGAATAATTACTTTATAATTTTATTGGAGGTTTGCACACGTTGTACAGTTAATCTGAGCCGTGCATTAATTTAAGTGATGACGGATATTATGGGATGCTTGATGCAGTGCAGGAGATGCAGAGAATTTGATCTTGACCCTTAAGAAACTTAAATACTGTCACGTTACAAATCTGCTTCAAATTGAATTAAAAATTGAATTACAACATTGAAATAAAAATGTAAAGGGTGTACAAATACTGTATAAAATCATGAATATAAATAATTGGTAATCATGTAAAAAAAAAAAAAAAAAACATTTATCATTGATCTATTATAACTTTTATGTTGGTTTGGTCGTTTAGCTGTTTCCTTATAAAGCTCCAGATATTTGTGGGTTTTTTTTTGTGTAATTTGCCAAGTTTTTTGCCAGGTGGCTTTTTTGATTATATGATGTCATTACGTTGCTGTCTTGACGCCAGCCAATCGCTGCATTACTGATCATGGTTTCGAGTATCGATGCATCTGCCCTCTTCAGGGAAAACAAGAACGCGCAGTGATCTTAGATCATTTAATCCAGATATTTAAATCCAATCCGCAAATTCGTTTGAAGAACCAAATTAGCCAGACATCAGTTACCATGATTAAAAGATCTGGGATCTGTCAAATCATCTCAGATGTATTAAGAGAGGTACGAAGAACGGACCCCAGGTCTGAATTTTTAGCACTGCAGAACAACAAAATAACTCCTTGGCCCAAATAGGAAAAGGGGATTCAGGCTCTTGCAAAGAAGCAGTGGAGATCTGTAGTTGGATGGTGCTGAAGGAATCATGGCGTGATGGAATCATGCCACAGCGGCAATTCATTAAGCTATAATTTTCAGTTCTCCAATTACAACATGTGAAGTCACTGACCCTCGTTCTTGGCAGCAGCATTCAGAAGATCAATGCAAGAGTTACGAATGATGTAGTGACAGCAATCCCACTATTACAGGTTAAAGCCAAAGAGCTACTCTAGAGAGCTATGATATTTGCTATAAAGAATGATTATTTAATGGACTTTATAGATCAAAACATTCAACGATACTCCCCTTCATGTGTTGAGTGATTACTGCAGCGTTCTGAGAAAAAAAAAAAATGGCTCAACTTAAAAGCACATCAAATGAAAAGAACTGCTTTGGGTGGTGACTTGTTGAGAGGTGGCTATGCTTTACACGTCATATTTCTTGTCAGTCTCAAAGTTCCTATTTCACCAATGGCCTAAACACATCTTAATATGTAACAACAACTAGTACAGCGTTTCCCAAGTAACCCCACAGAAAAGCTTACGTACCACTTTATCGACACCAAAACAGAAATGTGTTATTTTAAGTTATTTTAGATTTGATATAGCCTAAATATCACTTCGAATTATCATTCATGTTATTTTTCGGGTATCATA
This sequence comes from Romanogobio albipinnatus, assembly GCA_023566225.1. NCBI lineage: Eukaryota > Metazoa > Chordata > Actinopteri > Cypriniformes > Gobionidae > Romanogobio > Romanogobio albipinnatus. The sequence continues at coordinate 13,408,951 of CM042243.1, forward strand.
GTATTTAATATGGGGGTGATGAATTGAGAAATCAACTTTCCCTTGAGCTTTTGATATATAAAAGGTCATGGTAAAATATAAGAATCTCCTGTAAGTTTCAGCGCTGAAAACTTCCTTGTTAGTCAAAGAAAAGCTTTTATAGACACCAGGCCCAGCAAACAATCGATCTCAGAATGTGCCCGGCTATGACGTTAGAGTGTAGTGAAGCACCGCCTCAACAGAAGAAGAACAACCTGATTCTGTAGCCCCGCCCACCGACTTGTGCCACTAACATGACTTAGGCCTACAGAGAGAGATAAACCGCATCGAACTTCTAAACATACCACATAAGCTTCATTCGGATTCCAATATTATGAATGCATGGATTAACTTTATTTTCAACTCACGTGGGGAAGACATTGCGTTTGTTCCTTCATTTCTGATCACGGATTCGTTTGTAAACACTGCGTTTGATTACATGAATGAATGAAGTAACACAAAAAAAATAGTAATAAGTAATAAAAAAATAACATTCCAATCATTCGCGGGTGGATGAGAGATGAATCATTGTGTTTGTTTGATAAAGACGTTTTGCGAACCCAGTGGGACGAATCATTCCGGATGCCGTTTTCCCACATGCTTCAAAACAATCCCTCACGATGTACTTGCGGGGAGCCGAAGCTCATTAAAAATGCAAATCGTATCCAATCCTAGCCATGGGCGTTTACTTCCAAGTCTTCCCATAAAATACGAGCGTGCCAGAGAGAGCCTCAAAACCAAGGCAGAAAATAGCCTATTAATAATTCACTATGTTTTTTTAATGTAAAAACCACGTGAACGTCAGAAGTAGACATCAGACAACAGTATAAAATATAAAAAAGCCAGTTCATGACACCTTTAAATAGTCATTACAATTTATCATTAAATTAATAACTAAAATATATATTGTATTGTATTGTATGCCAATATTAAAGTAAATGCATTTATGAAATAACTGATACTATATTTTGTTCTGTTGCCATTAAATAAAAAAAATTAATAAAACATAGACACACACACACAAACAACTGTTAAAAAGTTCAGTTCAGGTCAGTATGATTTTTTTAATGAAATATTATTACAATTTATAATAACTGTTTTCTATTTTTTATCATTTAAAATGTAATTTATTCCTGTGACGCAAAACTGAATTTTCAGCATAATTCCAACATCATTATGTCTTAGATCTCAGTTGAACCGGTTAGTGATTGTAGCAATGAAAGTGGTTGGTCTGGGGGTTTATCCCAATCTATAGTCCATATTCAACAAAGTTATTTGTAAACAGGCAAATAAAATTACTTTGGACCCTTCTCATGTGCTGCATACAGAATTCGAACAACTTCCATCAGGTCGACGTTTTCGCACGCCAAGGTTCAGATACAACCGTTATAAGAATTCCTTAGTTGCTCTGGCTACAAGGTTGTTAAACTCTAGTTCAAAGGACACAACTGTGTGATCATGTATTGGTGTGGGTATCTTGTTATGCATCTTACCTGTATTGCCCAAAACAATTTTCCCTTAAAGGGACAAATAAAGTTTAAGTAAGTAAGTATATCATTATAAGCAAGTCTTCAATGTCATGACCATTCAGAAATCATTCTACTATTCTGATTTGGTGCACACAAAACATTTCTTTTTAGGTTGTAAACAGTTGCTTAATATAAGTGGAAACCAGCATACATTTTTACGTTTTTTTCCTTTGATGAATAAAAATGTAACAAAAAAGAACAGCATCAATTTCAAATTAAAATCTGAAATATAAAATGTCTTTACTGTCACTTTTGAGCAATTTAATGCATCCTTGCTGAATAAAAGTCAATTTCTTTTACTTAAAAAACAACAACAACTTGGTGACCCTAAATGTCATGAACTGCTGCATAAATGTAATTTTGTCCAGAGTATCTTATACAAGAATAAAATAAACCTTTGCTTGGGAATCAGTGAACTAGGGTGAACTAATGCCACGGGACCTGTAGATCTCCCATCTCTAAGAGTAACCAAAAGGTCAGTGCGGTCAATTAAAGGCCAGTGACTGCTAACTAGTCACCCCCTTTTCAACGTATTGACATTTCTTACTTGTTTTAGAAGTTGTTCACATAATAGAAAGGAGAGCTCCATAAACCAAAATTCGTCTGCCTTGTTTCCTGCCATTGTCCTAGTGAATGCCCAGTTAGCATGAGAGGGGGTGGAATTATCATCAGCTTCCTGTTTGCCTAAAGACCATCTGCCAACACTCGATGAAAGACAACCAATATCTAGATCTAAGCAGTCACCACTGATCAATATGTGTATCAACATATAAGCATTAAATGGCCATATTAAACCAATACTAACTAGACAAAATGCAAATAACACAACACACGGCAGTCACTGCGCAACTACATTATGTTATGGAAGCTTGTAGATTCACAGGCTACAATTTCAAATAAGCTTCCACAACATGAAATGCTGAGAATCAAGCAGTCAACGTCAAAGCTCAAAAGAGAAAAACATGGTGTTTTGAACGCAATTACAGCACAACAAAAGACATGTCAGTGATAAATGTGTATTTATACATAAGCTCCTTGTAGACGGTTATATTACATAACCCTAGCCATGCATTGCTGGAACATAACTCTAAATGTCAAGACTGAACTGCCTGTAAAAACATTTATAAATATTTAATGTACAAGTTCTTTACATGCAAGGTTTCATTTAGTCATTTATTTACAGACAGGATTGTAATACAGCCAAAAGTGCAAACGGAAAGTTGATATATTCAGTCATTGCGTACTCACAACCTCATATTTTTCACCACATCACTCATTGCTTGGCTTAGACTTCAACACGGGCCACTCAGTCCATTGCAGGTGCATCAACTCTGGCAGGACATAGTGAAAAAATAACTCAGAGGAGTGAAAACTATTCCCAGTTCACTAAACAATATATCTGCTTTTGTTTGTATTTCAAATACATGCTATTCTTTTAATTCATCCAAGAATACAGAGAGAAAAAATAAATGGTTTCAGCAAAAAAATTCTTTCAACATTTTTCAAAATAGTTTTTGAGCACAAAATCAGCATACTAGAATGATTTCTGAAGGATAGCGTGACAAAGACTGGAGTAATGATGCTGAAAATTCATACATTTTAAAATATATTGAAAAAAGAAGCAATTTTTAATTGTAATATTTTACAATATTACTATTTTTACTGTATTTTTGATCAAAATTGTGAACATAAGAGACTTCTTTCATAGGCTTTAAAATAGTACCAACCCTAACCCTTTTGAATGGTAATGTATATACACATATAAATATAATTGATTAATCGCAATGAATCGCATCCAAAATAAAAGTTAGTATAAAAGTTTGTTTTATTAGCACCTAATATATGTGTGTGTGTGCTGTGTATAATTGTTATGTATATATAAATGCACACATCATATATTTAAGAAAAAAAAGAAAAAGAAAAAAAGAAACACAATATATACATTCAAATATTTCTTATATGTGTACTGTGTATAATTATATATATAAAAAAAAACTTTTATTTTGGATGCAATTAATCGAGTTGACAGCACTAAAATATATTTCATATGATTATTTTTAGTGATGGGCATAGATTAATTTTTTTAAATCTAGATTAATCTAGGTTAACGCCCGATAAAGGTTAACGCAGCACGTTAACGCCGATAACGACCCACCACTAATTATTTTTCATATATTAACCCTTAAAGGTGCCCTAGAATGAAAAATTGAATTAATATTGCCATAGTTAAATAACAGGAGTTCAGTACATGTAAATCACATACAGTGAGTCTCAAACACCATTGCCTCCTCCTTCATATGTAAATCTCGTTTGTGAAAAACACCACAGAAAAATAGGCAAATCCCAACGTAACACCGACAGTGATGCAATACATGGGATCATTAATATGTACGCCCCCCAACATTTTCATAAGCAAGCACATGTTCACTATCTGGCGAAACTGCGCAGCCGCCGTATCAACTGGAGTTCTGCAGCAGTAAGCCTGACGTGAGGATAGCGAACATGGCAGATCATGGAAACAAATGTTATGTTCTAAGGCTGTGCAGGGGATGTGAAGACATTTCATACTCTTCCCACAAATAAAACATGTCAACAGGCATGGTTGATGTTTATTTATAATCGGATACCGCAACAATTTATTTCAAAGTTGTTAGTTTGCTCGGCCCATTTCACCACGGACAGTTTTCAAACCTGGGACAATATCAAGCAGGCTTTGCTCAGCGTCTGACACTGAAGAAAGGGGCAATTCAAACCATATTCCTGCAGGCAGTAAGTGATTTTATCCACTTCTTGACTGTCTAAACAATTTCTGATTAAATCGAAAGTTTCTTAGAGAGACAACATTAACGATAATATTCCTGTTGTTGTCTATATCCAACGCAAGATGCTATACGGTAAGAATAGGATAATCCAAGTGGCTTACATAACTAAATAGTATGTCTAATGACAAAGGTTTATATTATTTCATGCCAGTGTTGTCATAAATTAGTAAATGCAACCATAGATACGTAACATACTATGTTAGTTTAGTTGCTTACACATAGCTCACTCGATCCTTAGCTAACGTCACCACCTCCACCATTTAAGTTGAAACGATAGTAATTTGATATTTATTTATTTATATTTTTGGTATGATTATATACTGATTGATATATATATAAGGTTGAATGCCTAATCTCTCCATCGTCAAGACGGTCAGTAAAGTTGTGCCTGCTATCATTGAGCCGCAGTGAAACAGCCAATCAGAGCAGAACTCTGCATTAATATTCATGACCCTTCCAAATAAGGCAAAAACAGACCATTTCATCCTGAGGAAGATTTCTAGAGTTGTAAATGGACCTGTAAAACCGTAGCTGGACAATTATTGACCTTAAATAAGCCATATACCCTCTTTGTAGATACCAGAGAACAATGTAAATTGTTGTTTCAAATCATTCTAGGGCACCTTTAAACATGCATCTGGTCTTTAGTGACCCGGGAAGTCATTCACTACCCTCCTCATTCATTTTTTTAAGTAAGACATCAACTTTCTTAGTATTCCTCAATCAATTCATAAACAAAATAACAAGAAAAATATACAAAAGAATGCCTGTTTTCCCATTCCTTTTTGGAAAAATTGTATAGGGTCGCTAACAACCCGAGGTGTGTAACAGTGCAAGTATATTTTATGCACAACAATAATTGAATCTTTGATGACTGAATAAGTGCAATTTACATTTATTCCACAAGGTGGCAATGTCTGATACACAATGATGAAGTGATGTTGCACTCATAGTTACTGCAGGCAGAAAACAAAAGAATAGGAAGTATCATCAGCCAAACGTGAAATGGCTCAGCAATTTAATGCAGAGCAAGTACTGAATGTAATCAAAGATTAGAGTCACTGTCACTTCAAAATATAGATTCTGAAGATGTTGAAAATGATAGTTTAGAGAATGTTTTAGATTGCGAATATGAGCCAGATGTACTGGGAAATGAGCTCTGACGAGGACAGTCATGATGGTAAAAACATCTGCTCAAACTGAACCATTCCAAGCTCCAAAAGGTAACCAAATATGCTTTATTTTATTCTTCTGTAATTGTTACTCTGATATCAGGAGAGTTTTATATTATCGTGCCAGATAGAGATCCATCCGTGATATAGAACCGGGTCACTAAGACCCAAAAGTATAATAATAATTCAAACATTCATGCATTTAAGGGTTAACATTGAAGAGTCAGAGAGGTGGGGAACATTAGTTAAGTCAGTTTATGTAATACTTTGACAGTACATACAGTTTCAAAAGAGCTTTAGAGAAAATAGTGCCACTGCCAATCAAATAACCAGAAATAACTGTTGTATAAAAGCCTTTAGAATAGGCTGACAGTTTCACAAACCAATGAAGAATGAGTGTCTGTGGTTATAGAAAAGGATAACTAGTTCTAGATGGCAGCAGTGACAGTCTTATTGAGTCTGTTCAAGTTGCGTAGGCACATGTAGAAGTCTTGGACATGACCTAAATAAAACCCAGACCTCCAACTACAAGCTCCAAGCATTTGCCAGCCTACAGTAAATGTGTTTTGCCAGTAGAAGAGAGGGGCCGGTGTGATGGTGAGTGTGTAAGAAAACTAAGAACTCTGAGCTGTCAGATCCATAAATTACAAGCACCAAAACTAGTTTAAAAAACAAACAAAAAAATAAGCAGTCCATTGGAGAATCAGGCCATTACATACTCCCTAGTCTATGGCTGAGTAGTAATAAATTATTGTGGAGTTTCCTTCCCCCAGTCCAACACCAGTCAGTTTTTCCAAGTCAAATAATATTTATTAACAAATGAAAACAAAATTAGAGAAGCAACAGCAAGACTTCAGGAGAGGGAACAGCCAATATTACAAACAAAACATCATCTACCTAAAGGGGACAGGAAAAACTAGCTTGATTTCAAAGTAAATACACAAAACTGATTTCAAAGTAAATACAAATAAACAAAAGTGTGCCCTGACTCACTTTCTGATCTAAAACCTGGAGAAAATTAAGACCCCTTTGAATATAAAAGGGCACTCAGGCTCCCTACTATTTTATTTGTTTAACAACTTGACGGTTTTAAAGGAAAACGAAATATTTGAGAATGGATATGGAGTGTATCTCCCAAACTATGGCATACACACTTTAATTATAAGTTCTAATACACACTTTAATCAAAAACAGCTCCACTACAACCACAAAAACAACATATAAAATTCATATAATTCTTCATAACATACATAATAACATATACATGAATCCCATTAAGTTTAGTCTGCTGGTTGAGTCCATGTATTCAGTTTTTAAAAAAAATGCTCCTAACAATTTAATAGTACATCATAGTACAACAAGTTTTACAACAAGTTTCTGACTTATTATTATCATCTATGGGCAGATCTTTCAGTTTAATAGCACCTTTATCTACTGATGTCCACTTCTAAACCTCAGCTGTTCAGCTCTCAGCTGATCTTTTTTCTATCTCCATTATTACTATACTTGCACACAACTGCACTGCAACTTATGGAGCCCCTGAAGAGACATGGTGATGGTGAAAAAATATGAAATAAAACATATTTTAATGCTTCTGTCTCTCAAAACTTTTGTGTTGGTGGACTTTGAAGGTTCGGAAGTGAGCCCTGCCCACTTGTCTGGAGAGGACATTATTCTAGCCCCAGTACTATTGCCCGAACCAGTCTGTTTGCTGCCTCTCACGCTGGCCATACTCCAGACAAAAATTTCAAACGCTCAATTTTTTGGGGCTTCGGTGTCGGTCTTCAGTCTCTTCACTAGTCTTCAGCAATCGGTGCCATCCAGTCATTATCCTCTCCCATCAATCCCTCAGGAACCACCTCTGACATGTCGGGAGCCATCACCTCCTGGGCATGAGGAGCCCTAAGCTCTGCCCCCAGCTTCGGTGCGCTGCGATCTGCCTCAACCCGTTGCCCTGGCTCCTGTGCCTGCACTCCTTCCACCTCAGCATGGACCATTAGTCATTTGGCGTCACCGGACTCCCTCGGCATGTCGGCTCCACCTGGGTCAGACATCACTTCGCCTTCAACCGTCCTCTGCTCTCTGGTCCTCCACCCCTTTGGCATGGTCCACCTCCGCCCTTGGTCGCTCCAGCTCGCGGTCAGACCTCCGGATCCCGACCTCAGGAGGTCGTCGATGCGGCTCTGTCACAGCCACTCAGATCTTCGTTGTGTCTTCACCACCTCAGCTCATGTGGGCTCCATCCGCACCGTCCTTGTCTCCTGTCATCCCCATGGCGGTCCTCATCAGTATTCCTCCATGGCTCCCGCTCCATCAACGCCATCGTGGGGCACTCCCCTGGCTGTGGCGTGGATGAACAGCCATCATCCCCTACTCAATGTCATCCCATGGCTCTCTCCACCTTCATCTCCACTCTGGACCACCCACTCTTCTCTACAGCATGAGGTCGGGCCTACCGGGAGGGGGCATTCTGTCACAATCACGTTTGTGTTTCGTCATCGTCTTCCTTAGTCATTAATTTGTTGTCACGGACACTAATTATGTTCAGCTTTGCACTCATCAATCACCACCATCATTATCACTTTTATGTGTTTGGTTCTGTTTCAGTTCAGAGTCATCAATGTTATGCTGTGTTGCTTCGTTCACTTGGATTCACCTGTGGATACTATTAAACCCTATTTGAGCATGTCTTTGTGCACTTTATATAACATTAGTTGTATCAACAAATATAACTATAACAAAATTAGAAAGTTACTCTTCTGTACTCTGAATTTTCACTGTAAAATTAAAAGAGAATTTAAGAAAAATTATATTTTACATTACAACTATAAAATTACAATAATAATATTTGTCTTCCCAAATTCTTCATTTTCAAACATTAAAACTTCATACTTTTTTTTTTCCTAAATGCTTTAAAGTATGAGAACATGATTCACATGTCCAAATCCACATGTACACTCTAAAAAAAAAGGTTATATATGGCACCAAAAATGTTTCTTGGCTCGTAATCATAGGGGAACCTTTTTTAGTGCTATATAGCACCAATTTTGGTGCTTCAGTGGTTCTTCACTGGTTCTTTGACTAAGGTGCTATATAGCACCTCTGAAGAACCACTGAAACACCAAAATTGGTGCTATATAGCACTAAAAAAGGTTCCCCTATGATTACGAGCCAAGAACCCTTTTTGGTGCCATATAGAACCTTTTTTTTTTTTTTTTGAGTGTAATTAGCTGCTCGCGTGTAAGAGCACATGTATTTAAATTGCGCTTTTTTGTTTTATACAATTTGATAAAGACAACTGATTTAAAGCTTTACATCCTTGGATTTAGAAAGCAAACAAATATGGGCAACAGAAGAATGGAGTGAGGTGTTGTCTTCCTCCTCCTCCGGAAGCCTGTTGGTTTGCCTTATATTTTGGTTGTTACAATGCAGCCTCTCTTTGATTCTCCCCTTCACATGGGGAAAGGGGTGTGTTTCGTCAGAATCCAGGGAAACATTCAAGCTCTTTTTTTGAATGCCCACACAATCTGTCATCATCTCCCTCCAAAGAGGGTTTTTAACTCTAAACAAACAGCATTGTTAATAGGATTAGGCAGCTGCTGGTCAAATGAAAATAACTGAATAGAGAATGATACACAAAGCATTGTTTTTAACCGACTGGCTTATGCACTTAAGACATTCTTGCACATCATAAAGACATACAAATTGTGGCAATCGTGGAAAAATACCACAGATAATATCGGTGTTTGTGACTGTGAAAAACATTACATCATTCTGTGAAAAGAGATGAAAATGTATTTATAATGGCCTTAAATTACATAACACAACAAAAGTTGAGTGAGCTGCAACTCAGAGCCGTTTTCCATCTGCCATGTAAGAGTTATATAATCAAACAACAGATCAAATCAATACAGGGCTTTAAAAAGCAACTTGTAAAGAAACTAAAAATCTGTGCATGAAGTATTCCTTATAAATGGGAGTGGATGTGCTAGTAAAACATTTTTGATGAAATCATCAGAAGTTGTGTTGTCATTTAACAATGATTTTTAAGTGGAAATGCCTGAAGCTGTTATTTATTTTAGTTCAACCATGTAGCACTCAGCGATTCATTTTTGATTATGTTGCGATTAATAGGCATTTCATGTACTCAGTTTATTAATTTTTGGGTAACACTTTAGATTAGGGTCCAATTCTCACTATTAACTAACTATTAACTATGACTTTTGCCTTTAATAAACTCCTAATTACTGCTTATCAATAGTTTGTAAAGTGTTTGGTAAGTTTAGGTATTGGGTAGGATTTAAGGGATGTAGTCATGCAGAATAAGCCATTAATATGTGCTTTATAAGTACTAATAAACAGCCAATATCCTAGTAATATGTATGCTAATAAGCAACTTGATAGTGAGAATTGGACCCTAAACTAAAGTGTGTTACCCATTTTTGTCAGTAGGGAAAAAAAAAACATCTTTAACATACTACGAAGCCCCACACATAACATGCAGACAAAAAACATGTATCGTGATCCCAAATTAAGAATTAATTCCCTTTTTTTAAGTAAATCATGGCCATGTTGTATAATTCATTCCCTCATTTTGATTCAACTAAAACAAGGGAACAAATTATTACAAGATGGCCATGATTTACTAAAACAAGGGAAAGAATTCTTAAAGTGATTGTTCACCCCAAAATTTGTCATCATTTACTCACCCTCAAGTTGTTCCAAACCTGTATGAATTTCTTCCTTCTGCGGAAGCTATAAAGGTTTGAAACAACTTGAGGGTGAGTAAATGATGACAACATTTTTGTTTGAATTATCACTTTGTGGCCATGATAAATGTATGAAATGTTATCTAACAAATGAAAAATGAATTGATGCATGTCTTAATTTTACAGCACGAGCTAAAAAAAATAGTTCATATAAAAAATAGAATATAATTGCATCTCAGTAGTGCTCAAGGGAAGTAAATAACATAATTTGCCTCTTTCATCAACTGTGACAAAGCTGTTTCTAAAGTACATCTTCATTGTGCTTCCCTGAGAGGGTTCAGCATCCATTAGCTACATTAGATTTTGGGTTGTGCGCCTCATAGAGCCGTCAAAGAAAGAGTGTGAGAATTCATCACAATATGCTGTTATCTATTATATATTTGTAAATATATTAAAATGAACTAATTAACTGTACACAGTCAAAAGTTTGCCCCAGGACAGGGGCCAATCATTTTGACCTATCTGCTATGGAGAAGCAATAGAATCGATGAATAAATGGGAACAGATAGCACTGAAGTCGACCAAAAGAGGTGAATAACACTGATGTAGAAATACCTAACCCTGGTTGTAAGCCTAAACTTGACATAAACTGTAAACCTGTCCCTCACATCTGATTGGTTGATTGAAATGTTGTTCCAGGATCAACAAAGATGATCCAGGAACATGTTGGACTTGGTGAAATCATGTTCACCATTTGACTCAGGCCCTACCTTCAATGTAAGTCTGTAGGATTTTTACATCCACCAGGTGAAAATAGTAAATCTGATCACTTTGAAAAATAACGGCTCACCTTTCCTTAAAGGATTAGTTCACTTTAAAATGAAAATGACCCCATGATTTACTCACCCTTAAGTCATGTATATGCAGCCACTCTGGAGAAAATGGTGATGTCATCCAGCTCATTACTATTATCATATAGTGACAATGCGGGCAGATCAGTAATTTAGCTGAAAATTTATTTGAATATTTAAAGGAGAACTCCGGTGAATTTTTAAGTTAATCTTGATCGTTATACCTTTGTGAGTACTGTCTATAGAAAAAAACCCGAACCAGATTGGTGCTTGCAACACGGATCTGTTACAGTTAATGCCCAGAGCTCCCACTCAGCTAACACGGCAGCTATGGGGGCATATACATAAAGAGTGTCTTTGTGCCTCTTAACAGACACAAAATGCAATTAAAATGTCTGTCCAACATAAACAGGGCCCTTCCATGACAACGAGATGCGTTTAGCAACTTAGCCATTGTTTAAACTCACCGAAATAGTGTTTTAGACGGCAAGCTGTAGTCTCGCTGAAGTCCCGTGAGAACTCAGTTGTAGCCGGTAAAAATGTAAATAGTCCAGGGGGGAGGGGAGTTTGCACATCAAGTTGAAGTACAACTAGCCACAACTGCAGAATCTCGAGGTCATGAAAAGGAAGACGATGAAAATGTAAATCCTTGTATTTTCGCATTCTGTTGCCACAATTCGGAACGGCACAAACGCGAACCATTTCTTCTTCACTTGTGAGCCGATCATCACTCTTCACACACACGACGCTCCTCCCCCCTGGACTATTTACATTTTACCAGCTACAACTGAGTTCCCACAGGACTTCAGCGCAAGACTACAGCTTGCCGTCTAAAACACTATTTCGGTGAGTTTAAACAATGGCTAAGTTGCTAAACGCATCTCGCTGTCATGTAAGGGCCCTGTTCATGTTGGACAGACATTTTAATTGCATTTTGTGTCTGTTAAGAGGCACAAAGACACTCTTTATGTATATACACCCATAGCTGCCGTGTTAGCTGAGTGGGAGCTCTGGGCATTAACTGTAACAGCTCCGTGTTGCAAGCACCAATCCGGCTCGTTTTTTTTCTATAGACAGTACTCAAAGGTATAACGATCAAGTTTAACTTAAAAATTTAACAGAGTTCTCCTTTAATGTCCCCAACTGAGCAAGACAAGCCAAAGGCGACAGTGGCAGGTACCAAAACTCCATCAGTATATTAATAAATATATTAATAAATATCCTGACACTTGCAAGCTTTATAATGGCAGTGATGGGGTCCATTGAGTTTGAAGCATCCATCATAATGTTACTCCATATGGCTATCCATCATAATCTATCCATCATAAATATACTCCATATGGCTCCGGGGGGTTATTAAATGGCTTCTGAGGTGAAGAGATGTGTTTGTGTAAGAAAAATATCCCATTTTAAAACTTTATAAAGTAAAATATCTAGCTTCCACCGCCATCCGTATTCAACTTACGCAGTTCAAATGCTTATGCTACATCCAACGTCATACGTTGGGCCAGTTGCGCTTTTTTTACTTTATAAAGTTTTAAATATGGATATTTTTTGTTCATAAATGCATTGCTTCACCTCAGAAGGCCTTTATTAACCCCCCGGAGCCGTGTGGAGCACTTTTATGATTTATCACTTTTTTGAGCTTCAAACTCAATGTACCCCGTTCACTGCCATTATAAAGCTTGGAAGTGTCAGGATATTTATTAATATAACTCTTATTGTGTTCATCAGAAAGAAGAAAACCATATACTGTACACCTAGGAGGGCTTGAGGGTGAGTAAATCATGGGGTAATTTTCATTTTAAAGTGAACTAATCTTTTAACATGCCACATAATTTGAGGTATCTTTCACAAACAATGCAGAAACGGGATACTGGATGGAAAATACAAAAATAATCACACAAGGAGAGGAAATTGTTTAATACATACACATTTGTGACTTCCCTATTTGATTAAACCAAACAGATTTCTTCCTTTAGACAGCATTAGTCATTCTTGCTGCGCGGTAAAGGAAGCATCACTATCCTTAATTTATAGAGACATTCACAGACTGTTCTGATCCCATATGTTGTGCAAATGACTGTATAAAAGTTCACCATGTTCAAAAAACAAAAAAAGATTAGCTAACAAGTAATATTAGCACTTGAAGGATTTTTATCTTCTGTCTGGGAAATATGTAGTCAGTGTCTACAGTCCATCATGGGAATCATGCACTGCTTATGAGGAAGCTCGCAAATTTATGGCTGGGAAACTTGATTGGAGGAATATGATGTAGATTGACTGTAAACTGAAAGAACAAAATAGACCACAGAGATACTAAGGGACTTCTGTGTATTATGAAAGTTATACAGGGTAATGATAGAATTTAATTATAGATTTTATGGTTTATACTGAAGGATATTCGATTTTTGCTGTTGTATTCCATTATGTGTCGCTCGGACACATTAGTTACTCACCAACAGATCTTTTTAAATCATTAATAATACTAAAATAGATAAACGCAAGGAACTATATGTACATTTATTAAAACAATAGTCTGATGAATCTTGACAGTCATCCTGGAATATGTCTTCCTAGTTCCTACATGGTTGTTTAATAAATGAATAGCTACACACTCCATCAATTAGGGATGAAAGAACTATTGCCAAACATATAACATGCTAGATACATAACAATCACCGTAATAATGATCCAATCATTGACTCTTAAGCATTTGCCTATTCAAATCCAAACAGCGACTTTTTTGGTAGAGAGAAAGTTGTAAGCTCTCTACATTGCAAGTCATATATCTAAGCCATAAACTTATTTTAAGGTGAACTATTCTTTAAGGGCACAAAAACATGCTAATATGGATGTATGCATGAAGAATTTATTCTACAGTTTCTACTACTCCTTTCCCCCAAAAAATAATACCTTGTACATCTCTCTTAAACAAAAAACGGTTCAAATAAAGCACAGAATTATTTATAAAACCCTGAGCCAGCCGAATTCTCTTTCTAAAGTTTTCCTACATTTCATTATCTTTTTTGTTATCCAATTTTACACCTTCATACTCATTCATTTTTGCTTTTTTTAAGGAGCATCATTAATCTAACAGCACCATTTTTCTCAGCCTGCTAATTTGAATCCAGTTTCCAGAGCATGATTTCATGGGGCATCAGTGAGTCTTCTGATGCACAAACACGTGGCTTAAATCTTTATTGTGCAAGCTGCCTACAAAGGGCTCTGACAGTTGCACAAACACCATATGACACCAAGAAGCCAAACCGGAAAACTACTCCTACACACCAGTCAATTGTTTTGCAGAAACAATACTGGAGATTCAGGATGTAAGACTGGCATTGAAAACCAAGAGTACACAATGTAAAATAGTAACCAAATATGGTATGACATCAATGTATTGGACATTATATAGCTCTACTTAGTGAAAACTGAATTAAGGAAAATCTCAAATCTCTTTAAAGGGATAGTTCACCCAAAAATGAAAATTTGATGTTTATCTGCTTACCCCCAGGGCATCCAAGATGTAGGTGTCTTTGTTTCTTCAGCACCTCCAAATCTGAGGCCATGGTCCTCAGTCGGAAAAGGGTGGTTTGCCCACTTCAGGTTGGTGGAGAGTTCCTGCCTCAAGTGGAGGAGTTCAAGTATCTTGGGGTCTTGTTCACGAGTGAGGGGAGGATGGAACGGGAGATTGACAGACGGAACGGTGCAGCTTCTGCAGTAATGCGGTCGATGTACCGGTCTGTCGTGGTGAAGAAAGAGCTAAGCCGTAAGGCGAAGCTCTCGATTTACCGGTCAATCTACGTTCCTACTCTCACCTATGGTCATGAGCTTTGGGTCATGACCGGAAGAACAAGATCCCGGAAACAGGAGGCCGAAATGAGCTTTCTCCGCAGGGTGGCTGGGCGCTCTCTTAGAGATAGGGTGAGAAGCTCAGTCACTCGGGAGGAACTCGGAGTAGAGCCACTGCTCCTCCACATCGAGAGGGGTCAGCTGAGATGGCTCGGGCATCTGTTCCGGATGCCTCCCGAACGCCTTCCCGGGAAGGTGTTTCGGGTATGTCCAACCGGGAGGAGGCCCCGGGGAAGACCAAGGACATGCTGGAGGGACTATGTCTCTGGCTGGCCTGGGAACTCCTCTGTGTCTCCCTGGAAGAGCTAGAGGAAGTGTCTAGGGAGAGGGAAGTCTAGGCATCTCTGCTTAGACTGCTGCCCCCGCGACCTGGCCCCGGATAAGCGGAAGAAGATGGATGGATGGATGGCATTTGGATGATCCAGAGGAGTCATGGGAGAAAGTCATGTGGTCAGATGAGACCAAAATATAACTTTTTGGTCATAATTCCACTAAATGTGTTTGGAGAAAGAAGAATGATGAGTACCATCCCAAGAACACCATCCCTACTGTGAAGCATGGGGGTGGTAGCATCATGCTTTGGGGGGGTGTTTTTCTGCACATAGGACAGGGCAACTGCACTGTATTAAGGAGAGGATGACCGGGGCCATGTATTGCGAGATTTTGGGGAACAACCTCCTTCCCTCAGTTAGAGCATTGAAGATGGGTCGAGGCTGGGTCTTCCAACATGACAATGACCCGAAGCACACAGCCAGGATAACCAAGGAGTGGCTCTGTAAGAAGCATATCAAGGTTCTGGCCTAGCCAGTCTCCAGACCTAAACCCAATAGAGAATCTTTGGAGGGAGCTCAAACTCTGTGTTTCTCAGCGACAGGCCAGAAACCTGACTGATCTAGAGAAGATCTGTGTGGAGGAGTGGGCCAAAATCCCTCCTGCAGTGTGTGCAAACCTGCTGAAAAACTACAGGAAACGTTTGACCTCTGTAATTGCAAACAAAGGCTACTGTACCAAATATTAACATTGATTTTCTCAGGTGTTCAAATACTTATTTGCAGCTGTATCATACAAAGAAATAGTTAAAAAATCATACATTGTGATTTCTGGATTTTTCTTTTATTATGTCTCTCATAGTGGACATGCACCTACGATGACAATTTCAGACCCCTCCATGATTTCTAAGTGGGAGAACTTGCAAAATAGCAGGGTGTTCAAATACTTATTTTCCTCACTGTATAAGGCATAACAGTGAGGCAATGGACATTGAAAGGGACCATCTATAAACAAATACGCATCTTAACAGGATTTTAATTTAGAAAAAATTCCCTTACTAACCATTTCTGTGTAAGGATATACAATTTTACAATGCGATTAAACCCTTAAAATGACTAAAATGATGGCTGTAAAATGTAACCCGTTTTACAGCTCAAATAATACACATTTTACCAGAAGAATTATTGTAAATGCTAAAATTATAAGCTTCACATTTCTGCTTTCACTGTAAAAAAAAAAATAAATAAAAATAAAAATAAAAAATCAGGTCCCCAATTTAACATTTTCTAGTGACTGATCACATCTAAATGTTTTAGCTGGCCAAATTGAATTTCTGTGAATTAAATTACATCAATTCACAGAAATTCAATTTGGCCAACTGAAAAATTTAGATTTGATCAGTCACTAGAAATTGTTTTACAGTGTTTATTATCCTCCAAAAATGGCACTATTTATTTTGCACTTTAAGTTCCTCATCATTCCCTCTATCATTTTTAAAGAAAAGTCTAAATAATTTGATTGTTGAAATCAAAATTATGCCACAAGTGCTGTTGATTGAGCTTCCTGTACTCTCACATATTTAGTAGATATGAAAGGACAAAGGACGTTTGGGGCATTCAGAAGAGTCATTTTTGGGCACAGACGACATCGAAAATTATTTTAAAAAAAATTGCCCGAAAACAGACAGAAAGTTGTCGTCATGCTGAAATGGTTCTAATGCCTCTGCTAGCTCAAAACAATCTGATTCCACAACTTGTTCTCACTCCCAAAGCGTCGAAAAACGAATCATGGTCAAGTGCTTTCCGCGTCACAATAAAGACGCTAAAGGCATCGAAATGAATGGAGTGCTCCATTCATTTCGATGAGAAACCTTCGGCGTCAGACACAGACACAGTTGGGCATTGGGAAAGTTATCGTCATGCTGATCATATATTGGGTTATGATTTTGCCATTATGACATTTTGGACTGTGATTCTCAATTTAATCAGCCAGCTTCATTTTATTTACGCTATCTAGACACGTTTTAACATGTAACTCAACCCTATTCCATCCCTAAACCTACCCATTTGTGTGGTATAAAACGCAGATATAACAGGCAGAGTCGACTGCATGCACAATTTATTTAAAAAAATACAAATATTCCGAGGCCAAGCGATTGATTTGTGTGAAGGAAATCCCCAAAAGCGATCAGCGTCTCCATCCGCAGAAGATCACGAACACATACAATTTCAAATATTGCCGCCCGTTACGTCAGTTTTCATAGTGAAATTTCATTGGCTGTCGTATGTCTCGTGACCAAATGCGTCATTACGTCAGCTTTGATTGTAAAATGTCATTGGTTCTTGTGTGTCTTGTGACAGATGGCGTCATGCTAAAGAGGCGTGAGTATTATTTGAATGAGATATGAATGAGTGTGTTAACGGAGCGGCGGGATCATCATCTCAGCGATTAAAACATTAATCAACTCTGTTCTTTACATGAAGACATCGTGTGACTTCAGAAGACTTGGAATGCAACATGAGTTAATACTTTTATACTGTTGTTGGTAAGTTTTTGCAATAAATACCTGTGACTGTACTTGTATTTGCCTGTTGTGTGTTTTATATTGTTTAGGAGTGGGTAGGTTTAGGGTAGGAGTTGGGTTAGCTGCTCCAAAATATAAAAGTAACCTTTAAATATGAATAAAATATGAATAAAATCATGTATGCTTTTACAAATGCAAAGAATAAAATGCGTCTTGATCTGACGCATTGGGTAAACAACTGAAATCAATGGAGCACTCAGCGCGTCAAAATAGTGACGCCTAGGGGTGACTTTAGCGTCTTCATTGCGACGCGGAAGGCACTTGACCATGCTTCGTTTTTCGACGCCCTGGGAGTGAGAACGGGTTGGATTCCAGCACATTCTCTTTGGGCAAAGATTGCTCTTGTTTCAATACATCACTGCTGAACTTATAAAGATGGAATCAAGAAAACAGCTGCATGGGGTCGATCTGGCAGTCACTGCTATTCTATAAATGGCTTAAAGTGGTCAGAAACAACTATAGAAAAAGAAAAAAATCAAAAAAGGAGAAAAAATAAGTAGGGCTGCAATCTTTCAGCTGATTAGTTGATTATTAGTCGATACGTTCTGGCTCGACCAAAATTCTGATTGGTCGATTTTTTGCCACGTTCATTTCATCAGTTTGCCGCGTTCATTTCATCAGTTTTGCCCCGTTCATTTCCATCAGGTGGAAAGCACTAATTGCTAATGGGGGTGTTTTCAGAGCACCCCTGTTTCACAGGTAACAGTCTGTCTTCAGAACACCCCCCTTGTTTTCACTTATTTTGGATTAGCCTAACCCACTGGAGAAGAGAGACAGATTGAAGTAACGTTAAGCTATAGGCTACTTTGTTGTATATTATTTATTTAATTGGCTTTATGCACAGCTGCACTACTTCCTGAACTTCAGCCAGCTCCTTTGTTTCCTGTCTGCCATTATTGGACAAACTGATTAATCCAGGTGTGTCTGATTATTGTTGTTGCGACTACAGAGGTCAGGCACACCTGGATTAATCAGTTTGTCCAATAATGGCAGACAGGAAACAAAGGAGCTGGCTGAAGTTCAGGAAGTAGTGCAGCTGTGCATAAAGCCAATTGTGGGAGCGTTTTCCTAGTCAGTCCTCTTCTACCATGTCAACAAAGACATCGGCAGTGTGGCAGCATTTGTTTTAAATAGAAAATGGGGAAAAAAGACGAATGCAAATTTTGCAAACAACAGTTTGCATATCACAGCTTGACGACAAACACGGTAAGTTAACGGTAAAAACGGTAAGTTACCTTGTCTGCGTTAGGTTGCCCCGTCTGTTTTGAGTAGGCTATATGATTATGAACATATCAGAATTGCCATATTTCAATGTTTTTTATTTGGAGCCTAATGCGCGATGCGCTGTGCCCACTGTTTGTATTAGTTTTGAGCCTATGCTTTATTTTTCACTTTATTTTGTTTCTGCTCTTGATCTGACTTGTTTAATAAATATTCCTTTTTTATTAAAGTGGACGTGCCTTTTGTGTTTAAGAGTAAAAGCTTTAAGTTAGTCTATTCGTGCCTCAGCCGCGAAACTGAAAATAATCAGGTCAAAAACGATTCAATATACTGCAAATAGCCTACTAGTTTTTTATGTTTATTTATAATTCATTTAGGCAGACAACAAGGCTACCAAGTACTGCGCACAGTGCGCAGCTAATTAATTTAAATCGTAATTTTTTGTCGATTTTTAGTCGAAAATGTCAGGACTTCAGTCGACCAAGATTTTCTTTGGTTGATTACAGCCCTAAAAATAAGGACTCATCGGACTCATTCTACTCAACATATACAGAACCCACACAGCATGGATCCTTTTCCCATCATGATCACCATTGACCCCCTGTGGGCAAGGCTACTAGAAACAATCACCCAGCACTCTCCAAGCACGCTTTCACCTTCTACTGCTACTGTCATTGTCATCGAAGTTCATGGGGGAGTTAACATAGCTACACACACACAGAAAAGGCAAGATAAGTTTTCAAGTAAAACATTCTGCAAAAAGAGGGTTGATTAGCATCTCTGCCGTAAGCTCCAGGGTTCCTGTGACCCTATACTTTGTGGTGTGGAAAACTGAATGTAAAAAAAATTGGCACATTTGATATTTCTCTGTTTATTGCTCTAGTGGTAATCGTTTTACCGCAAAAGCATCGAAATTTACATTTCCACCTACACTGGTTAGACTCTCCACTATATACATCCTTTTACCTGTTCATAACTCAGAGTGATCTCTAAGCCCCTTAGCATAAAAATAAAAGATGACTCATTCTCACCTCTTGTGCTGATGTTAAAAATAGCAAGTCAACATCGGCAGATGAACTGGACTTTTGAGAAGCCTTTATATAAGCTGAAAGACTGAAATAAATAAATAAATAAATAAAAATATACTGTGTTTCAGAGGGTCGTCATAGGTATGGAAAGAATGTATCAGTCAGTGAATTCAGAAAAATGCCACCAGAATGACCCTCAAAAATGTACTGATGTTGAATGTTTTCAGTTTTATACAACATGAGATTATTTGCTATTTGCCATCAAATGCCACAAAACAGCTTTAAATGGTCTGCGTATTTGTTCAGCCTGATAAAGCATAGCCAGATTGAAACATTAAATCTTATTAGTATTCTCATGATGACGTGCGGCTGGTGGCTAAGCGAGAGCGGAGGAGAACGTGTGCATGACTTCACAAGGAATGTAAAATAATGAGACAATCAAAACAAATCACTTCTCCTCCTCCTTTGTAATCGATGTTTATAATAAGAATATTAGAATTCTGAAAATATCCTCTCTTCAGGCTGCATGGGAATCACCCTTGACTGCTTTGCATTTTTTTGTGCATTATATAATTACACTCTAAAAAAAAAAAGGTTCTATATGGCACCAAAAATGGTTCTTCGTCGTAATCATAGAGGAACCACTTTTGGTGCTATATAGCACCATATCTTAATAATAATAATAATTTGTTACATTTATATAGCGCTTTTCAAGGCACTTAAAGCGCTTTACATAGACGCGGGGAATCTCCTCAACCACCACCAATGTGCAGCATCCACCTGGATGATGCGACGGCAGCCATTTTGCGCCAGTACGCCCACCACACACCAGCTGATTGGTGGAGAGGAGACATGTTAACATGTTCTGTACACTCTAAAAAAAAAAAAGGTTCTATATGGCACCAAAAATGGTTCTTGGCTCGTAATCATAGGGGAACCTTTTTTAGTGCTATATAGCACCAATTTTGGTGCTTCAGTGGTTCTTCAGAGGTTCTTCACCAGTTCTTTGACTAAGGTGCTATATAGCAGGGTGATTCTCACGAAACCATTAAAACACCACGGCACTAATGATTTTAAATATAAAATGTGTAATATAGTAATATTAAAAAGCATCAGAATAAAGACAATACCTTTCTCTACCTTGCACAATGTGTGATTTCAACATAAGAATTTATTATTTTTCAATTTTATTGCATTTTCTGCTGAAATTCTCATTACCGCAATGTGTCCGACTGTGTTTGAATGTGTGTTATGTTGTAATTTAAACAAATTAACATAAAAATATTTCGAAAAAAATAAATAGATGTTTTACTAGATTATTTCAGATGACAGAAAAATAATTTACTGAATATTCATGTATAATAATAATGAAAAGAAATTAGGAAAATGATGTGTCCATGCCTAATGTTCTCATCCTCCGCAACACATTTTGAGGACTGTTTAAGCGCACATACAGAATTTAAATAAAGTTTGATTTTGAGTGACCGAGCACATGGAGCAGTTACTTCAAGATGGCTACCAGGTAAGATCATATCTTTATATATCTCCAGTTAAAATGTTAAATATTGTCTTGTCTGAATGTTTACACGACATTTTGATTATCATTACCGAAACAGGTAGTTTTCTACATTTTTAAAATTGTTAGATTTACAATTTTTTATGAAAATGTGCTTTATTAAAGTCTAATTATATTCACTGAGTAAAAAATTAGCAAAGCCTTCATAGCTTCTCTATTGTTAGCAAAACATACCTAGGTACCTCATCCTCCGCAACACCATTCTCATATACCGCAACCATTTAATGGCAGTTGCGGTAAAGAGAACTTCTGTTTCGGAAATGAGAATTTAAGCATATTGTTTATTACTTTCAAATATCTTTTATGAATTTAATATCATTTTAAAATGTAATAACTGTTGATATTTTGCTTTATGATGTTTCTTTGTAGACAGTCTGCAAGTGAGAAAAAAAAAAGCTTTAGCAAAGGCCAGGTTGACAAAGTTCAGGGAGAAATTATACAGCAACCCAGAACTGCTCGAAGAGTACAGAATGAAGGAGAGAGGTTAGGTTTGGAGATGTTTCAGCAAGTGTAATTAGCAAAAAACACCCAAAAGTGTTAGGAAATGTACATGAGAGTACACACACACCTTTAGCCTATAACAGGTGCTGGATTGAGTGTACTGTTCATACTGTAGGAAATTCCCACCACACTTGCAGGTTGTGTGACTCTTAAAGTGACAGCAGCCTAATCATTTTACAGCACTCTGTCATTAATATGAATTAAAAACAAACTTCAGTAAATTGTTAATAATTTTGTTATAACTTAGTTATAATTTAAATAAATAATAAATAGTAATTTGTGTTTCTGTTTGTAATTTGTTTTATTTTTTATTTTCTTGTTTACTTATTTTTTTCAATCAATTTAAATAAATTTCATATAGTATAAGTCTATACTATATGAAGATGTGTAAATACATCCCCCCCTATGTTGTGAGACATGCTAATTTAATGCTATGCTTTCTTTCCTCTTCCAGGTATCAAAAAACGAAAACAAACTAGCAAAATAAAGAAAACTGAAGAGCTGACTAAGAAGCAACATGAAACAAAAAAAAGACAGTGGCGGGAAAGCTCAAAACGTTATTATAAAAGAAAGAAACAGCTTAAAGCTGTACTAGACACAACACCACCTAGTGAGGAAGATGATTCACTTCAGCTTATGCAAGTTATTGAAGAAGCAAATGAAGTTCAAGAGAATCTTCAAGAAGCTGCCCCAAAAGAACAGCCATTCTTGTCTCAGCAGGTAAATGTATGTATTAATGTAAGATTACTGAATTTAAACATTATTTTTAAAGCCAAACAACAGTTAAAAGTTAAAATAACTATAATTATAATTTTACAACCCTCTAAGCACAACAAAGATTGTTTACATTAGCGCGTCGATTCTGCGTAGTATTTAAGACTCTCTCTCTTTGCGTGCATGTGTGTGTGTGTGCTTGTTTATGTGATTTATGAGGAAACAAATTTGTATAATGGCATGGGTATTACACTGGTATTACAACATAAAAGTGGTTTATGAGGACATTTAATTTGTCCCCGTAAATCAAATAGCTTTAAAAACATACTAAACAATGTTTTATTGAAAATGTAAAAATGCAGCATGTCTCCAGTGACGGGTAGGTTTAGGGGCAGGGGCAGTGTAGGGGGATAGAATATACGGTTTGTACAGTATAAAAACCATTACGCCTATGGAGAGTCCTCATAATGCTGTTGCACCAACGTGTGTGTGTGTGTGGGCATGTTTTTGTGAAATATCAGGACACAAATGTGTATAATGACATGGGTATGACATGGGTATTACAAAACGAGGGTGAAATATGAGGACGTTCCCCATGTCCTCACTTTTCAAAATGCTTATATTTCACACAGAATGAGGTTTTTTTCACAGAAAGTAAACTGCACAGTCTCCTGTGAGGGTTAAGTTTAGGGATAGGGGCAGTGTAGGGGGATAGAAAATACGGTTTGTACGGTATAAAAACCATTACGCCTATGGAATGTCCCCACATTTCACAAAAACACCCCTGTGTGTGTGTGTATGTGTGTGTGTGTGTGTGTGAGTGAGAGAAACACAGCGCTCTCTGCAAAGCGACGTCGAGTTGTGCGCCTTCACACTAGAGTTTACGGTATGTCAGATACAGGTATGCTCGTATCTGTTGAGCTGAACAGAAATAGACATATCGCTTGATGGAGAGCGAAACTGTTTTTCTGAGTGTTCAGCGAGTGAAAATATGTCTATGCTAAACTTATTCTTAACCTCGAACACACACTGGCGAGTAAAATCTAAGCATTTATTAGCCAATGGCTGATGATAGATATTATTTAGTCGCCCAGAGTGAAATATACTCGCATATGCAAGTGTTTTACTCTCATTGTAGAGGGTTGTTTTAATGTAATTATGTTCAACAAACACAACATACACTATTCTCAAAAGTTCTAAAGCTCTTTTTTTGTTTTGTTTTTGTTTCCAACTTGTATAAATATCTTTTTTTTTTACAGCAAAATGACATCAACTTAATTCCCCCCAAAAATGAGATACAGACAGCAAGAGATATAAAAACATCGACCCCAAAAGAATCACCCAAAACGAAGAAAAGAAAAAAAACACTATCAAAATTGAGGGCAAAGATGCGTAACACAGAAGAGAAGCTTTTAGACAACAAAAATAACGACTTTATCCCACTATTATTGTTGTTCAATTGGCTTTATGCACAGCTGCACTACTTCCTGAACTTCAGCCAGCTCCTTTGTTTCCTGTCTGCCATTATTGGACAAACTGATTAATCCAGGTGTGTCTGATTATTGTTGTTGTGACTACAGAGGTCAGACACACCTGGATTAATCAGTTTGTCCAATAATGGCAGACAGGAAACAAAGGAGCTGGCTGAAGTTCAGGAAGTAGTGCAGCTGTGCATAAAGCCAATTTGAGCCTGAGATTACGGCGTTCTTCTTCTACTACTACTAATCTCAGTTCTCGCGCATGCGTCGTGGCACTCCCGCGAACTCTCGTCAGAGGCTCAAATTGAACAACAATAATAGTGGGATAAAGTCGTTATTTTTGTTGTTTTTCCGCTCAAAAAGTATTTTCGTCGCATGATAGACTTAATACAGAGCCACTGTAGTCATTTGGACTCCTTAAATGACGTTTTTACTTACTATTCTGGGCCATCAAGTTTCAGTCCCTCTGAAAGCCTATGGAGGAGTGAGACAGCTCTCAGATTTCATCAAAAATATACTAAATTATGTTCCGAAGATGAACGAAGGTCTTACATGGTTGGAACAACATGAGGGTGAGTAATTACTGACTTTATTTTCAATTTTGGGTGAACTAACCCTTTAACTGATTGTCTTCTATTAAATGTTCCTGTGTGCAGTTAATTAAATACCATGCCAATGTAATTAATTCATATTTGTTTTAATGAATACTAAATACTTTCACTAATCTACATTGGAAGAAAAATGTTTTAAGGCACACGTTGATATGTTGCCCTGTTTATTCCTGTTCTAATGTTTTTCTTTCTTTCTTTTTTTTTGCCGTATGTATTTTTCAAACACTACACAATAAAACGGTTTTGAACTTGAATGAATGGTTGTGCAAATATTATCTGTTTTTCTACTTTACAATTAGTTTTTTAACAAAATCTCACACTAGTATATGTATTATCATTACCGAAATAATTAACCTAATTTCCGAAACCTATGTATCATTACCGCAACAGATGTTCATTAAATGTTAATTTAATTAATAGAAACATGGTACTTTGATTTTAAATGCATGTGCAGTATCTACAAATTATGTTCTTTCAGGTTTGTCATGTCATTTTGAAAATATGTCAGCTTTCTTGAAAATATATGAAAAAAATGGTTGTAAATTGTGGAAGGTGTTGCGGTAATGAGAGAAATTAATCAATAAAAAAAAACTGTTAAATTAAAAATAAATATTATTTCTGAATTTCAAGTAACTGTGCATGCGTATTAAAAATCCATTTTTAAAAATGTGAAAATATATTAGCTTTTCTAACAGTGTTGATGTTTTCAGACTGTTGCGGTAATGAGATTTTTTAGGACTTATTTTCGAAATTATGTCAAAAAAAGTGTTAAATGATAAGTAAAAGTTTTAAAATTAATTTCCAAAAATACTCCAGACTTTGTTTCTAATGTCTGGGGGGAAAATAAGTTAATTTAAGCATCTTTTACATTTTCATGTTTGACATTTTTAAAACCAAGTTTTCGTGAGAATCACCCAGCACCTCTGAAGAACCGCTGAAGAACCACTGAAGCACCAAAATTGGTGCTATATAGCACTAAAAAAGGTTCCCCTATGATTACGAGCCAAGAACCCTTTTTGGTACCATATAGAACCTTTTTTTTTTTTGAGTGTATATGGTAGCGGTGCTATATAGCACCTTAGTCAAAGAACCGGTGAAGAACCTCTGAAGCACCAAAATCAGTGCTATATAGCACTTAAAAAGGTTCCCCTATGATTACGAGCCAAGAACCATTTTTGGTGCCATATAGAACCTTTTTTTTTTTTAAGAGTGTAGGGCCCGAGAACCGAAGATGTGAGGACCCTCTTGGAATTGCTCTGGGTTTTTGTTTGTTTTGCATTTCATTTCATTTTCTCTAATGCCTAAAAACACAATAGAGAATGTTGGTGAAAAGTGTGGAAAACCTGTATAACAAAACTAAAATAATTAATCATAAGAAAATCTCTGGATGATTTTTGTTGTTGTTGTTGTTGTTGTTGTTGTTGTTGTTGTTGTTGAATGAGTCACACACTGAGTGAATGAGTAAATCCTTGGGTTACCTTACCAACAAGAAATCTAAATTGAATGGGTGTTTTTGTTTTATTATAAAAAACCTTCTGTCCTCTTTTTTTCAGGGAGGATAATTAACTAAATAAAGTTTCAACAGCTCTTTGCATGAAGCAAGCACATATTTTTCTAAAAATGCACACAGAAATGTAAAGCATTTCATAATGCAAACAATATGTAAATGTTTTCAGCTCTGCATAATTAGCATACATTTATCTGGATTTAAAAGACATCAGTTTTGCAGGTTTTTTTTTTCAAATGCCCAGATCTGGTGCCAAACTGCTTCACATGCATAATCATTATTATGCAACAAGTAGAAGAATATGTAGTAGTGTAAAGGATGGTGGTCTCTGTCTGAGGTGGACACTATTTTCAGTTGAAAAGAGTACTAGAAATGTACATTCCCCCTGAAATACTGGAATACTGTAAATTAAGCACTTTTTACTATGATCATCGATCACATTGAAAACACGTAAGCAGCTTTGGGGTAACACTGATCTGCAATACAAACTGCTAATGGACAATTTGTATGATAGATTTTCCTTCATACAGTCTTCTCCTTATGCATGTCAGCAAATAAACAGAAAATATGGGATTATAGATAATTCAGCTCTTAAATAAATACAAAAACCATTGGGCAGATGCAGATAATGTTATTCAAAAACACAAGATTTACCAACACATTTAATTTACCAATCAGGAACACTAGCTCAACATATAGGAATAATATCTATTGCTGATACCATAAAGATGAGATCTTTCTGCATGCATAAATCTGTGAATACTCTCACTAGATGTTACATAATAGTTTAACATTCAGTAAGAGCTTTACAGACTAATGGTAATGCTGTAAAAAGCCCTCACTTATCCCTGTCTGCTGGGAGCATGTACTACTAAATTAGCTGATCTCTGATATGAAACGCAAACTCTATTGGGAGAATGAATGATTCTGTGTCTCTAGCAAATCTCCATTTGAATCTGAAACACTAAAAGGAAGAGAACAGAATATATAATTTGAATTTCGAGCAACATCCAAAAAGCCTTTCAATAATGAATTGCAGCTTATGAATCATACTTGATCTGTTTATATTGTTATTTTGAAATGCACAAAGGGTGAAAAGTTCAAATACTGCCCAGATGGCAAACTGGAAGGGACTTTACTTAATAAATGACATAATTATATTTAGCCTAATCAAATAGCCATTTAAAGTCAATCCCGCTTCTGTTAGCTCCGATAGGAGATGGGTGCAACTCATTACTGCGTTTTCTGAAAGCCATAACCTGCTAATAAAAAGCCATTAATGGCATCTATAATTTCACTTAGCCATGTGGTAAACAAGACAGCATGAGTCTTTTGTTAAACACAACGATTAGATCACTCTCTTAAGCACAAACAAGAGGTTTAGCAAACATGTGCACACCAACATTTCCATTTGCATATTATTTAGGGTATTCTAAGTTTCTGACCTGCCGTGTTGAACTAGTTTAGCTCTGTTCCCCTAAATATCCTCCCCAGTGACACTACATGCAGTACAGCATGCCATTTCCCATGACCAAATGTCCCAAAATCAACCTTAAATATTTCAGCATGACCAATGAAAATAGACTGCTAGTGCTGGAAACATGTTTCTAGTGGATTTATACAAATATTTTCCTTACAAATACGTTCTTTAAAGTGCAACTAGCTATCAGACATAGGCATCATCTGTATGTTGAAATCAGAGAAGGAACTGTGATTTCCTCCTTTCCTTCCATACAGGATCTCTCTAATGTGGTTCTGCCACTTTCCATTGTGTAAAGAACAAGATAATATGGTTGAGACCTTAATGGTTTCAAAGGTTAGTCAAATATGTGCATGGTTTAAACTAAACTAAACATACTGATTTAAAAAAAAAAAATTTTAATAAAAAAAAATTATATATATATATATATATATTTTTATTTATTTATATATATATATATATATATATATATATATATATATATATATATATATATATATATATATATATATATATATATATATATATATATATATATATATATATATATGCCGGAGAGTTTGTTAGTTGTTTAAAACGATTTTACTATTAACCCACACTGAAAGGGGCTAAGGGCTATTTAATAATGTGCCCATGGGAAGCTATGGAAGTCAGAGGAATGGAAAAGGAGGAAGTAACCGACATTTGACACCGTGATCCCCCATGTCACTAATATAGCTAGTAGAAAGCAAAAACTATTTTGGAATGCTTCTAAGCTCAACTCAACTATTTAGAGGACCACAGACTTCTGGGAAGCATTGTGCAGATACTTCAATTGACGTGTGTCAGGCCTTTATATAAGCCTGTCCAATAATTGCACACTAAAGCGGGGGTCTTCAACGTTTTTCAGGGAAAGTACCCCTCATGGAGCAGAGACCCCTGAAAAAAAAAAAAAGTCATATAGAGCTACATATTAAACATAACAAAATGAACTAACAGTGCATTTACATTGCACAAATCTATTTTGACATGCCATATTTTTGTCCCGGGCTAATGTTAGTTATCACTATGTCAATTGCAATTTCAAGATTGAACCATACTTTTATTCAATGGATTTTAGCTATATAGTAGGGGTGGCACGGTTCACAAAACCCACGGTTCGGTTCGTATCACGGTTTTAGGGTCACGATTTTCGGTTCTGTACGGTTCTTGTTGTTGTTTTTTTTAATCGTTAACACTCCAGAAATTTACTTCAGCATATGGTATACATGGCTTAATCATCCACAATTTAGGATACAGTATTAAAAATTGTTATATCAAGTTGTTTCCTAACTGGCTGTCTACCGAGTCCGACACATTGGCGTAACATTTTTCATGTTAATCATATCAATTTTGATCAGAACAATGCACTGTGGCTTTAATTCAGCTGACCTGATTAACACATTTCACCATGAAGTGTCCCGTGTGTTTCACAATCACCATATGACATCCAGCACTGTGAAAAAATAACATAAAATACACGAAAACACAACACTGCCAGAAGTTTTTGCCCAAACTTCAAAGGCATGTTTAAATTATTAGAACTAGAAGCATCTTAACTTTTAAATGTTACATTTATCATGTGAACTCCTTATATACAACATATGCATGTGTGTATGAGACAGAGAGGAACACGGTCGCATTTGCAGCAGATATGCTGCCCATCATGAATCAAAGCACGAGACAGACAGGGGTCGGAGGAGAACACCGGAAAATGTGACAGAATGGACTATATTTGCAATCCACGAGCCGCAGTTCAGCTGCGCGACTTGCGAGACAAACACTGCCAGTGTGTTAATGCGCAATGGGCACGCGCGGCGCGGCTCACGCTCTCCGCACTTCATCTGCCCAGCTATACGATGCTAGCGCATCCTCCAACTCCGGGCAGCCTTCCTTGTCTCTCCCACTTTCATTTCTACATGTGACGTGACCTGCAGCACTCCACTTTTACTTTACTGTATGTCCACACACCCCTCTTATTTCGCGCGAAAAGGACACCCACTGTCTGAGGTAACATACGGGCACGAGGATACATTGCGCATGCGCGAACCGTGCGACGCACACACTCCGAACCGAGTCAAGCGAACCGAAAACGCTCACTTTAAAATCACTAAAAAGCTGTCACTCATCTCAGTTTGTGATCTCACAATGTCCCATTAAAATCAATAAAGTTGTCTACACTGCATAATGAATCTGTTACTTACATTGTGTCTTTGTTTGTTAATGAGAGGATTAGCGAAAGCGAGCAGAACTCAGCACTTTGAACAAAAATTCTGGAATTTTGAGCAGTGACTGGATTCTAACTTAACTTAAAACACCTGTGATTGGCCATTGCGCTCAAAAAATCAAGAAACATGTCTGTGATTGGCTACATTTCTCACGGCTGCAAAAACAGAATGGAGTGTTTGCCAATTCTGTTTTGCCAATAATATTATTATTAAAGTATCAACTTAGGGTGGTCTTGCTTTCGTTTCAGGGTGCTTATATTTAAATTTGACTTAGTTTGTGATGTTTTTTTAACAAAAATGATTTGTGATCAAACACTAATTTGCGGACCCCCTGCAGTACCGCTGCTGGCCCCAGATTGAAGACCCTTGCACTAAGGGTGCGTTCACGTTCACACTTGTCATGTTTGGTTCGATTAAAGCAAAACCTGGTGCGATTGCTCGGTTAGTGCGGTTCATTTGAACATATGTGAACGCTGCCATCCGAACCCTGGTGCGCACCAAACAAGCGGACCGAGGCCGCTAAAAAGATGGGTCTCGGTCCGCTTCCAAACAAACTCTGGTGCGGTTCGATTGATATATGAACGCAACACAGACCAAAGACATGTAAACTAACCAAAAACAGGACGTGATGTCACAAGATGCGACGCTACAAGTCAGCTGATTTGACGACACGGAAAGATCGGTGCTAACAAAATGAGTAGAGGGCAAACGTGGAGCAATGAGGAGGTAAAGCATACAGCGGAGGAAATCCTGGTGCTGTTTTGAGTGTTTTGAACATTTTATGAGCTCTTCATGAGTTCTCAGCTGGTAAAAATAAAACCATATGTACACGCATAAAATGATTGAGTTTAATCCAGCACACAGCATTGTTGTGAATGTTCGGTTAGCAAACTCCGTTGCGAAATATACGTCATAAAAGCCGACCAATCAGGTTGTGACCGTATCCCTATGCCTTTGGATCGGTAACTTTAGGTTCGCTGTTAACTATAGTTAACATATATAAGTTAACTATATGTTTTGTTTTTGTTTTTTGGTCCGAACCAAACTACAAGTGTGAACGCACCCTAAAGTATCTAGTTTGAGAGGACCAACATGCATTCTTCACTCCATCAAAGATTTGTCATATAAACTAAGTCGCATGTGGTTGAATCAGTTTACCCCTTCATGTCAATCTAAACTGTATGACTTACTTTCTTCTGTGGAACACACATACAAAAAAGACATTTTGAACAACGTTGAGGTCAAAAACAACACTGAACCTCATTGTATGGACAAAAATAAAAAATATCTTGTGTTTCACAGAAGTTAGGTTTGGAACATGAGAGTGAGTAAATACTGACAAATGTTGGGTAACTATCCCTTTATAAATCAAAACATGCTTATTGTTCATGGAATATTGCTGTATTTATTATGAATGATTTCTCCATGCACATTGTTATTTTTATCCTTGTAATTTTAATTAAAATTCCTCTTGCAATGACATCTCTTCTCTTCTCTGATGACGGTGGTACAACCTGTCACTCTAATGAGATTGACCAATAGCAAACCACAACCATCCAATCAATTCTAGATGGAAAAAAAAAGTCCCAATCCACATTTTTTCTCACTCGAAAAGGTGTTTCAATCGGATATGTCACAATAGATAAGAAAAGACTATTGCAACTTCCATTTCATGGTATCCTGTCAGGTAGGCCACTCATTCTCCCAATTAAAATCTGAATTCGATCAGCTTTCATCTTCACAATCTGTTTCAATCCACTCTTGACTAGTAGGAAACTCTAAACCAGCATAAACCAATCCAGACCAGAAAGAGTCATGCTGGTACACGCTGTTTAAGTGCAATAGGAACTCTTGTGGGTTCACATCAGTCGTTCAGGGAGGAGAAATCTTTGACCCGGTTTACCACTGCACTGTCTGCAGCGAGATACGTGAGCTGCCGGGCAGTGATCCGCTTACGGCTGCAGCATCAGACTGGCCCAAGAACATCAGACAGGCAGGCAAGAGGAGGAATAACAATTAGCCTACTGCAGTCAGCGAGGAATAGCTCTAATATTTGGAAGAGCCACGCTTTATATACACAAGTGACTTGGACAGTTGCAAGTGTGGTAAATCATAAACCCAGTAAACTGCCTCACAATGCAGCATTCAAACATGATTTTATTGAGAGATGTGGAACACATAGACGCATACATACCCTATTGCCAAAAGTATTGGGACACCCCTCCAAATCATTGAATTCAGGTGTTGCAAGAGTCAATACAGGCCTCCAAACATCACCTTCTCCTCCAACATCAGTGTCTGACCTCACAAATGCAATTCTAGAAGAATGGTCAAAAATTCCCATAAACACACTCCTAAACCTTGTGGAAAGCCTTCCCAGAAGAGTTGAAGCTGTTGTAGCTGCAAAAGTTGAGCCAAATCCATATTAAACTCTGTGGATTAAGAATGGGATGTCATGTGAGATGGTGGTCCAGTGGGTTAAACCATGGAACTGATATGCAGAAGGTTGCTGGTTCGATCCCAGCGGTCACCACTAGTGTGTCCATGAGCAAGGCACTTTACTCCATGTTGCTCCAGGGGGATTGTCCCTGTAATAAGGGCACTGTAAGTCGCTTTGGATAAAAGCGTCTGCCAAATGCATAAAATTAAAGTTCATGTCAAGGCAGGCATCCCAAAACTTTTGGCAATATAGTAAAGATGGATAGATAAATAGTTTCTTCACATCGCCTATGATGTTTGGTTCACTGGGTTTTAGAACAGAGCCGATGACTTAAGCTTATTCAGAAGGCCATGTCAAATGTAGGTGATAATCAAATGAGGTCTCGTTCTTGTGTAATCACCGAAAGACTATGACATCTGTGTTAGTCATTCCACTGAATCTTTCTCAATGTCAATCCTCGCTAATCCAGTTTGAGCAATAGCATTAAGAATTACACTACAGAGAATTTGCAATAAATAAATAAGCAAACCAAAGCTTGGTTACACTTGAAACAATTGGCAACAAAAGAGATTTTCTCTGGGTCACTGCTAAGTATAAAATCATTTCCGTCTTCTACTCAAATGTAAAATGTTGGCCTTTTCTGTGCCTTTTAAAACTTAAGTCTTTTATTCCCTATTCCTATTGTGACATATGTCAAGTAAAACTGTTACTCGAAAAAGAAAAAATGTAAAGCAGGACTTGGTTTTGTCCATCTGGAATTGATAGGATCGTTGTGGCTTGCTATTGGTAGATCTCATGTGAGTGACAGGTTGTCCTGCCCTCGTGCCAGAAAACACATCATCAGACAAGAGAAGAGATGTCCCTGTAAGAGGGAGAAGTTATTTTGATTAAGGATTACGAGTGTCCATTCATTTCTTTTTTTAAATAATGATGCACATGGATAAATCATATACATAGGGCAGATCTAAAATAATAAAACAAAAATATACAAAATGTTACTAACATTTAAGTCTTGGGTCACGGGTGCTAGTGCACAATAGACCGACAGTCTGGTTCTGATTCATTTAACTGCAATCACTGTAGTTAAAGATGTTACTTTCAATGTACCCTCTAGTGCAGTGTTTCTCAACTGGTGGGTTGAGTGGAGTGTACAGTCAAAGAAACAACATCAAACTGTAATTCTAAATGATTTGCTGATGTAAAACTTTAATTTTGAAAGACGTGTGAAAGTTGTAAAAAAAGTCTCTCACCTCAGAAAAACTAACTTACTGTTTATTCATCAAACATCTTACAATATATGTGTATATTAAGTAGGGGTGTAACGATTCGTTTTAATAACGATTCGATTCGTATCACGATTTGAGGTTGTCGATACGATTCAAGGACGATATTGGTTCATTTAGAACGATACGATCCGAAACGATTCAGTGACTTGAAATCGATTCAGTAACTTTTTAGCCAAAAATTGTGTGACTGAAATAAATATCTGGATACTGGTCAGTGCAGGTGAAGTTTCCTAGATTCCTGTTGTTTCTTGTAAGGGAATCAGGTATCAATTAATTATGGATATAAACAAACAAGTAAACAACAATTAATGGCAAATGCATTCAAATTTTATTTGAATAAAGTGCAACCAACAGTTTAGGTTGAATTAACAGGAAGTTAACCTTTTCTGCTCTCATTTTCAATATTCAATACATTTTCAATAAAAGCACAGTAAGTGCAACCAACATTTCAACAGTAGGTTAACCTGCTTCTTCTGCTTTTGTTATCCAACATATTAATATTACAATATTAATATCAAAAATAAAGTGCAACTAACTTCTCTTCAGGTTTAATTAATAGTAGGTGTACCTGTTACTTTTGCTGTTGTTTTTCAACATTAAAATAATACAAATACAATATTAATATCAAAAATAAAGTGCAACCAACATTTCTTCAGGTTGAATAAACTGGCGAAACCTGCTACTACTCTCAGTTTAATAAACAAACAATATTTAACAAAAGATAAAATGTAACCAACTACTCTTCAATGACTCTACATATTTCTTTTTCAAAAATATCAACATCAGTGGCGGCTACTGGTCTGTCAGAGAGGGGAAGCTCATTTTCGGCCTACATCATAAAATTGTCTATTTATTTAAAAGTAAATTCTGCCCTACGTTCCTTTTCAAGAAAGTTTCACCCACGACGCTAGCCTAGCCTACTAACGTTATATGAATGAATGAATGAATGAATGAATGAATGAATGAATGAATGAATGAACGATCTAAAAAAAAAAAATTAAACTCTTTAAAACTGAAACAAGGAATGTGGTGTATAATTGTGTGAAATGTATGATGAAAATCAAGCAATTTCGCCAAGCAAATATCAAAGAAATAGGTTGCAGCAGTTTTTATTTCGACTGAACTTGAGAAATCCGCGATGGGACTGAGTGCGAATAGCTTCAGTGATTCCTTATAGTACAGAATCGCTGTCAGTCAAAGGGAGATGCAGTCTTTCGACAGACCCTCCAATCATCACGCAGAAGCTCGGAGTCCGGGCCAGCCCACTCCCCATTCACCCCCAGAGACGCTGAGCGTCCGTGGGCGGGACATAATCGCAGCGTTTATCCAATGACCGTCTAGTTTCGAAGCGCTTAAAAAAAAGTTCACAGCAGCCCCATTGAAGTCAATGGACGCTGGGCTTCAATAGGGAAATGCACTGTGACGCTGCGGGAATGTATGAGAAGGAAATCGAGTCAGCCGACCTGCTATATGTAACTGATTCTGAACAAACTCGTCTTTGAGATGAACGTTTTCTAACGCATTTTTAGTCAATAAAATGTTAATACAATAGTACATATTTGACCATTAATTTTGTGACATTATAAGGGAAGCCGAGCTTCCCTTGCAGTCTTAAAAAAATCGCCAGTTCGCCACTGATTCAACATGATCTGACCGCAGAACACTTCTCTGTACGTTCACTATGTCGCCAGCAGTACTACAAACTCGCTCTGCTGGCACACTGGTCCCAGGAATGCACAGGTAACATTTAGCAAGGGTTGAAAGTACAGGTAGCTGTTTCTCCTGGTGGCTTGATAATTTCTCGCTCATTGGCTTCTCCTCTGCTCCGCCATGCTATGTTTTCTTAGCGCTGCTGCGTGCGTTGCGATGATGTCACAGATAGGCAGAATGAATCGAGTAACGTTTAACGCCGTTATCATTAAAAGTGCTAAGAAAAAACATCCATTTAAAGTCTGACGTGCTTAAATCCAATGCGTTATTTCCTATGATCGATACAATCGATTGATTACCTTTTAAAACGATGTTAGATCGATATATGTCGTCCGGAAGGCCAACTTGCCGAGCACAGATCGATGTAGTTAGATCGTAGGAAAATAAATCGATACATCGATGTAGTAGATGAATCGTTACACCCCTAATATTAAGTAAAGCAGGGTTGCCAACTCTCACGCATTTGGCGAGATAGCTACTCACGCTTTCAGGCTCAGTCTCACGCTCTCACGCTGCCCAACTTAATCTCACGCCAAATTGCCAAACCTGCTTTTGATATTAAACAAAGTCTAAGCTTTTTTTTTTTTTTATTAAGTTTTAATGCGAAATTCAAACAATAAATAGCGTTTTGGCGCTAATATGGCATAACAGTTAAAGGTCCCGTTCTTCGTGATCCCATTGTTCAAACTTTAGTTAGTGTGTAATGTTGCTGTTAGAGCATAAATAATACCTGTAAAATTATAAAGCTCAAAGTTCAATGCCAAGCGAGATATTTTATTTAACAGAAGTTCCCTTTAAAAGCCTACAGCGAACGGCCGGCTTGGACTACATCCTGGTACTTCCTTCATTAATTACGTCAGTAGAACAGTAGAACAGACTAACCTCCGCCCACAAGAATACGCGAAAAAAGGGGGCGTGGTCTTGTTGCTGTCCCACGTGGAGAAGAGGAAGTGTCGCGTGGAGAAAAGGAAGTGTTGCGTTTGAGTGTGTTTGTCACCATGTCGTCGAGACGCTGTTATTTTCATCCCGGAGTCAAATCACCTTTGTTTGGCTTTCCCAGGGACGCTGTACTTAGAGATCATTGAGCGCATACATCTCCCGTTAACCTTTCCGTGCAAGTTATGTGCGCTAAGCTGCTGTCGAATCACAACACAGGAACCGTGCCACGTTCGCTAAGCTGCGGTCAAATCACAACACGGGAAGCGCTGGCACAATCAGAACTCGTTACGTATTTCTGAAGGAGGGACTTCATAGAATAAAGGAACTCATCAGCCGTTTTTAGGAGAGTGAAAACAGCGGTATACAGATAAGTAAATTGGGTGAAAAATACCGTGGTTTTTTTACACGCGAAGCATGAACACATGTTATATTGCACACTGTAAACACAATCAAAGCTTCAATAAAACACGAAGAACGGGACCTTTAAAGCCAGAGCATTGAAAAAACGGAGTTGCGACATGCTCTCTCATCTCCCAGCGGCGCGCGCGGTCAAGTGCTTCACGGAGCTCTCAATACTTCTAGCGCTGTGTCAATACATTCGAATGGCTTGATACACAACAGCTCCACTTTACAGGTGTTTGCAGCAAATTTTGGTAAACAGTAGCTACAGCATAGTGTGCATTGATTATTACGTCAACCATACAGGATCGTTTTATAATGGAGAGCGATGGAGATGCAACAATGTTAACATTAATGTTAATGTTTTTTATTGTATTTAGCCCTCAGGTATTCCTTACTAATTGGTCACACTCATACACATTGATGGTCAAATGTGACTGTACACCTTAACTATTTTTCAATTGAATAAATGTTCTATATTTTAGTTCAATAGTATTTATTGAAAATTGAGATATTTTGGTACTAAATACTATTTGTGCAATAATTATCGTCCATTAATGACCACAAAATATTTTTCTTCTAATATTTTTATTATTTATATTACAATTAGTATAGTAATTAAGGTTAAATTAGAGAATTCTTATTCAAAGAGGCAAATTAGAGTCATTTTGTGGCTGGAAAAATAATAATTTCCATTTTTAATAGATTCTTTAGATTAGATTAAACTTTATTGTCATTACACAAGTACAAGTACAAGTACAAGGCAACGAAATGCAGTTTAGGTCTAACCAGAAGTGCAATAGCAGCAAGTGCAGGATATACAGTGGTTGCGTAAGTGCAGGACATGGATACGTACTGAATATATATAAATATGTATAAATAGAGAGATGGTTATTACTATAAACAGAACTGAATTTACAGGTGAATATGTACTATGAATATAATATACAGATGGCTATTACTATAAACAGAATTTACAGGTGAATATGTACTATGAATATAATATACAGATGGCTATTACTTTAAACAGAATTTTACAGATAGAGGTATACAATAATATGTTAGGCTAAGATGAGGAATATAGCAGTGGATTAAGGTAGTGCAATAAATTATGGACAGAGCTATCCGAAAAAAAAAGTGTAAAAGTGCAGTTGAAAGTGGTTGCATATTACAGTTAGAAGTACGGTGCAAAATGCAAATGTAAACAGTTGGTACTATAAAAACAGTCGGCAATGCAATTGAGATACCAAATAATACCATTACCCACTGGTGCCTTTACGGCTCTTTAATCAATATACATGTATCTAATACTAAAAAGTATTGCAGTTTTGCATTTTAATAAATATTTAGATATGATCAAACACTAGATTTCTTTAAATGTGGAATTTTAAAATGGTAACAACGTACATATCCTAATTTCCTTATATGTACAGTAGGCTATGAATTGATACTGAAATCGAAATACCGTTGTATACCGTCAGCCCCTCAACACCCATAAAAAAAAGAAAAGAAAATCTCACTCCAACCTGGATCTTAAAAGCTGGCAACACTGAGTAAAGTGGGATGGTGTGTATGTTCATGTTTTCAACTTCAACCTGAATGCACATTGACTCATGGGGACTCGTGTCACTGTGGGAACTTAAATTAAAGTCCCCATGAGGAAACAAGCTAATAAATCATACATAATGAGTTTTTTTGAAAATGTAAAAAGGCTGAAAGTTTAGGGGCAGGGTTAGGGGGGTAGAATATACAGTTTGTACAGTATAAAAACCGTTATGGAGAGTCCACACAAAGATAGAGAGACGTGTGTGTGTTTCATATTTTTTGTAAAATAAATGTGCTTGTTTTAAATTCCTTAAAAAAAAAGTGGGTTGTGGCTTAATGACGATGGGAAAATGTGAGACCAATGGCCAGACCAGTGCTCTTGTGCATCCATGTCTGACAAAGAACTTTGTGTGCTCTTCTGAGCACTTATCATTTCTCACAAATCTAATGGAGGACCAAAAAACACTTAGAAATGTTTACAAAAACAAACCAACAAGCAGCATGAATGATTAATGCCTCCCAAACCCGAGTCTGCTAGGCTTACTATGACTGTAAATATAACTGAAACTTACCCACCCGAGCGTAATAATGCTCTATAGTGTGAATTAGGGTTAGGGTTAATTCATTTTACAGTTGTTTTATTTTTACCTGCGCCGCTGACCGCCAACAGGTCCAGGCTCAAGCGCTTCCTTCCTTCTCTCTTCGCCCGTTGTGCTAAACCACCAGCCCCATCTAGTGACTGAATTCTGTTACTGCGGCTCCAGTTCAGGCCCGGGTCTACGCAGGATTGCAGGATTACGCGTGACTGGGGGGCATTTCGAAAACTCGGTGGTGCAGCATTATTTTGTAGTTTTGGTTGGTTACACTTGATTCGTTTTATGATTCATAGGTTTTTTGGTAACAAAAAAAGCTGCTTATAAAAAGCATAAAGGGTTTTTTTGTATAGCCTACTTGCTCACGTGATTGTCAGTGGCCATCTTGAGAAGGGGTATCAGATATGAGGTGTGCAAAAGTATTGGAAACTTTTTGTGATAGCACACAATATTTTAAAAATATATCAACACTAAATTAGTTACATACATGAATTGTGTGTTGTATTTTTCTGGCACACCTATTACAGTTCTCCCTTACAGACTCGCTCAGCACTTCAGGTGCATTCACGCCATGCCGGAATTACAAGTTTCAAATTTATAATAAACATTATTGTCCTCATCTATTCTTTTTTTCTTGGCAGTTTTCCAAGGCTTTAGCACACCTCATATCTGATCTTTTCTTAAGACAGCCACTGCAATCACGTGAGCAGATGACTGCTCCTTCACAATTGTGCTCTAATTTCTATTTAAACATTCTCACACCATTGATACAGTGGTACACGGTCATGGAAAACATGGAAATATAGCTTGGAATTTTAAAATTGTGATCTCCATGCCATGAAAACATCTCTAAAATATAAATGAAAAACTTATAAAAATATTTAACTATTCTAGTAAAATAGAATGTTTGCTCAGCTATAAAATATTTTATCAGCAAATTTTACTCTTTGATGTATAGTGGCGTATTATTTAAAGTCATAAGTTACATACACCTTGTAGGATCTGCAAAATATCCAACATTTAAAAAAATAAAATAAATACATAAATAAATAAATAAGAGAGATCATAAATTAGGCTAGCGTACATGTTGTTTTTTTATTTAGCACTGAAACGAATTTTTTTTATTATACCAGATGTTTACATATAGTCCACAAGATCTAATAACATCTGTATGCAAAAGAAGCAGTTCAAAAGTTTACATACACTTAATTGATTCTCAGAACTGTATCATTGCTGGACGATCCACAACTGTTTTTATGATTTGTTTTTGTTTTATGATCTGAGCAGCAGTTCTCTGATTTTCCAGCATATTTTAACCCTTTCCAGCAGTGATTTTTGAGATCCATATTTTCACACTAATGACAACTGAGGGACTCATACACAACTATTCCAAAAACATTTACAGTTGCTTGAGAAGAAAACACAATGTATTAAAGGGTTAGTTCACCCAAAATTGAAAATAAAGTCAGTAATTACTCACCCTCATGTTGTTCCAACCATGTAAGACCTTCGTTCATCTTCGGAACATAATTTAGTATATTTTTGATGAAATCTGAGAGCTGTCTCACTCCTCCATAGGCTTTCAGAGGGACTGAAACTTGATGGCCCAGAATAGTAAGTAAAAATGTAATTTAAGGAGTCCAAATGACTACAGTGGCTCTGTATTAAGTCTATCATGCGACAAAAATACTTTTTGAGCGGAAAAACAACAAAAATAACGACTTTATCACACTATTATTGTTGTTCAATTTGAGCCTCTGACGCCACGACGCATGCGCGAAAACGGCGTTCTTCTTCTACTACTACTAATCTCAGTTTTCGCGCATGCGTCGTGGCGTCAGAGGCTCAAATTGAACAACAATAATAGTATTGCTCAAAAAGTATTTTCGTCGCATGATGACATTTAAATGACATTTTTACTTACTATTCTGGGCCAAGTTTCAGTCCCTCTGAAAGCCTATGGAGGAGTGAGACAGCTCTCAGATTTCATCAAAAATATACTAAATTATGTTCCGAAGATGAACGAAGGTCTTACATGGTTGGAACAACATGAGGGTGAGTAATTACTGACTTTATTTTAAATTTTGGGTGAACTAACCCAAAATTGGGGGGGGGGGGGGGGGGGGGGTGAACATTTTCACAGCTTCTGCAGGGCAGTACTAAATAAAGTACTATAAACAATTTCCAATCACCCTGTTCAAAGGGTTACACCCACTGGCTCTTAAGGTGTTGCCTTGAGCATCAGAGAATGTTTGCAGCTTTTGATCATCCAGCAACATACACTATTAAGAATTAAGAATCAAGCATATGTAAACGTTTGAACTTGGTCTTTTTGTGTAAATTCAGTTATCATTTCTTGGTCTATTATGTTAACAAACATTATGTGACTTGAACTTTTTTGCCAAAAACCTATGAATCATAAATCGAATCAAATGTAACCAACCAACGCTACAAAATAATGCTGCCCCACCAAGTTTTCGAAATGCCCCATGGGCCTGAGGGGTAGGCAACAAAAAAGTTTAAAGTGCTTAAAATTGAATAAACAATAGCATAAGTTTATGTTAAGACAACATTATTTGCTTTAGTTCACACAGAAGATAGTAGTATTTAGCAATTCTTCAATCATTGAACAATCAGTTGTTAAAAACTAACCTTGAAATGCAATTAAGTGTCGTTTTTATAGCAAGCAGTAAAAATAGTGTCAACAAAGCTGATGAGATGTTAAGTTTCTCATTTGATGGTGATAAAAAATACATTATATTTTATTTGAATATTATAATCTTTATTATAATCATACGGTCAAGTTGAAGGAAAAACATAAAAAAATTACATTAAAATGTCTATGAAATATCTATGTTTGAAAGAAATACAAACTATGCCACTGTTTATTATGTGCAATATATCATCATATGACAAGTTTGGTTATATGTAGGCCTTTTCTTGTTTGTACAATATACTTGGTTCTCAATACAAAAAAAGTCAAACTCCATCACCAATCAATTATTAAAAACTACATGAGTTTTGATGCCAAGTACATAATGCCATTGCTTCACTGCAATATTTGCTAATAAAATGTTGACTAAACAAAACAACCTTTAGTATTGCAGTTCCTTCATGAGAGATGCTTCATGCTTGAACAAAGCCTCGACCAGGTCCTTGCAATGCTTTCACAGTTCACACAGTCAAGCAGTTCCCTGAAACATTATAAAAAAATATATTATTTGAGATTGATTAGCATATATATATATATATATATATATACATATTATATATAGGCCTATATATATATATACACTGTAAAAATCATCAAAATGATATATGCATTGGACTCAATTCTTGTAAACAAACATATATATATATATATATATATATATATATATATATATACATGTGTGTGTGTGTGTGTGTGTGTGTGTGTGTGTGTGTGTGTGTGTGTGTGTGTGTGTGTGTGTGTGTGTGTGTGTGTGTGTGTGTGTGTGTGTGTGTGTGTGTGTGTGTGTGTGTGTGT
Organism: Romanogobio albipinnatus; assembly: GCA_023566225.1. Taxonomy (NCBI): domain Eukaryota; kingdom Metazoa; phylum Chordata; class Actinopteri; order Cypriniformes; family Gobionidae; genus Romanogobio; species Romanogobio albipinnatus. The sequence goes on from CM042243.1 coordinate 13,451,543, forward strand.
GTGTGTGTGTGTGTGTGTGTGTGTGTGTGTGTGTGTGTGTGTGTGTGTGTGTGTGTGTGTGTGTGTGTGTGTGTGTGTGTGTGGGCATGTTTTTGTGAAATATCTGGACACAAATGTGTATAATGACATGGGTTTGACATAGGTATTACAAAAAGAGGGTGAAATATGAGGACGTTCCCCATGTCCTCACTTTTCAAAATGCTTATATTTCACACAGAATGAGGTTTTTTTCACAGAAAGTAAACTGCACAGTCTCCTGTGAGGGTTAAGTTTAGGGATAGGGGCAGTGTAGGGGGATAGAAAATACGGTTTGTACGGTATAAAAACCATTACGCCTATGGAATGTCCCCACATTTCACAAAAACACCTGTGTGTGTGTGTGTGTGTGTGTGTGTGTGTGTGTGTGTGTGTGTGTGTGTGTGTGTGTGTGTGTGTGTGTGTGTGTGTGTGTGTGTGTGTGTGTGTGTGTGTGTGTGTGTGTGTGTGTGTGTGTGTGTGTGTGTGTGTGTGTGTGTGTGTGTGTGTGTGTGTGTGTGTGTGTGTTTTACAAGAATTGAGTCCAATGCATATATCATTTTGAAGATTTTTACAGTTCTTCTCCATACAGATATGCCATACAAATTTGGCATCCTGGCCAAATTTGCCCATTGGCCTCTGTCCATCATGGCCTCCTAATAATCCCCATAAACCGATTGGCTTCTTCACTCTGTCTCCTCTGGAAGGGAGATTTCCCATTTCCTTTTTTTTTACTCTTGTAAAGTAGCTAAACTTTGGCTTTGTGGTAATTATTCTTACTTCTTCTTACTTTTTTGTATGCTAGATGTTAAGCACACAAGTAGGCGAATTTGCTAAGGTGGGCAGGTCTATTCTTACTGAGGCCTAATGTGAAAACCCTATGAAAAATTGCATTTGCATTTTATTTATTCATAAAATGAATATTTTGGACATCTTTAAGTAAATTTTCACGAATGATCTCTAGGCTATACCTACGACAACATTCCCAACCCCCAACTTAAAGACTTATAAATTTGGTTGTCCACCCTTACGAAAAATAACCATGGTTTTATTATAGTAAAAGTGTAGTAACCATGGTTTTTTGGCTAATTGATTACCATTTATATAACCACAGTTTTACCACAAATACCATGGTTAAACTATGGTTAGAGTAGCAAAACCATGGTTAATTTGTGGTTACCATGGTTTAACTACAATAACCATGGTTTTTTGGTTTTATTTGTAGTAAAACCATGGTTCATTTTCGTAAGGGAATTCACCAGGAATATAAGCTTCAGCTAAAATGAGCCACTAGTTTCACTTTATGAACTGACTTTTAAGAGATTGTATGTCCTATGTCTGCATAATGCGTTTATATATTTAGCAAAGCAACCTGAAGTGTCCACTGTTTTGATCCAGTCTCTGAGTTCAGGAGAAAATTTATTCACTTCATCGTCTTTCAGCAAATTCAGAAAATCTCGACACACATTTTCACCCTTTCCAAGGATGATGTCCAGAAGTTTGATAACGACATTCCTGTCAACTGTCATAGACTTAAGTACATCGTACTGCGACGTTGATATAAGTTCGTTAGCTTGGACATGCTGCAAAATATGAAGCGACTCCCCCTTAAGCCAATTGATGAGCTGAGGTTTGTTTTTAAAATGACTTTATCCATTTTCTACAACAGGTTTACGCTACAACCTTGTACTGACGTGTCCAACAAATACCACAGAGACAGACTTTACTTTCGTTTTCATATATGCGTTGCTTTTGTGCTGCATTCACGTGGACTAAAGAATTATCGTAAATAGGCCTAGGCCTACTAGTTTCCTAGTTTAAAAAAATAGACATGAACGCCCTCTCAAGCAGTCAAAATTTTAATGCATTTTCCTGCTTTTGTGTGAAAAGCAGGACAACTGCCTTGACCTACAGTTATTTAGTTAGTTTAGGCCTATTTATTTATTTATTTATTTATATGCATGTTTTTATCTTACAGCACATCGTATCTCATCTCACTCACTGATGTGTAACTTAATTCATTTACAAACCTTGTCTGATGAGGCAGTTTTTTAGCATGAGCTAAAACTGAATTTGTAAAACTATTAGGACAACTAACCATTCATTAAAAGCATGACTGATTGTGCATGATGCTGTCTTCAGCAAATGGCAGCATTTCTGTTCTAGAAAGAGTATTATTTATTCTCTAGCACTGACAATAAGCATGGAGAGGAAAAACGAACTCAGACAAACACAGAAACTAAAAATAAGATTAAAGAGACTATAAAAGGCTCAACAATACTCTTGAGTCAGTCCCTATACACTGTTTGTACGCAATGTTAGATGAAAAAGGCATCACAAAAAGTATTTTTTGTCGTATTTCAAGTACAAATATAAAAAAATTATGAATTAAATATAAATCTAAAGTAAGCAAAGTTTACTTAACACAAGTTAAATTATCTGCCACTTGACAAAAATACATAGTAAGAAAAGCATTTTTTGCAGTGCAGGAACATTCATTCATTGTTCATATTTCATCATGAGGACACCGTCAAAGTGACAAAAATTGCATATCCTTTTATACAGGAAGGATCCTGACGTTCACTTGATAAACCTAGAAGTAACCTAATAATTTGAATTTCCTTTAAGATTTCCAGTGGTTGGATGCATTGATGACACTCATATTCCCATCATCACACTTTCTGAAAACGGATTATTGTGTGGAATGGAAGAATGCCAGATGGTAGTCCAAGATATATGCCATCAACACAACCAGCTGTTAAATACATTTATTTAAAATTTTTATGGTCAACTTTATTTCTTACAAATACTTTATTCTTTTTCCTGTTGGATTTTAATATTTTTTCCTCCATCTCCTCTTCATCTGTCACTGGTGCTGGTGTTTGGCTGGCCTGTAGAAGTCAAATGTTAATGTCATCATTACCCTAATTAATAAATGTAACAGGTGGAATCAGAGAATATTACATTATGTGAAAAGAGCAGACCCTTTTCTCATTTCCGGGTTTCTCAGAGCGGTCCTCATAGTCCTCAAAGTTGGGTTAAAGCTGCATTATGTAACTTTTCCGTCCACTAGAGGTCGCCTATTCAAAACAAAGGCGTAGTTTGATGACACCACGTTTGAGCGCAGAATCTTGGGACATGTGGTCTTTACCTCACAGCCGGTGGAAAAGAACCGGGATAGGACTCGGGCAGAAATCATGTTCATGGATGTGATTATTAACGTTTCTGTAGTATGAAGCAGAGCAGGACCGAGTGTTGTGGGAGCTGAGCAAGGCTGCTGGAGCGATTGTTAATAAGAAGAGCGGAACACATGCCTGTTATTATGGCATAGTCGCCATTTCCGCTTTTCTGGTTATGAGGTAACGGAGCTCTGTTTATCATATTAGATACATCTGATGTTATGACGTTACTCTGTGCATTCGCTCGGCGGCTGCTATGACACTTGTTGCACACTGCAGTGAGAGTAAAGCGTTTCTGCAAAATAAAACTGGAAACCGAGGATACACAGATATGACGCCATCGACAGGCGACTCCCTCACATGTCCCGTTTTCTTGGTTAAAATAGCAATTTTCTCACGATTTACAAACAGTTGGAAACTTTTTGGGATATTGCAAGTACTAAACTGAACAAAATATATAACACTAGCCTAGTGGTTTTTGGATATTTTACTGCAAAAATGTTACATAGTGCAACTTTAAGTCTTGGGTGCTAGTGCACAATAGACAGACAGTCTAGTTCTGATTAATAATTACTGCAACCAGTGTTTAGTTAAAGTCCCAGTGAACCGGAAGTTGCAACTGATTTTATTTCAGTGCTGTGACGTATTTCCAAGTGAAACTTGGGGCATCTTGCCCCCCAGATTCTCCTTGTGCCCCTCCATTATCTCCATGATACTCATTTATTTTTGTGATAGCACACAATATAAAAAAAATATATATCAACACTAAATTAGTTACATAAATGAATTATGGAGACACTGTGTGTTGTTTTTTTCTGGCGCACCTCACCTCGCGCATACTTTTACAGTTCTCCCTTACAGACTCGCTCAGCACTTCAGGTGCATTCACGCCATGCCGGAATTACAAGATTCCAATTTATAATAAACATTATTGTCCTCATCTATTCTTTTTTTCTTGGCAGTTTTCCAAGGCTTTAGCACACCTCATATCTGATCTTTTCTTAAGACAGCCACTGCAATCACGTGAGCAGATGACTGCTCCTTCACAATTGTGCTCTAATTTCTATTTAAACATTCTCACACCATTGATACAGTGGTATCATATATTGTGGTCAGGTCCTTGGCAATGCTTTCACAGTTCACACAGTCAAGCAGTTCCCTCATCTTCTGCTGGCGGGTTGAATTCGCTCTCACGTTTGCAATTGATTCATTGTGTAAGTCAAGAATAAGATCATCAATGATTGGGTCGATGTTCTTCATGTTTTGAACCAATTTAGAAACTTTTGATAATCTGGGAATTTTTTTTAATAATAACAGGAAAAGGAAAGTGAAGGCAAAATGGGAAAGAATATAAAAATGGAGTCTAACCTTATTTCTCTTCTTTATCAGTCTCTATCAGGGTTCTGGACTGAAACAATAGAAAAAATAGGAATATTGTGAGATTATTATTATGTTTTAGCTTTTTATTTTATTTTATTGCTGGCATGAATTGAGTTTTAAAAAAAATGGGACAGGCATAATTTTGACTCTATTACAGAGTCTAATTTTATACATTTACATAGACATTTTATATAATTTTATACATTCACATAGGCATACATATATTTAATAGTTTCACATGTATTACACTTACAATTTGCCGGCACATTTGATTTACCAGATAGTGCAAAGGGCATATTCATTTGAAGGGAGCCTAGAGTTGAACCAGCTATGATAGGTGAAAACACATGGCTGCCATCAAATGCAGAGATTTTGCCTGTTTACATAAAATATCTGTCAGTTCAAACAATTGTTCATTATACATCCAATAGAGTGCAACAGCACCTTTCACTGGTTCCGGAAGTATTTTATCATGAATTCTTCACATGGTGATTTTAAAATAGTTTTAAAATAGCTACAAGGTGGATCACAACATAACAAACTTTGATTTGAAGCAACAACAAAAAAAGTTAAATCGGACAAAAAGACAACAGTACAAGACTGTGTTTTAGTGAGGCAAAGAACTACAATCCCATGAAGCATTGTGAGCATAATCGAATTTAAAACTACGGAGAAATATAAAACTACTGCATATATATTGTGCATATATATTTATGCAAAATAATATAGCCTATACAAACCTTTCAATAATTTTTTGTATGTAAATGTAATTTTAAGAGCATAGCGAGATTATGTCATTCACAAAGCTTCATGGGAGTGGGCTGAGCTAAATAGCCATTGCATCATGGGTAATGTAGCCTTTTTCACCAGGAATTCCACTGTTAAACACGGTTATAAAATGATGTGGGTTGGCGGCTTTATCAGAAGTAAATACTATGTATTAACAACCTTATCGCTTACAGGTCTGTCTTTAAAGGTTCATAATTTATCGTTCAAAATCAATTCCCTTAAGGAGAAAATAAATGACGTTTTTACCGTGGCTACTTCCAGAACCCGGCTGTTGCACTCTATAATGTTTACCATTACAAATAAATATAAACCACACTAACTTGTTACTTGGCTGCCTGATTGTCTCACCATGACTGCCGACTCTAGACGGGAAAAAACAAAACAAGGCAAGACTATTTTAGATGGAAAAATGGCATTACAGTACATTGATAGATTTTAACACAACACATAGGCTATTTAGGGTGAGACAAAAAAAAAAAAAAGATTAAATCAACCTTGACATGACCTCTTTTTCTGGACTGAACCATTAGAAAAAATATATTATTTGAGATTGATTAGCCTATATATATATATACTGTATATATATATATATATATATATATATATATATATATATAAACAAAAATTTAATTTATTTATTTTTTTGTACAAGAATTGAGTCCAATGCATATATAATTTAGAAGAATTTTACAGTTCTTCTTCATAAAGGGCAGCTTAATATCAACAAAATGTTACTATTTGATGGCACCCAGCTATGACATTGGGCCATACAGCGCCACTCACATCGGCTTCCATTGAATTACGTCATAGGCTATTTGTCCCAAATTGTTGTTAATGTATAATGGCCTAACCATAGAATGTATAAAACAATGGACGTATAGTGTCTGTGACGTATAGGTTTCTGAAGAGCATTTTTGAAGCCCAAAGTGGTTGGAGCTGGCCATCACCATCTTGGCACTTCCAGATAACCGAAAATGGGCAAAGATGCGGGACGTGGGTGGGGCTGAGGTGCCTGGTTGCGCTTCCGTATTGTAAGTCATTTCTCAGTAGCCATAATAGGCTAGGTATTTTGTTGCATAGTTGCCAAGTCTATAAGACACAACGTCGGGCTTCTTTTTTTGGTAACCCACATGAAAAAATACTATAGGCCTAGTATATTATAGTTTATTCTAGTAAATACTAGTGTTTTTGAACCATACTAAAGATACTACAGTAAATTGTAGTATATTGTAGTATATTATAGTATTTACTACACTTTGTTAATTTACTGTGGTATATTTACTATAGTACAGTTCAAAAACACTATAGTATTTTCTAGAGTAATTTTACTATAATAAACTATAATATACTATAGTATTTTTTCATGTGGGAAGTCGCGTAAAAAAATCACAAGTCGCGGGTTGCGGTTTTTTGGGCTTATTTTAAAAAATGTGGTTGCTTGTTAGGAAAATATAGCCTAATAAGCAACTTTGTTTCTTTACATTTATGGTCGCTGTTTTGTCCAATACATTGGCTGACACACAATAGCCATTCAGTGCAACGATACAAGTGCTGTAGTAATTCGACTTCATACATCCTGCCTCCTTCTCCCCCTCATTGAGGAAAAATTGCGTGCAATGTGCAGGCATGTGACGTTATGCACGTAGTGATAGTTAACTTAGTAGACGTAAATAGACGTAGCCTATACATTTTTACAAACAATGCCACCAGCAGAGATGTACAGAGATGGAGAAGAAACAGGGAGGAGAGGCACCTAATTTAATTTTTAAAATATTTTTAAAATGTATTTATCATTACAGGCTATTATTTAAAAAAACAAATATACTAATAATAACAGTAGACATGGTTCGAATTTATTTTATTATAAATATGTGGCTATTGCAGCGCTCCCTTGCTTGCTTGTGTCCCAATGTGCATACTATTCATCCTAAATAGTAGGCTATGTGACATGAGTAATTTTCAATACTGTTTAGGGCCGATATACCGGTATGCACATTGAGATGCAGGGCTTATCTTTTTCACGTTTTGTAGTGTGTGTGTTCACTACTCACTGCTCCTAAAATGTGTGCACTAACTCCGACTATGGGTTATAATTGGCCTTCACATCCCTTTTTCTCTTTTTCCATCTCCAAACATATTCTGTTCACAGTTGATAGGAGGATATTGTGTGCCTTTAAGAAAGGTAGTGCAGATGACAGGATAATCATTTATGCACACTTCGGGCGCATATTGATGCGCTTCAACACTTCGTTTATGCACAACGCCGCACATATTGATGCGCTTCAACACTTTCTGAGCACACAAGACGAGCAACGAGCAGCGCTCTGCTGTGTGCAGATTCTCAGAAGATAGAAAACAAGTGCGTGACATGGGACGTTGCTGAGTGTATTCATCATTCGGAGAGTAATTATACTTATATTGTGTGTGTCACTGCTGAATAAACCACACATACACATACCTACCAGTTTATATGTATATACATAATTGAGAAATTGTATGCCCATGCCTACTGCAACAGTTTATTAAACACCCTCAATTCAGTTATTGGTCTGGTTCCTGTGTTCTGACCGACACCCGGGAGTGATTGCCACACAACAGTAGATCCAGCAATAGAAGTAAAATACAGTCCTTTTAAGTCTCCCCAACAATAAATGGTCCTTCGAGCCGGAGCTGTGGTACTTTCTCTCTAGAAGATGGATGATAGAGTTTCAACCAGACCTAAGCGTCAGACTCATCCGCCACGCCATTATGATGAGTATGAGATGGGGTACGTGTTGCCACCACGATATTCGTCTGGATCAAGGATCAGTAGGCATGGGCAAGAAGAGGAGTTATATTCATATGAGGAAGGCGTGGCCAAGATAACACCCTCTCCGATCAGCGGCCCTCAAACACTGAGAGAGGCTGGCTATACAGAGGAGGACGACCCATATGGTGAATCAAGACAGCGCAGCTACAGACCTGGTCCTGACAGACAGATAGCCGATCAGTACCCAAAAAGAACACATGTAGAGAGTAGTAGAAAATCCACTCCACACGTCTGGTCTACAACACGATGGAGTTAGCCTCCAGCCTCCCAAACCGACCTTTTGCATAGCAGAGAAGAGCAGTTGAGTGCCACCTTAGCAGAGCTCCAACAGACCAAATCTGAGTTAAAGTTACTCACAGAGACAGTACGCAGTCTTCAGCAGACCCCTCAACTAGCTATAATGCATTCTCGATCCAGTACATCTGACCCACTTATGCCTGCTCAATCCCCCATATTCCCCCAAGACCATAGATTTGTGCCTCCTCCCTGTGCAGAGCTGATCAGCGGTGATGAAGTCAGCGAATGCGACGGAGTAGACTGGCCCGCCCCTCCCCCCTGGCCAGAGCCAGAGGAGCCACAGCCTATTAGCGATGCACCCATCGTTGGCCTTCTGGAGAAGATGATGAGTGAACTTCAAGTATTAAAGGAAGCTGCTGTCCATCAAAGTAGGCCGCTTACAGCCCCACCAGTGAGCTTTCCTGTCAGAGACTCCAGCCTTTCAGAACCCCAGACAAGCAGGATGCTTCCGGGCCATTCGAGTCAACGACGAAGCATTCATCCTCAGCCATCTCCTAGAGCTAGTCCAGCTTACAAGTCTGAGCAGTATATCACAGCGACATCACAGCCATACCTGCAGATGAGGGGCCAGCCAAGACCCCCGATTGATCTTCAGCACCAGACCCTCCCACACTCATACCGACATACCGAGTTCCAATGCCAACAATTCCCAATTTCAGTCACAGAGATCTCAGTGAGTTTGCTAGATTGAAGATAGCGTTAGAGAATCTACTACCCCAAGATGGGACAGAGCTCTTTAAATACCAAATCCTAGTGGATCACTTGAAGTTGGAAGAGGCAAGGCTGCTAGCAGATTCGTATCTGAACTCCACTACACCTTACAGCGATACAATGGCTGCTCTTAATCAGAAATTCGGCCAGCCACATCAGATGGCATTGAACAAAATAGCCAGTGTTATGGACTCACCTGATATTCGACGCGGTGATCAAGCTGCCTTTGAGAAGTTCGCCCTACCGATTTAGGCACTCGTAGGCATGCTTAAATCCCTTGGCCCCCCAGGAGAGATAGAGTTACAGTGTGGATCCCACGTAGCACGCCTGTTGAGTAAGTTACCGACAGAGATGAGAGCTGAATTCAGAAGCAGTAAGTTCCATTGTCCAGGAACAACCTATACCCTGACTGACCTCTCCGAGTGGCTGCAATATGAGTCCTGGTGCCAGGAATATGACGGTTCGTCACCGGTGAAGACCACCAAGGAGAGACAATTGCCTAGACAGGAGCCTCGCCAGAAGAAGTGGACCACCACAGTGTTGCATGGAGCCAGAGAGGCGATAGAGTGAAATTTCACCAGCTCCTGGGAATCTCCCTTCCAAGAACAGAATTAGGCCTTACTGTCCATTGTGTAACAATTAAGATCACTTCTTGAGCCATTGCACAGAGGTTGTAAAACTGACCAGAGACCAGTTATCAGAATGAAGCCGTACCAATAGAAGGTGCTGGCGATGTGCTAGAACCCACCAAGCTGCGCAGTGCAACCTGCGGAAACCATGCAGCATTTGTCAAGGGAAACACCTACCGGTGCTGCACGAGATTAATTCCAGGACACCCAAGACTGAGCCAACAAAAGAGGAGAGCTGTCTGGTGAATACACTCTCAGAAGTGCTCTATGTGGACAGAACAGTAGATGGCAGTCGTGTGCTATTAAAGGTTATTAAAGTACTACTCCACCATGGCAAGCGTACCATGAGCACCTGTGCCATCCTGGATGATGGCTCAGAACGGACTATGCTCTTACTGGCTGCGGCACTCCACCTGGGCCTTCGAGGGGAGCCAGAAGACCTTGCCCTGCGAACTATACGACAGGACATTCAAATCCTTCACGGTGCCATGGTATCATTTCGCATATCCCAGCTGATAAGCCTCAGCACAGCTTCTGCATTACCGGTGCATTCACTGCAGAACAGATTGGCCTTGCGCTCCACACTTACCCCATGGACAAATTGCAGAAAAAGTACAAGCATCTTGTGGGCCTCCCAATACAGGGATTTGAGCAGGCACAACCGTTACTGCTCATTGGAGCTGACCACCCTCATTTGATTACTCCCATTAAGCCAGTAAGGTTAGGACCCCCAGGAGGACCTGCAGCCCTTAAGAAACAGTTAGGATGGACATTACAAGGTCCCACTAGACTTGTTGAGCAGTCCATTCACCCGCAGCAGTGTTTACTGACTTCCACCATTCCCCAAATGTCAGAGCTCTTCAGGAACGTTGAGAAACTGTGGCAAGTTGACGTACTTCCCTTCAGGAATGAGAAGGAGGTCACCAGATCCCGACAAGACCAAGAGGCATATGCTTCATATGCCGTGAGTCAAATACCACCCAAGTTGAAGTGGACGGAGTCTCGCGCTATGCCACCCCTTTACTAAGGCGCAAAGAGATGCCACATTTCCAAGCCTCAAAGAAAATGGTTGTGCCCAGCCTCCGAAACACTGAACGGTGTCTTGCTAGAAACCCAGCTCGAGCCAAGGCATACAATGCTGAAATTCAGAAACTGACCCAGGCAGGAACAGTCAAAAAGTTGAGTTCCCAAGAGGTGACACAGTCAGGGGAATCATGGTATATACCACATCACATGGTGACCCACAACAATAAGAACCGCATCGTATTCAACTGTTCTTATCTGTACTGGGGTCTAAACTTAAATGAGTGGTTGTTACCTGGACCCACATTAGGACCTTCGCTGCTAGGAGTGCTGTTACGGTTCCGGGAACACACCATAGCCATAAGTGGTGATGTGAAAGCCATGTTCCACCAGGTTCGCCTGCTCCCTGAAGATTGTCCCCTTCTGAGATTTGTCTGGCGAGACATGGAAGGAGACCGAACTCCATCAGAGTTTGAGTGGCAGGTCCTGCCCTTCGGTACCACGTGTAGCCCGTGCTGTGCCACTTACGCCATGCAGCACCACGTTATCAGTCACAGCCAGCCAGAGGATGATGTGAGGTTTTCCATTGAGAAATGCTTCTACGTTGATAATTGTCTGCAAAGCCTCTCCTCAACTGATCAAGCCCGAACACTGGTAGATAAGCTAAGGGAGATTCTAGCCTCTGGTGGGTTTGAACTTCGCCAGTGGGCCGGCAATAAGCCAGAGGTGATCAGCCATTTACCCAAAGAAGCCCGATCAGACAGCGTGGAACTCTGGCTTGCTCACAACCGGATTGATAATCCTGAATCTGCTCTGGGCCTCAGCTGGCACTGTTCTACAGACACATTGAGGTACAAACATCGGCCTGTAAATTATGATGCTCCTACCATGCGTAACATCTACAGGGTCTTAGCCAGTCAATACGACCCCCTCGGCTTTATCTTGCCATACACCACCCGTGCCAAAATATTAGTGAGACAGCTTTGGGAAAAGCACAGAGACTGGGATGATCCCCTACTACCCCATGATTTGCTACAAGCCTGGAGAGAATGGGAGGGCGAGTTACAAGTTCTGCCGAGAATCACCGTCTCCCGATCATACATACCTGCTGCCACTGAGAGAAGCATTACTCATGAGATACATGTGTTCTGCAATGCTTCAGAGCAAGCCTATGGAGCTGTCGCTTACCTGAGGACCGTAGATAATCAAGGTCAGCCTCATCTCTCCTTTGTTGTGGCCCGTTCAAGGATTGCACCTAAACGACTGCATTCAATGCCCAGATTGGAGCTTTGTGCTGCCCTCACAGGAGCCCAACTCAGTAGATTGATGAAGCAAGAGCTTACCCTGCCAATCAGTTGTACTACCCTCTGAACCGTCTCAACCACGGTCTTGTCCTGGCTACAATCTGAGTCATGCCGATTTAAGGTCTTTGTAGGCACCTGGGTGGCAGAAATTCAGGAGCTCACTGATCGACATTCATGGCGATATGTAGACTCGGCAAACAATCCTGCGGATGACCTCACTAGAGGTAAGAGACTAGAGGAGCTGGCTGAGCCTAACCGGTGGAGCTATGGACCACCCTTTCTCCTCCAAAGCCAAGATAAATGGCCGATCCTGCCAGCAACAGTAGAGGACGAGAGTCAATCAGAAATTCGCAAGCCAGTATTCTGTGGAGTCACAATGGCTATACCTGATAAAGAGCCTCACATACCAGATGCAGTGCAGTACACCACTTGGAAGGACCTTGTAGAGGCCACAGTACAGATGCGTCATGGGGCGGCAGGTCAGAGCGGGACCCCTAATGCTGACGACTACAGTGCAGCCAAGATTTTCATCCTGAGAGGGGCACAACAGGATAGCTTTGCAGAGGAGTTCAGACTACTCAGACTACTGCGAAATAGGAAACCAGTCCAAAAAAGTAGCCGTCTACTTACATTGTCTCCAGAGCTGGACGAGACGGAGGAACTCATCAAGGTTGGTGGCAGATTGCGCCAGTCTGAAGACTTAGAACTGGCTGCAGTGCATCCCATCATCTTGGATCATAGCCATCCCCCTACTAAGCTTCTGATTCAAGACTATGACTCCCGACTCTGCCACCCTGGCCCTGAGAGAGTGTTTGCGGAGATCCGCCGCAAGTTTTGGATCTTGCGAGGTCGAGAGGCCATCCGCCGGTATCAACGTACTTGCGTAGAGTGTCGTCGATGGAAAGGACACCCTCAAGTCCCTAAGATGTCAGACCTACCGGTAGCACGCCTACGCCTTTATAAGCCAGCGTTCTACTCGTCAGGGATGGACTGCTTCGGGCCCTTTATAGTGAAGGTGGGCAGGCGCACAGAGAAGAGGTGGGGAATTATCTTCAAGTGCCTTACAACAAGATGTGTACATCTAGAGATCCTCACCAATCTTGATACCGACTCATTCTTGATGGCCTTGAGGAGGTTCATTGCCAGACGAGGGACACCAGCCGAGTTGTTCTCTGACCAGGGAACAAACTTCCGTGGAGGAGAAAGAGAGCTACGAGAAGCCCTTGCAGAATTGTCCCCAGAACTCCGAATCCAGCTTTCCAAGCACAAGATCAATTTTCATTACAACCCACCTGGCGCACCTCACTTCGGTGGGGCTTGGGAGAAGGAAATCCACTCAGTGAAAACGGCACTGTTCAGGGTAGTAGGCAGTCAAGCCATTACAGAGGAAGTGCTACATACTGTTCTCCTGGAAGTAGAAGGTATGTTGAATGCTAAACCATTGGGATATGTGTCTTCTGACCCAAAGAACTGTGATCCGGTAACGCCCAATGTTCTCTTGATGGGGCGGCGGGATGGGTCCCTGCCCCAAGTTGTCTATCCTAAATCTGAACTCCTGAGCAGGCGCCGCTGGAGACATTCCCAAATTCTAGCGGACCAATTTTGATCTAGTTTCATTAAGAACTATCTCCCGAACCTGCTGTCCCGCCAGAAATGGTATGCCAACTCTACAGATATTACCCCAGGATCAGTGGCACTGATGGTGGCCCAGGGCATGCTGGCCTGTTGGTCATGTCGTCAAAGTTTACCCCAGTGCTGACGGACATATAAGGACAGTGGATGTAAGGATCAACGATAGAACCTACACTAGACCTGTAGCCAGGCTTATTGTTCTACCAGAGGTTCCAGAGGAAGAGGAGAATTAAGCCCTTATACCTTGCCCTGGGCTCTGTACTACACATCTTTTCGGAACAAATGTGCTATACACATTTGGGGGCGGCTGTAAGAAAGGTAGTGCAGACGACAGGATAATCATTTATGCACACTTCGGGCGCATATTGATGCGCTCCAACACTTTCTGAGCGCACAAGACGAGCAACGAGCAGCGCTCTGCTGCGTGCAGATTCTCAGAAGATAGAAAACAAGTGCGTGACATGGGACGTTGCTGAGTGTATTTGCCATTCGGAGAGTAATTATACTTATATTGTGTGCGTCACTGCTGAATAAACCACACATACCTACACTGTAAGCAATTGCTGTAAATTTACAGCCAATTTGCAACATTAAAATACTGTTTTCATGTTAAACAGTTTAGTACTGTAGTTAGCAATGCATTGTGGGCTGCTTAACTTGGAGCAACAGGACTGAGGCCCTAAACAGTATGCTGATGTTTTAAATTACAGGACACTACAGTATTTTCTGGAAACTGAGTGTTCACTGGGGAATTTGGAGCACGGTCAGATGTTTGATACAACGTTAGTCTTTTAAATTGAGGCTACTGCTTTTGGTCAATTTTCTTTAAAAAATACAGAAATAATTTTGCCATTGCCATTAACTCCTGGAGGGACTTCAGGGACCATCATTTGGATAGGAGATTTTCCAGAAGAGGACGCACAATTTAGATGACGTGCTGCACATCATTGAGTGTCCTTTATCAACATCCATCGGGTCTTGCATCTACAAATTAAACGGTAATTAAAATCTTATTCCTATTGCCAAGAATGTTTGATATCAAACTGATGCTCAGGAGCTTGTCTTGCTAGGGATTTGAACATGTCATTTAACAGTGAGGCTTAGATTTGAATAGCCAAAACATTATTACTTTTGGGTAGTTTTTTTTTGTTTAATTTTGGTAACATTTGCAGTAGAACTCCCCAAGATCTGTAAAAATACAATTGTTACCCTTTAAATTTTGAATGCCGAATCTATTTAGCAGTTTGACTGTAGGTACTTCATAAGCCTATTCGCCTCTAGGTTACTCTCCCCTAGTGTTTACTTATTGACCTTTTATAATTTTTCTTCTTAAAATCTTATTATGGTAAGCATAATGTATTTGTTCCCTACAGGTGTCTGCCACTACATATTCAACCTTCAGTATCAAGATGCGCAGGCAGCCTGTGCTTTGGAATTCATTCAGAGGTAAAACCCCTTCATTACTTGTCATAATTATATGGATATATACAACTAAATTAAATTAATTAAAATTTTTGTATTTTTTGGTGTAAAATGGTATTAGTACTGTACATTTCAAGCCACAACACACACACACACACACCTAGACACGCACGCACGCACGCATGCACACACGCACACACACACACACACACACACACACACACACACACACACACACACACACACACACACACTTTGGATATTTAGTTGGACTATAGGCTTTATTATAATTCTATTTGATGTCACTTCTATATGTCATTCAAGTCCACTCTATTTGTGCAATGAAGAAAGACAAAAAAAGACATTTAATTTAATGTACACAAAACAGTATGTTGTTGCAACCCCACTCTGATCTTAGACTATTTTGATTTCAGGCGCTTTATTGGTATAAATCCAGCGAGAGGGACAAAGGCCAAAAGGGGCAAGGTTGTCTCCAAGAAGAAAGGTGTGATCGTCCTGAAGAAGTCTTCTGCAGTCAATATACACGTCGCCATGCTACTGAACAATCTCTTTGACTTTGAATGGAACTTCATATAGATCGGTGAGCTCTTTAATCTCGCTCTCTTTGTTTTGACAGTCTAGCATTGCCAAATTAAGCCACAAAAGAACTGGTATTATTAAATTTATAAGAATTAGCCTGGAGTGTATACTGTACATTCCTGATGTTATAGTTTATTTATTATTATGATTGTTTTTTGTTGTTTGACAGTGGCAACACTGGAGTAATGCTGCAGAGAGGAACAGCTGCTACTAAAGTGATGGTCATCTCTCCTGGATCCATAATGTAAAAACACAAACCTACCTCAAAGGACTATTTTAAGAGGTAAAAATACAAGCCTACCTCACAGGACAATTTGAAGAGGTAACCTAAAATGAAATGAACCCTAAATGTTTTTATTGATGCATACTGTCAAAATGTTCTACTGTACTTTAATAGTTTCAAAATGGCCTTAATGCACATTTTCAAAATGTTACTTCTTAAGTTTGTTTTCCAAATGTTGCCAATTCTGCTAAATGAAAGTATGTTTTTACAGACAGCAGAGAATACATTGCAGATTACATATGGAAATCTTCTAAATTGACTTTTAATCTAACTCACAGGACTATTTTAAAAGGAAAAACATGAGCCTGTGGGCTTTTTTTCCCCAAAAACGTGCCAACGATGCTTGTATGCTGAATGTTCTTGCTCATATAATCAAAAAGGTCTTAATGTTCCTTAAATAGTCTTAATAGTGACTTAAAAGTCTTCAAACTTATGTCTTAAATAATTTTTTTTTTAACTATCTAGTCAACCCTTCCCGTTTGGTTAGGGTTAAGATCAGTCTCTGACGAGCAATTTAAGAATTTAAAGGGTTAGTTCACTCAAAAATGAAAATGACCCCATGATTCACTCTCCCTCAAGTCATCCTAGGTGTATATGACATTCTTCTTTCAGACGAATACAATCAGAGTTATATTAAACATGTCCTGCTCTTCCAAGCTTTATAATGGCAGTGATTTTTCTGTTTTTTAAGTCCATAAAAGTGCATCTGTTCGTCATATAACTGCTCCACACGGCTCCAGGGGGTTAATAAAGGGCTTCTGAAGTGAATCAATGCATTTGTGTAAGAAAAATATCCATATTTAAAACTTTATAAATAAATGTAAATTATCTAGCTTCCGGCCAATCGTCTTCTGTTTTTTCAACTAATGGGAAAAGTGTTGTGCCTCTCGCAATTCAAAATGCTTACGCTTCATCTGACACCAGTTACGTTCGTCAGACATAGCGTAAGCATTATGAAATGAAACGAAGAATCTGAAAGAAGAATGTCATATACACCTAGGATGACTTGAGAGTGAGTAAATCATGGGCTAATTTTCATTTTTGGGTGAACTATCCCTTTAAGTTTATTGCCATAGTCTAAAGCAGACACTAGGCTGTTTCTGTTTGCTACTAGAAATCTCTTCTTTGATGTTTATTTTCTTCTATTTTTTTTGTTTTTGTATTCATGTTGACATTGACATTGCTCTTTGGAATAAAGGTATTTGATTTTGAAGTTTGTATTCCTTATTTTGCATAATATTCACAATAATGCATATCTTAAGCAATTAGCCCCAAGAATAATAAAGTTAATTGCTATCAATATTGAATGATATGAAACTGTTAAATCTATTGTATTTCTAATACAGTAAAAAAAAAAAAAATGCAGCATATTTCTGATTATTTGGAAATTGACCTTCTCACATATTACTGTAGACAGGCACATCTACTGTGCCTGTCTACAGTAAACTGTGAGAAGTTAAAGTAACAACCTAAACAATATTATTGTAATTTCCAAATACTCACAGAAATATGCTGCATTTAAATAATTTAACAGTGCGACTACATTGTGAACAGTGTGAAATCATTTAACAGTGCGACTACAGAAATATACTGTATTTCTGGTTTACAGACTACTACTGTAAAGTCATTTTACGTATGATTACCGTAAAAATTACGGTATATTGCTGGCGTCTTTGCTGCCAGCTCTTTACTGTAAATTATAGAAATACAGAAATGTACTGTTTTCCTGGTTTACAGACTACTACCGTAAAGTCATTTTACGTATGATTACCGTAAAAATTACGGTATACTGCTGGCGTCTCTGCTGCCAGCTCTTTACTGTTATTTTACAGGGAAATGTTTTACAGTGTACCAGTTTATATGTATATACATAATTGAGAAATTGTATGCCCATGCCTACTGCAACAGTTTATTAAACACCCTCAATTCAGTTATTGGTCTGGTTCCTGTGTTCTGACCGACACCCGGGAGTGATTGCCACACAACAGTAGATCCAGCAATAGAAGTAAAATACAGTCCTTTTAAGTCTCCCCAACAGTGCCCTTTATTGCAATTTGATGATTTTTTTGTAAAATCAAATCTGTTTTTGCTTTTCAAACTCCGAGAGGTTCAGTTTAATATGTTGCAGGCTCATTTATTGATAAAAAATAATTTATCATAAAAGATATTGATGATAATACATTTTTGAAGCTGCGGTTGCTTATTTGTCTCGCGAGAGTTGGCAACACTGTTTTGTTGTTTGAATAAATTAGCTATATAGAAAAATCATACTGGGCTAGATTTCTTTCACTTAATTTAATTTTGTTTTTTTTACATCAAAACTCATCGATTACGTTTTTTTAACTCTTGTAAAGTAAACTTTGGCCTTATGGTAATTAATTATAGGTTACTAGATGTTGAGCAAATATACGAATTTGCTAAGGTGGCAGCTCTATTCTCACTGAGGCTGGATGTGAAAACCCTATGAAAAATGGCACTTGCATTTTATTTATTCATAAGATGAAAATATTGGACATCTTTCAGTAAATGTTCACGAATTATCTCTATAGGCTACCACAACATTCCCAACCCCCAACTTAAAGACTTATAAAGACTAACTTATTTGGTTGCTGTCCAATTCGACGCTATATCTTCAGCTAAAATGGGCCAGTTTTACTTTATGAACTGACTTTTAAGAGATTGTATGTCCTATGTCTGCATAATGCGTATTTAGCAAAGGAACATACCTGAAGTGTCCACTGTTTCGATCCAGTCTCTGAGTTCAGGAGAAAATTCATTCACTTTAGCGTCTTTCAGCAAATTCAGAAAATCTCGACACACATTTTCACCCTTTCCAAGGATGATGTCCAGAAGTTTGATAACGACATCCCTGTCAACTGTCATAGACTTAAGTACATCGTACTGCGACGTTGATATAAGTTCGTTAGCTTGGACATGCTGCAAAATATGAACTGAGTCCCCTTTAAGCCAATTGATGAGCTGAGTTTTGTTTTTTAAAATGACTTTATCCATTTTCTACAACAGGTAGAACCTTGTTGAACCAGCTACAACCTTGTAGGCTACTGACGTGTGCAACAAATACCACAGAGACAGACTTTACTTTCGCTTTCATCTATGCGTTGCTTTTGTGCTGCATTCACGTGGACTGAAGAATTGTCGTAAATACTAGTTTCCTAGTTTAAAAAAATAGACATGAACGCCCTCTCATGCAGTCAAAATTTTAATGCATTTTTAACGCTGGGCGAGGATTGTGTGAAAAGCAGGACAGATGCTTTGACCTACAGTTATTTAGTTAGGCCTATTTGTTTATTTATTTATATGCTTGCTTTCATCTTACAGCACATCTTATCTCATCTCACTCAGTGTTATGTAACTTAATTCATTTACAAACCTTGTCTGATGATGAGGCCGTTTTTTAGCATGAGCTAAAATTGTAGCTGAATAAGCTGAATTTGTAAAACTATTAGGACAACTAACCATTCATTAAAAGCATGACTGATTGTGCATGATGCTGTCTTCAGCAAATGGCAGCATTTCTGTTCTAGAAAGAGTATTATTTATTCTCTAGCACTGACAATAAGCATGGAGAGGAAAAACGAACTCAGACAAACACAGAAACTAAAAATAAGATTAAAGAGACTATAAAAGGCTCAACAATACTCTTGAGTCAGTCCCTATACACTGTTTGTAAGCAATGTTAGATGAAAAAGGCATCATAAAAGTGGCCCCAACTCTTATTTATTAGTTTGTATACATTAACTGCCGTTTGCTGATGTACAACATTATGTAATTTTTAGGTTAATAATATATATTTTTCATCTTTATATAACAGGTTGCTATATAGATTATACAATTGTTGACACAATTTCACATAATTTTCAAAGTTGTGCTTAAATAACTAAATTAGCAAATATTTTAGTATATTTTCCATTGTAACCTAGGCCTATAAGATCACCAACAAGTAGACTAAATTGGCATCTAAACATAATTTATCAGTAAATGTACACTAGTCCTAAGAGAGACCTCATCTTCCTTAATGTATGCGACTAATTTGTGTCTGATATAGTGCTTAAAACTCAAAAACAAATAGTTTTTTTTTTTGAACAAGGTCTGTTTATTCAAGATTTTACAACAAAACCCCAAAACAACCCATCCCTCAACCCATCAGACAGCAATTATTGGATATATACAGTAAAAAAAAAAAAACACTTATAAAGATTATTAGAAAAGGATAAAAACAAATAGTTTATGTTAAGATCAGTTGTTAAAAACTAACCTGGGAATGCAATTAAGTGTCGTTTTTATAGCAAGCAGTAAAAATAGTGTCAACAAAGCTGATGAGATGTTAAGTTTCTCATTTGATGGTGTTAAAAAAAATACATTATATTTTATTTGATTAGTATAATCTTTATTATAACCATAAGGTCAAGTGGAATGAAAAACATTAAAAAAGAAAAATGACATTAAAATGTATTTAGAAATATCTAAGCTTAAAAACTATGCCACTGTTTATTATGTGCAATATATCATTTATATGACAAGTTTGGTTATATGTAGGCCTGTTCTTGTTTGCACAATATACTTGGTTCTCAATACAATAAAACAAAACTAAAACTCCATCATCAATCAATTATTAAAAAACTTTTTTAAAAGTACATAATTCCATTGCTTCACTGTAATATGACAACTGTTGGGTCAACAATACAACCTTTAGTATTGCAGTTCCTTCATGAGAGATGCTTCATGCTTGAACAAAGCCTTGACCAGGTCCTTGGCAATGCTTTCACAGTTCACACAGTCAAGCAGTTCCCTCATCTTCTGCTGGCGGGTTGACTTCGCTCTCACGTTTGCAATTGATTCTTCGTGCAAGCCAAGAATAAGATCATCAATGATTGGGTCGATGTTCTTCACATTTTGAACCAACTTACTGGTGTTTACTTTTAGAAACGTTTGATAATCTGTGAATGTATAAAAAAAAGATATATATTGTAGAGGAAAAGTAAAATGAAGGCAGAAAGGTAAAGAATATAAAAATGTAATCTAACCTTGTATTTCTCTTATTTCCCAGTCTCTATCAGGTTTCTGGACTGAAACATTACAAAAAAATAGGAATATTATGTTTTATTTATTTTTATATTGCTGGCATTGTTGGCACTGAATTGAGTTTTAAAAACTGGGACAGTATTTTTGTGCAGTATTTGGTTTTGAGTCTGCTGTAAAATAAATGGCTGATATGGTTATAGTAATAGTTACAATTTTGAGTCTGAATAATCCAGGAGCATGACACTAAATATAATAAATTCCTCTTGGCACATTCTACAAATCCAATAGTACCAAAACATAAAATGTATCTGTATTCCAGATTCGTACATGACACTGTTAGAGCAGAATGTTACCTTCCTTAAAATTGGTCCCAAATAGTTAACCCAGAATGATTCATTAAGCTACCGAGTTATTCTAATTGTATACATTTACAAAGGCGAAAACTTTTTTAATAGTTTCACATGTATTACACTTACCAGATGGTGCAAAAGGCATATTCATTTGAAGGGAGCCTACATTTGAACCAGCTATGATAGGCGAAAACACATGGCTGCCATTAGATGCAGAGATTTTGCCTGTTTACATAAAATATCTGTCAGTTCAAACAACTGTTCATTATACATCCAATAGAGTGCAACAGCACCGCCCCCTTTCACTGGTTCCGGAAGTATTTTATCATGATGTTTTCCCATGGTGATTTTAAAATAGTTTTAAAATAGCTACAAGGTGAATCACAACATAACAAACTTTGATTTGAAGCAACAACAAAAAAGAAAAGAAAAGGAAATTGGACAAAAAGACAACGGCACAAGTCGTCGTGTGCTTTAGTGAGTTAAAGAACTACAATCCCATGAAGCATTGTGAGCATAATCGAATTAAAAACTACGGAGAAATAAAAAAACTGCTGCATATATATCGTGCATATATATTTATGCAAAATAATACAGCCTATACAAACCTTTCAATAATTTTAAGAGCATAGCGAGATTATGTAATTCACAAAGCTTTAAGGGAGTGGGCGGAGCTAAATAGCCATTGCATCATGGGTAATGTAGTTTTTCACCAGGAATTCCACTATTAAACACGGTTATAAAAAATAAATGATGTGGGTTGGCGGCTTTATCAGAAGTAAATACTATGTATTAACAACCTTGTCGCTTACAGGTCTGTCTTTAAAGGTTCATAATTTATCGTTCTAAATCAATTCCCTTAAAGAGAAAATAAATGGCGTTTTTACCATGGCTACTTCCAGAACCTGGCTGTTGCACTCTATAATGTTTACCATTACAAATAAATATAAACCACACTAACTTGTTACTTGGCTGCCTGATTGTCTCACCATGACTGCCGACGCTAGACAGGAAAAAACAAAACAAAGGCAAGACTATTATTTTAGAATGGCCTCACGGTACATTGATTGCTCAGTTTAACACAACACAGACTATTTAGGGTGAGACTAAAATCAACCTTGATCGATCGAATCAACCTTGACCTGACCTCTTTTTCTGGACTGAAACATTAGAGAAAAAGAAGAAGAAAAGAAAAAAATAGGCTATATATAATATATATAGGATATGTTAAGCACACGAGTCAGGGGATCTCTGGATAATCCGTAATTCGTTTGGAGTTATAAAACGAAAATACCGTTTTTCTGTTTTTTGTTTCAAAACGAAAAACGAAATAACCGTTTTTGGTGTCAGAATCCAAAAACGAAAAACCAATTAAAAACGGCCCGCTTTTCGTTTTGAACTTCAGTCAATTCGTTATTCGTTTATAAACGAAAAACGGCAGGTCACGTGGTCTATGCTGGATAATCAGGGAATCAGGGGGTCCATGTATATTTTGGCCATTTGATTTTCCTTATAGAAACGGATATTAAAAAACAAAAAACGGATCCTTTTTCGTTGTTTCGTTTTTTAAACAAAACGAAAAACAAGAATTCAGCTCGATTTTTCGTTTTTCATTAAAAAGGAGGAAAATTAATAAACGGCTTGAATATTCGATTTCTAGACGTGGGCGGGAATTATACGCCCCTTTCTGCTGATTGGTCGGCCGAAGATCAAACTGTTCCATCATTAGTTCTTCCTCAGTTCCGCACAGCAGAATAATAGTCCTGCGCTGCTACAGCTGTACTGATTGTTAACGCGTTTATTGCAGCTACATTTAATCTTTTATTCATCAAACAACCAGACCAACGAATGGCTCGACACAACCCATACCGGGGCAGAGCCTATACAGGGCTTCTTCTGTGTAGATAGAAATTCACATAGGCTACACTTCGCATTAGCTGGATATGGCAGGCTAGGCCTATGTGACGGCTGTCCACTCCGGTTGCCCAGTGTTTAAAAAATAATAATAATTAAAATATAAATTAATATAATTAGTTTTAAATTAAATATTTTAAACACTAATACAAAAAGGAAAAATAATGCATTGACTTGGGTATGTTGGGCCTATAACGTTCACACAAGAACTGTCATTCTGACTGACAACCGGAGAACAACCGTTCACACAGTTCCAATAGCCTAAATTGCGATGAGCTAAATAAACTAAAGCAGATAAACACGCCAACAGTCAAGCGCAGACCAGTAGGCCTATTGAAGTGTTCAGAAAATACACAGCTGTTATAGCTACCTTTTGTTTTTGAGTTTATCTTGTTAATAGTGAGTGTTAATTGATGTCAAGCAAAACGGTGTGTTATTTTCTCTGCCAATTAAATTTCCAAAGCACATCAAGTGCGTTCTCTCCACATTGTCCTGTGTGTCCTGCAGCTTTCACACAAATTGTGAGAGTTGGCCATCCAAACAAAACAGGCCAAAGAAGTGTATGGGAGATGCAAGGTAGCCTACATTAATTTATAAAATAAACACTTACAATAGCCTAGCCTATGTCTCTTTTACCTGCATATAGCCATAAGTGGGACCCCATAGCCTAATTATAACAGTGATTCAGCCCCAAATTAATGTGGGTGGGGCGATGAACACAATGTGTGTGTGTGTCTGTGCAAATGGCCTCCATCCTATGATTTTTGTATTAATAGCCTGCAACTTTTAAAATCGACTGTCGCTTTTTGCCAGAAAATAAGTCGCACCTGAGTGTCACACCTGGTCATGTTGAGAGAGACGCGCGCGTTGCATCGTTGTTAAAACTGCACTTTATTATTAGCCTACATTCAGAATTAGTATAAAATAGGCTACCGGTAAATAAAATTGCTACAACAACACCACAGGCTATGCGCATTCTACTTGCCAAACAGACCAATTGTAACCATTGACCATTGTACAAAGAAATAAAGCAGATTATTTTTTAAATGTTTGGCTCTCTGTGTTTTATTTTGATAATAATGTGAGGCGCGGGCACCAAATTAGATTTTTTCTAATTTGGAAATAACTTAGCCTAATACTGTCATCATCATAGGCTACAGATGAGTAGGACATCATTGAAATGGTAAAATGTATAATTTTATTTGGGCACATTTAAAATGACTACAAAGTCATGCCTTTGAAAAATAAATAAAACAGGATGCGCTGCGTGCGCCTCGGTCTCCTTGAACATCTGGCTCACACCACAAACATGAAACAAAATAGCCTAAAGCGAACGAGTCTACTTTTAAAAGTCAACATTTAGATTATTTGAGGTTAAATGCATTATTTAGTCACTTTGGAATAAATCACAGCATGTTTCATGATAATAAAAAATGTGAAAAATACGGTATGATAGGCTATAGCAAATTCGCAGACCCCCTGGCACTTTGCTGGTCTAAAGCCGCTGGTCTAAACAGAATAAACTCCTGTATAGGCTCTGCCCGGGACGTGTTGTCTCGAGCCATTCTTTAGTCTGGTGGTTTAATGAGAAAGAGATGAAATGCAAGTTGCAATAAACGCGTCAAGAATACATATTTACTCTCATTTGCCCATCAATTTTTTTCAAGCGGATGCAAATTTGTAAAATAATCCTATGCAACTCTTGTGGTAGGTTAAATTTCAAGCGTTCTGAAGGTAGGCTATAGCTAAACCAAAATGGCAAATGAAAATTTTGTGTTACAGTCCTGTGTGTGTGTGTGCAGCAGCTCGCTCCACGCACAAGCACATTCTTTAACATATCAATTATAATAAATGTTAATACATTTTTGTTTTTTTTAACATATCTGTTGTTCTATGGTTGTCAGTCCTGCGATGCTATAGCTGTATGGATTGTTAACGCGTTTATTGCAGCTACATTTAATCTTTTATTCATAAAACAACCAGACCAACGAATGGCTCGACACAACATGTACCGGGGCAGAGCCTATACAGGGCTTTCTTCTGTGTAGATAGAAATTCATAGTCCTACACTTCGCATCAGGGCTGGACTGGGGATAAAATTCGGCCCTGGCAAACCCAGCCCATCTGGCCCATGAGATCCTCGTGAATGTTTTTGCTGGGGTTAGGGCCTTACATTGGAGTAAATAAATAAAACTAGGACAGGGACAAATATTGATGGATATTATTGAATTTACTGCAAATGCAGATATCAAACTTGATATTGCACTTTTGTCACACAGAAATGCACTTGACAGTAAAGCGCTGACTTTGAGCTAGGATGCAATAAAGTAAATTTACTGCTTTTAAATTCTGTTGTGTAAAGTTGTTCCAAACCTGTATGACTTTGTCTCTTTTAACCGAGTTTAACTGTTGGCCAATTTTGGCCAAACCATGCTCCTCATTACCATGGGTATATGGTTTCTAAAATAAATAAATAATTTGTAATAAAAAAAAGTATTGTAAACACATAGAAAATACAAAAACAGCCTCTATAAAAGTGATTTATATTGCGCAATATTTAATGTAGCCTATAATAATAGCAACATTTTTTAATAAATACATTTGTGCCAATACACCATATTTCTTCACTGTTAGTAGCTGCAAGGTAAATTGTGGTTGTGCTAGGGTGAGAAGTTTGTAGTGTCTATTGCCATTTTCCAATTTACCTCGTTGTGTATGTACATGCTCACGGCTGTTTTCAGCTGATTCACCAAAGAACCGTTACGATTGTATAAAACAAAATTCAGTGTCAAAGTGCCATTCATCACTTAATAGAGCAGCAGAAACGCAGAGCATGTTCGTCAGCGGCAGCGCTGTGCGGATATTCGCCTTTTGCGGTTTCATGCGCCCAAATCCAAAATAAAAAAATTCAATAAAAAAACCCAGCGCCTAATATGGACACATATCTATGAATATGGAAGAAGGAAGGTCTCTCTCGCTGTGACCTGTCAATTCAGAAGACAAACCAATGGGCCGCTGTCCCTGCATGATGGGCCAGTCTGTGGCAAAAAAAAACCTAAATAAATAAATAACCTTGTATCGGCCCCAAAATGCGTCGGCCCACCGGGAAAATGCCCGGTATGCCAGATTACCAGTCCAGCCCTGCTTCGCATCAGCTGGGCATGGCAGGCTAGGCCTATGTGACGGCTGTCATAACCTACCCTGGTTGCCCAGTAAAAATAAATTAATTAATAAATTAATTAATTAGTTGTAAATTAAATATTTTAAACACTAATAAAAATAAATAGATTAAGATATAAATTAATTAGTTGTAAATTAAATCTTTTAAACACTAATACAAAAAGGAAAGAATAATGCATTGATGTAGACTATGGCCTATAACATTCACGCAAGAACTGTCATTCTGACTAACTGACAACCATAGAACAACAGACATGTTAAAAAAACAAAAATGTATTAACATTTATTATAATTGATATCTTAAAGAATGTGCTTGTGCGTGGAGCGAGCTGCTGCACACACACACAGGACTGCAACACAAAATTTTCATTTGCCATTTTGGTTTGTTTCTCACCAGCAAACCCTATAGAAGCTATAGCCTACCTTCAGAACTTGAAATTTAACCTACGACACGAGTTGCATAGGATTATTTTACAAATTTGCATCCGCTTGAAAAAAATTGATGGGCAAATGCGAGTAAATGCGTATTCTTGACGCGTTTATTGCAACTTGCATTTCATCTCTTTCTCATTAAACCACCAGACTAACGAATGGCTCGAGACAACACGTCCCGGGCAGAGCCTATACAGGAGTTTATTCTGTTTAGACCAGCGGCTTTAGACCAGCAAAGTGCCAGGGGGTCAGCGAATTTGCTATAGCCTATCATACCGTATTTTTCACATTTTTTATTATCATGAAACATGCTGTAATTTATTCCAAAGTGACTAAATAATGCATTTAACCTCAAATAATCTAAATGTTGACTTTTAAAAGTAGACTCGTTCGCTTTAGGCTATTTTGTTTCATGTTTGTAGTGTGAGCCAGATGTTCAAGGAGACCGAGGCGCACGCAGCGCATCCTGTTTTATTTATTTTTCAAAGGCATGACTTTGTAGTCATTTTAAATGTGCCCAAATAAAATTATACATTTTACTGTTTCGATGATGATTATGATGTCCTACTCATCTGTAGCCTATGATGATGACAGTAGGCTAAGTTATTTCCAAATTAGAAAAAATCTAATTTGGTGCCCGCGCCTCACATTATTATCAAAATAAAACACAGAGAGCCAAACATTTAAAAAATAATCTGCTTTATTTCTTTTGTACAATGGTCAATGGTTACAATTGGTCTGTTTGGCAAGTAGAATGCGCATAGCCTGTGGTGTTGTTGTAGCAATTTTATTTACCGGTAGCCTATTTTATACTAATTCTGAATGTAGGCTAATAATAAAGTGCAGTTTTAACAACGATGCAACGCGCGCGTCTCTCTCAACATGACCAGGTGTGACACTCAGGTGCGACTTATTTTCTGGCAAAAAGCGACAGTCGATTATAAAAGTTGCAGGCTATTAATACAAAAATCATAGGATGGAGGCCATTTGCACACAGACACACACACACACACACACACACACACACAAAAAAAATATTGTGTTCATTGCCCCACCCACATTCATTTTGGGCTGAATCACTGTTATAATTACGCTATGGGGTCCTTGTAAATTTAAAATCCACTTATGGCTATATGCAGGTAAAAGAGACGTAGGCTAGGCTATTGTAAGTGTTTATTTCATAAATTAATGTAGTCTACCTTGCATCTCCCATACACTTCTTTGGCCTGTTTTGTTTGGATGGCCAACTCTCACCTCTCAAAGCTGCAGGACACACAGGACAACGTGGAGAGAACGCACTTGATGTGCTTTGGAAATTTAATTGGCAGAGAAAATAACACACCGTTTTGCTTGACATCAATTAACACTCACTATTAACAAGATAAACTCAAAAACAAAAGGTAGCTATAACAGCTGTGTATTTTCTGAACACTTAGGCCTACTGGTCTGCGCTTGACTGTTGGCGTGTTTATCTGCTTTAGTTTATTTAGCTCATCGCAATTTAGGCTATTGGAACTGTGTGAACGGTTGTTCTCCGGTTGTCAGTCAGAATGACAGTTCTTGTGTGAACGTTATAGGCCCAACATACCCAAGTCAATGCATTATTTTTCCTTTTTGTATTAGTGTTTAAAATATTTAATTTAAAACTAATTATATTAATTTATATTTTAATTATTATTATTTTTTAAACACTGGGCAACCGGAGTGGACAGCCGTCACATAGGCCTAGCCTGCCATACCCAGCTGATGCGAAGTGTAGGACTATGAATTTCTATCTACACAGAAGAAAGCCCTGTATAGGCTCTGCCCCGGTACGTGTTGTGTCGAGCCATTCGTTGGTCTGGTTGTTTGATGAATAAAAGATTAAATGTAGCTGCAATAAACGCGTTAACAATCAGTACAGCTGTAGCAGCGCAGGACTATTATTCTGCTGTGCGGAACTGAGGAAGTACTGATGATGGAACAGTTTGATCTTCGGCTGACCAATCAGCAGAAAGGGGCGTATAATTCCCGCCCACGTCTAGAAATCGAATATTCAAGCCGTTTATTAATTTTCCTCCTTTTTAATGAAAAACGAAAAATCGAGCTGAATTGTTTTTCGTTTTGTTTAAAAAACGAAAAAACGAAAAAGGAGCCGTTTTTTGTTTTTTAATACCGTTTCTATAAGGAAAATCAAATGGCCAAAATATACACGGACCACCATGGAAGATACCCTAGCTGTGTCTCATTTCGGAAGGCTGCATCCTCCGGAGGTCGCATTTGAAGGCTGCATGCGTCCAAAGGCTGTCTCGTTTCAAAAAAGTTAGTAGGACACTCCGAATGCGACCTTCAAATTCGGAGTGTGAATGAGATGCATCCTTCGTTGCTGCAGATAACCCACAATTTTTTTTTTCTTTGCGTCGCCATTAACAACCGTCGTGTTTTTTAAATATTATTTGGAAAAAATGGCGCCGCCGGCAGATATACATGCAAGCGAAGATGTGGTGTAAACTTAAGTAGTTTAAAGCTTGTTTTTGTTTTTTAGCTGTATACCTCAAATAGATAGTTGTGGTAAACAGGATTACAAGTGTTGTGATATTTTATTTTATTTTTTAAACGTTTAGAACAGTGCTTTGCTATCAAGGCAAAACATTTCATAGTCATTTTCAAGTTATAAATAATTTTCATTCATATAACGTGTGAGAGCGCAACTCCACGGTGAACGTGTTGGCATAGCAACGTGATACTTCCTGCCTGTGTGTCCTACGGCGTCTCGTTTAATTCTGATTAAGGACACTCCATATACCGCATCCTTCACAGGATGTGTCCTCCAGAGAATGCAGCCTTCAAAATTTAATGAAATGAGACACAGCTCCTGATACCCTGATTCCCTGATTATCCAGCATAGACCACGTGACCTTCCGTTTTTCGTTTATAAACGAATAACGAATTGACTGAAGTTCAAAACGAAAAGCGGTCCGTTTTTAATTGGTTTTTCGTTTTTTGATTCTGACACCAAAAACGGTTATTTGGTTTTTCGTTTTGAAACAAAAAACAGAAAAACGGTATTTTCGTTTTATAACTCCAAACGAATTACGGATTATCCAGAGATCCCCTGACCGAACGCGCCCACGGTCATTCGCATGCCACTCACACACACAATTAAACTATTGGGCTTCAGTCACAGCAAACCATTAATCCATTCAGTTCGTACAGCTTATAAAAAGCTCAGAACGCGCAATGTATTGATTAATAGTCGGCCTCTATGTCCCGGTGTGGCCGCTGAGAGTACCGGCAACATATGAGAAGTGCTTCGCTAAATTGGTTAAAATTCGAAGTCTTAAAGAATAAAAAAAAAAATATATATATATATATATATATATATATATATACCATTAGTATATTAAAAACAACATTAAAAATGGTTTAAGATCAAATTAAATATGCATATCTTACCTTAACAGTTTCGAGTGTAGTCGACGTTCTGAAGTGGCAAGTGATTTTAGATGATTTAAAAAATAATTTTAATGAAGTGTGTGTGTATGTATGTATGTAAAATAGGGTTAGGCTGTTACCCATAATTGTATAAAAAAACAAAACCAACTGCAAACAATAAAACTTTACAATTCAAAATATAGCCCAAATGTGGCCCTCAAATAAACAATAATGGGCAACCTAACCCACAAGTTTATCCAAGATGGGGCCCACATTCAGCCCATCAAAGTGCCCACTCTGAGCCCATGCCCAGATGACGCCCATATAGCCCAGATAAAAACCACGTGGGGCCCACATGGACATGTTGGCTGGGTAGTTTCACTTTATGAAATTAATTTTAAGAGATGTTTTGTCCTATGTGTCTGTGCATAATGCGTATTTAGCAAAGGAACATACCTGAAGTGTCGACCGTTTTGATCCAGTCTCTGAGTTCAGGAGAAAATTCATTCACTTTAGCGTCTTTCAGCAAATTCAGAAAATCTCGACACATATTTTCACCCTTTCCAAGGATGATATCCAGAAGTTTGATAACGACATCCCTGTCAACTCTCATAGACTTAAGTACATCGTACTGCGACGTTGATATAAGTTCGTTAGCTTGGACATGCTGCAAAATATGAACTGAGTCCCCTTTAAGCCAATTGATGAGCTGAGTTTTGTTTTTTAAAATGACTTTATCCATTTTCTACAACAGGTTTACGCTACAACCTTGTACTGACGTGTCCAACAAATACCACAGAGACAGACTTTACTTTCGTTTTCATCTATGCGTTGCTTTTGTGCTGCATTCACGTGGAGTGAAGAACTACAGTAGTTTCCTAAAAAATACGCCCTCTCAAGGAGTATGGGTCTCTGCGGAACAAAAGTGAGAAGGGTCTTGTCATGAATTCACTGATTCTTCCAAATTAAGTCACCTCACAGGTCTGACTGCAGAGCCACAGTTTTACCCCAACTACAGTTTTACCCAAAGACTGTAAAAACAAAGCAGTTTTGCCCCCGCGCATGCACATTTCGTCGTGAGAGTTTTACGTCGTCGAAATGCATGTTACATGCATGTTAAAGTTACAGTACTGGTTTTCAAAATGTTCTTCTTGCACCTATTCATGTCAGAGGTTAGGGACAACAAAAACGCTAGCGTGTCATCCTTTTATAAAATTTCTGTTCTAGAAAGAGTATTATTTATTCTCTAGCACTGACAATAAGCATGGGAAAAACAATCTCAGACAAACACAGAAACTGAAAATAAGATTAAAAAGACTATAAAAGGCTCAACAATACTCTTGAGTCACTTGAGTCAGTCCCTATACACTGTTTGTAAGCAATGTTAGATGAAAAAGGCATCATAAAAGTGGCCCGACTCTTTTTTATTAGTTTGTATACATTAACTGTCGTTTAATTAATATATATGTTTTATCAGTAAATGTACACTAGTCCTAAGAGAGACCTCATCTTCCTTAATGTATGCGACTAATTTGTGTCTGATATAGTGCTTAAAACTAAAAAACAAACAATAGTTTATGTTAAGACAACATCATTTGTTTTAGTTTACAGAAGATAGTAGTATTTAATTTAACATGCAATTCTTCAATCATTGACCAATCAGTTGTTAAAAACTAACCTGGGAATGCAATTAAGTGTCGTTTTTATAGCAAGCAGTAAAAATAGTGTCAACAAAGCTGATGAGATGTTAAGTGTCACGATCACCAGTGAGAGTGCCCTGTGATTACCACCAGAGGGCACTGTCATTCCATCAAAGACTACATTACCCATAATACTCTGTACCTGGACTCATCATCCCTGATTACATCCACCCGTCTCATTACCCTGTTCCTCACACCATATAAGCCTGACTTGGTTGGCATTACTGGCATTACAAAAATGTCATATTCGCCATATGCCGTGGGGGAAAACAAGCAATTAGAATGAATGCACGTAGACCTTATTAGATGCTTTATCTTTACTCTAAAACTTCAGATAACTTATTAGAGGTGATGCCACATGGTACCTTTTCAGGACTGCATCAAGCAAAAATAAATCGTAAACATTACAAAGAGTAAAGATAAAGCGTCTAACAAGGTCTACGTGCATTCATTCTAATGGCTAGTTTTCCCCCACGGCATATGGCGAATATGACGTTTTTGTGGGCATTCCCAGTAATGCCATTCATGGCGAAGTCTTGTTAAGTGTAATACGGCATTTCTGAGCGTTCTCCCTGGTTTCTTGTCTCTTGGTCTTGGATTACTTGCCTGTTCTGTGGATTACCCTTTTGCCTGTATCTTCTGACCTGTATGACCTTTTGCCTGTTTTTTTGACTACGATTGTGGATTATCGTTTAATAAAACTGCGTTTGGATTCTCAGCCTTTGTGTCTCAGAGCAGTATGTGACATTAAGTTTCTCATTTGATGGTGATAAAAAAAATACATTATATTGTATTTGATTAGTTTAATCTTTATTATAATCATAAGGTCAAGTGGAATGTAAAACATTTTAAAAATGACATTAAAATGTATTTTGAAATATCTAAGCTTAAAACTGTTTATTGTGTGCAATACATCATATGACAAGTTTGGTTATATGTAGGCCTATTCTTGTTTGTACAATATACTTGGTTCTCAATACAAAAAAAGTAAAACTCCATCAATCAATTATTAAAAACATTTAAAAACAGATTACATGAGTTTGATGCCAAGTATGCCATTGCTTCACTGCAATATTTGCTGTTAAACTGTTGAGTCAACAATACAACCTTTAGTATTGCAGTTCCTTCATGAGAGATGCTTCATGCTTGAACAAAGCCTCGACCAGGTCCTTGGCAATGCTTTCACAGTTCACACAGTCAAGCAGTTCCCTCATCTTCTGCTGGCGGGTTGAATTCGCTCTCACGTTTGCAATTGATTCTTCGTGCAAGCCAAGAATAAGATCATCAATGATTGGTTCGATGTTCTTCACATTTTGAATCAACTTACTGGTGTTTGCTTTTAGAAACTTTTGATAATCTGGGAATATATATAAAAAAAAGATATAATATATATAATAATAATAATAATAATAATATATATATATATATATATATTAGGGCTGGGCAAATTAACGCGTTAACGCGGGCGATTAATTTTTTCAGCTTAACGCATTAAAAATATTTAACGCAAATAACGCAGCGTCCGTTTTTATATCCCTTTTTGCTTAGCGTTACATGATCATCACGCTCCTATTCATGTAAATGCTTCCAAGCGACAAGACACAAGAGAACGCGCTGTATGCCAGTGTGTGTGTGTGTGTGTGTGTGTGTGTCCTGTCTGTATGGATGCGTCTCATGTCAGCTAATCAAGGGACACTCTGACACACACACACACACGCACACTCGACGCATAGATAGACTCGCGTCAGTTTCCTGCTCACATCGAGTTCTCTTTTGCTCTTGAACAAACAATAACACAGAGGACTTTGAGTATTCTCATATTAGCAGTCTTAAATTAGTTAAATAACGTCTTAAATGAACTTAAAGAGTTGTGAGGAAATGAGATGCGCGGGACAGCGCGTGAGATCTGCGTCATGACGGCTGTGGCTGTTCTTAAAGTGACAGGAGCACTGATGATGCCTGTCTTTAATGTTCATCAAAGAACAACGGGAACAGCGAAAAGTGTAGCTTTAATGATTATTGATCTATATTTCATTTATTATTTATGTAGTTAAGAAAGGTGTTTGATAACTATTACATTTCTGTATATGTATAACAGGGAAGGCCATGGGTAAATATAACATTTATTATTTTGGGTTTATGTAAAGATTGTTTTAAGTTCACTTAAATTAAAAGTTGTTTTTTTAAAGCCTAATAAATGTTGAAATTGGCAGCTTTCAGTTATACTGTAATGTAACGTCATTAATGTTTCATAGAGACTTTAGTATCAGTGGCCTTCATTCATAAAAAGATGACAATACAACACATATTTAAAATATGCTGTCTTTAAATTGTTTATACATTCATTTGGAGAGTAACTGAAATTACTACAATATCAAAATATAAAAAACTTAAAATATAAAAAACTTGCGATTAATCGCGATTAATTACAGAAAAAAATGCGATTAATTAGTTAATTTTTTTTAATCGATGCCCAGCACTAAATATATAATAATATAGAGGAATATTGTAGAGGAAAAGTAAAATGAAGACAGAAGGAAAGAATATAAAGATTAAATCTAACCTTGTATTTGTCAGTGAACGGAGAGAGGACCCAAATGCAAAGGTGCAGAACAGAAATGTTTATTCAGTCACAAAAGGAACTTAGGCAGACTGCCGATCACAGGAAAGGGCGATGCAGATCTGGAGCTTAACACAGGAAACAAACAATGACAGTCCTTGGAAACAGGCCGGTCACAGAGCTCGCAACGGGAAGGCAGTGGCGAGCGAATCAGCCCCAGTCAACGCACTCAGCACCACAGACAGCGTCCAGGTGGTTACTCACATACAGCAGGAAACTGGACAGAAACACAGGTGAGACCAACACGGCAACACAGGTCGATTCGAACAGACAGACAGGGCAAACGAGAGACGTGAACTAGAGTGAAAAGCATACAATAATAATCCGGCAAAGAAGCCACAAACAGAAGGCACTAAATAGCCAGAAAGATCAGTGAAAAGAGGAACAGGTGCGTCTCAATCAGAGAGCGCGCTGATTGCGATAGCAAACAGGTGGGAAGGAGAAGAGAGCCAAACCCAACTCATGACAGTATTTCTCTTCTTTCCCAGTCTCTATCAGGTTTCTGGACTGAAACATTAGAAAAAAATAGGAATATTGTGAGATTATTATTATGTTTTAATATTTTTTTTAATTGTTGGCATTGTTGGAACTAAATTGAGTTTTAAAAACTGAGACAGTATTTTTGTGCAGTATTTGGCTTTGAGTCTGCTGTAAAATAAATGGCTGATATGGTTATATTAATAGTTAAAATTCTGAGTCTGAATAATCCAGGAGCATGACACTAAATATAATAAATTCCTCTTGGCACATTCTACAAATCCAATAGTACCAAAACATAACATTTATCTGTATCCCAGATTTGTAGCCTTCTCACCTTCCTTAAAATTGGTCCTAAATAGTTAACTCCGAGTGATTCATTAAGCTACCAAGTTATTGGGTCTAATTTTATACATTTACATAGGCAAAAAGTCTTCTAATAGTTTCACATGTATTCATGGGGACCATGTGACATCACTGTGCTTTATCGCCACCATTTTTGTGTCCGGTCACAGCTGTACGACCTGTTTCAGTCTATGGTCACAGCAGCCACAACTACCAGAGGAAGATCAACGAAACACTCCCAGAAAGGTTCACAACAAGGTTACAATATGCCCGGGATATGTTGTGCTGATAGCTGTTCTGAGAAGACCGAACTAGCCTACAATTTTATTTGATCCAAAGGAGTTAATGATCAGCGAAGTAAGTTAAATGGTTGGCTTCAATCAGAAGGGACCACAGGCAGCCAAACAGCAATGCACAACATTAATATCTACGTTACTGGGACTGTCATATACATAACATTATAATGAGGACACTATTGTAATAAAACGTTGTGAATTCTCTGGGTTTGGTTGTTTCAGCGCCATGTTGTGGGAAGAGCACGTCTACGGTTTATACAGTAGTACATAGCTTAGATCAAGCTTCACTTTTGCAGATATAAGTTGTAATATTAAGTTATGTAGTATAATTATCTGATTAATCTCATATAGATGCGTTTTGTTGAAGTAAATAACACACAGTGCTTTATTGTACGTTATCATCTTTAGCTAAAACAGCAACGCAAAACATTAATAACTGATTTGGGCTGTCATATTCATAACATTATAATGGTATAGCCTAAACTATTGTAATAAAACGTTGTGAATTATTCGGGCTTAGTTACAGTTTTTCAGCGTGTTGTTACAGGAACGCTGCGCATCCACGACAAGCTCTTCGGTTTATGAGTGTTAATTCTCTTCAGCTTCAGCGCGCAGAGCTCAAACAGCAATGATGTTATTTCAAACAGTAAAATTAAAGATGTTTACTATTACTCGTATTACTTTCATCAACAACATGGTTTGATTAAAATCATTTTCTTATTGTATGTGCGGAGGCTATTACATTATATCTATCCATGGCACATGCATTTTGTTTCTTTATATGTTGCCTAAGTAATGTTGTCCAATGACTTGTTTGCATTTAGGTATTTTATTGAATTGTATTTCTATGGTATTAGAATTTTTGGTAACACTTTCTCCGGTGTATGGCAATGGATTACGTATATATTATTCTACTGTAGAAATGCCCGAAAAATGTAGTTGGCGTCGTAGATTTTAAGGGACAAAACATAATAAACAAGGATCACAACCAATAACAAATGTTTTTTTTCCAAATAAAGATTTTTGTGCTGTGTTTATTGCCATGTCGGACAAAAAATGGCGGCGAACATAGCGGAAGTGACGTTTTCGATACCCATGAATTACACTTACCTAGTGATGAACCAGCTATGATAAGCAAACACACATTGCTGCCATTAGATACCGTTTTTTTGTTGTTGCCTGATTACATAAAATATCAGTCAGTTTATGGCAACTCTATCTGGCAACTACTCATTTGAATCGCACTCAATGACTATCACTCACCCTGCTAAAATCCATATCGTAAATGTTTATCGCCCACCAGGTCAACTGGGTAACTTCTTGGAGGAATTGGATATTTTACTCTCTCACTTCCCTGAGGATGGCACTCCTCTGGTACTGCTCGGTGACTTCAACATCCACCTTGATAAACCTTAGGCTGCAGACTACACCACTCTTCTGACCTCATTTGACCTTAAGCGAGTATCTACTACAGCTACTCACAAATCAGGTAACCATCTGGACCTCATCTACACACGCTACTGCTCCACTGACAACACTTTAGTTACTCCATTGCACACCTCAGATCACTTTCTCATCACTCTTAACCTCCTATTGACTCCTGACACAACACACACTCCTCCGCAGATCACCTTTCGGCATAATCTACGCTCGCTCTCTCCCTCCCGTCTATCCACTATGGTTTCATCCTCACTCCCTCCACCTGCTCAGTTCTCAGCACTGGACACTAACAGTGCTACTGACACTCTTTGCTCCACTCTAACATCTTGCTTAGACAACTTCACTCCCGTTTCATCCAGGCCAGCCCGCACCACCCCCTCTGCCCCCTGGCTGTCTGATGTTCTCAGTGAATATCGCTCTGGACTCCGGGCGGCAGAGAGGAAGTGGCGCAAAACTAATAACGCTGCTGACCTAACCCTGTATCAGTCTCTTCTCGCTTCTTTCTCTGCTAATGTCTCCACTGCTAAAACTACATACTATCACAACAAAATCAACAACTGCTCTGACTCTCGTGCACTTTTCAAAACAGTCTCTTCGCTCCTTTGTCCTCCTCCTCCTCTTCATTCATCAGCTCTTACAGCTGATGACTTTGCATCATTTTTCACAAACAAAACCTCCTCCATCAGCAGCCAATTCTCCACACCACAAACCGACACGCACATCTCAACAACCATCACACACACGCTCCCCTCCTTCTCTCTGCTCTCCGAAGTAGATGTCTCATCCTTTCCAACCACCCCACTACCTGTCTGCTTGATCCTATCCCCACTCACCTCCTCCAGGCCATTTCTTCTTCAGTTACTCCTGCACTCACTCACATTATCAACACCTCTCTTCAACAACCAATCCGGCTTCAAAAGCGGCCACTCAACTGAGTTGCTCTCGGTTATGGAGGCACTGAGACAGACAAGAGCAGCTTCCAATTCCACAGTACTTATCTTGCTGGATTTGTCTGCTGCTTTTGACACAGTTAACCACCAGATCCTCCTGTCAACTCTCATGAAGATGGGCATCTCAGGAACTGCTCTCCAGTGGTTCAAGTCTTACCTCTCAGGCAGGTCCTTCAGGGTGTCATGGAGAGGTGAAGTGTCTAAGTCACATCATCTAGCTACTGGAGTTCCCCAGGGCCCAGTGCTTGGACCACTTCTCTTCTCCATCTACATGTCATCACTGGGATCTGTCATTCAGAAACATGACTTTTCCTATCACTGCTATGCCGACGACACTCAACGCTACTTCTCGTTTCAACCAGATGATCCCACGTTTGGTGTTCGTATCGCTGCCTGCCTAACAGACATTTCTGCCTGGATGAAGGAACATCACCTGCAACTCAACCTTGCAAAGACAGAACTGCTTGTGGTCTCAGCCAACCCAGCACTTCATCACAATCTCTCCATTCAGCTAGGATCATCAACCATATCTCCGTCCTGGACAGCCAGGAACCTTGGAGTTGTGATTGATGATCAGCTAAAATTCACTGACCACATTACTGCAAAAACCCGGTCCTGCAGATTTGCGTTATACAACATTAGGAAGATTAGACCCTTCCTATCAGAGCAGGCCACACAACTCCTGGTCCAAGCTCTTGTTCTCTCCAGACTGGACTACTGTAATGCTCTTCTAGCGGGCCTTCCAGCATGCACTATCAAACCCTTGCAACTGATCCAGAATGCAGCGGCGAGGGTGGTCTTTAACGAGCCGAAGAGAGTGCATGTTACGCCCCTCTTCATCAGCCTGCACTGACTGCCAATAGCCAGTCGCATCAAATTCAAGGCACTGGTGCTCGCCTACAAAGCAATCACTGGCTCTGCACCAATATACCTAAACTCGCTTGTCCAGACTTACACACCCTCCAGGAGCTTACGTTCTGCCAGTGAACGAAGCCTTGTGGTGCCATACCAAAGAGGCATGAAATCACTCTCACAGACCTTTTCCTGGACCGCCCCCACCTGGTGGAATGACCTGCCTATCTCAATTTGAGCAGCCGAGTCTGTAGCCATTTTCAAAAAACATCTAAAGACACATCTTTTCCAGCAGCACCTGACCAATCAAGAATAGCACTTAACATTCTATTCATTTTCTGTCTGTCTAATTTTTTTATTTATTTTTTATTTAAATTAAAAAAAAAATTTCTGTCCTGTGTGTTCTGTGCTAGATTAACTGAGACTTGTTACAGCACTTACATACTGTTGCCCTTGACTGTTCTATAAATAAAAGCATCTGCTAAATGACTAAATGTTTATACAATTGTTCATTATACAGCCAATGGAGTGCCACACCTTTTTCAGCGTTGCCAGTTCCGAAAGTATTTTTTTCATTCATTTTTCCCATAGTGATTTTAAAATAGTCTTAGTTAAAGAGTTGTAAGACATGAAACAAGCCAATCAGCTACGGGGTGAATCACAACACTACAAACCCTACAAGTATGAAGCAAAAAAGACAAAGGTACATGACGTGTGTATACTTAATGGTTTTAGTGAATCTATTAAAGCATTGTGAACAGCACACTGGCAGCTTCAGCAGAAGCAAATACCATGTATTAACAACCTCATAGCTCACAGTAGGTCTGTTCTTTAAGGGTTTTTAAGTTGTCATTCAAAATCAATTTCATTTTCCTTTTTCAGAGACAGCAATGGCTTTTTAAAGGGTAAGTTCACCCAAAAATCATCTTCGTAACTTTGTTTAGTTCCTCTTCGGAACACAAATGAAGATCTTTTTAATGAAATCTGAGAGCTTTCTGTCCCTCCGTTGACAGCTACGCAACTACCACTTTGACGCTTCAAAGGTTTATAAAGAGATTATAAAACAAATCCATATGCGAGAAAATGAATGGAGTTTTTACTTCCGGAACCCGGCTGTTGCACTCTATAATGTTTCCCATTACAAATAAATATAAACCACACTAACTTTTTACTTGGTTGCTTGATTGTCCCGCTGTCTCTAGAGGAAAAAAAACAAGGCAAGACCATGTTATTTTAGATGGCAAAAACCCTGCAAGCATCCTATAGGCAGTGATGCAGTGCATTACAGTTCATTGATCTGGCCAGTTTAACACAACACAAAGGCTATTTAGATTGAGGCTAAAGAAAAAATCTGACCTTGTATTGGGATGTTAACAGATTCCGTTTTTTCCCCATCTCTATCAGGATTCTGGACTGAAACATTAGAAAATATATAATTATTTTGAGATTGATCATTTATTTATTTACTTATTTGTTTGTTTGTGAGAATTGAGTCCAATGCGTTCATCTAATTTTTAAGAATTTTACAGTTCTTTTCCATACAGGGCAGTTTAATCTGAAAAAATACACTTGATGGCAGCCAGCAACAACTCCGGGCCATAGCCTACAGCGCCACTCAAATTGCCACTTGAATTACATTATTTGTCCCAAATTGTTATTAATGTAGTAGGCTATAAAGGTCTACCTGACTTAACCCTGGTCGGAAGCCTTTTATATATATATATATATAGGCATAACAGGTATTTTGAGGCTTGAATAGGCCTATGTTTCAAAGCCGCCTATAGATCACTGCTTTATGGAAGCGTGTTTCTGCTACAATAGCTATATAAAAAAAGGTAATTGTGGATGTTGTGGATCTCTAATATTCAAGAATCCCGCCGACGTGCAAACTAAATCCAGCGGTGGAGTCATTAATTAATTGACTAAACTTTGACGCTAAAGGGAGCGAGGATATATAATTTCGGTAACACTTTACTTGAAGGGGTGTGCATAAGACTGACATGACACCTTCATAATCATGGCATGACACATGTCATGAATATGAAGGAGTTTGTATGCATGCTTATGACAACTGTCATTAAGTGTCATTCGCTCAATTATGTCATTTTTAATGCAAAGATGACATTATTTGAGATGTCTTAGTTATGACAACTTGACATAAACCAATACATCATAACCTGTCAGTGTCTTTGTCATGACAACTTGACATTACCAAGACAACATAACCTGTCATAAACATGACATAGCAGATTAATTATCAAACTTAAGTATTAAAATATTAAATATTATCCAAATTAAGTGTTAATACTCTGTCAAATTATTTTATATAAGTGTCATGAATATTTTCCATGACCTAAACTACAGTGGTGTCAGTTGAATTTGTCATTAAAATGTCATTAAGTGTCAATACTCTTGATAGAGTGATAGAGTCTATAAAAATGATAGAGTGGCAGCACTGGTTAGGTGCACGGCATTATGATGGTGTCTTAGCTAGACTTGATGTAACTTACATCCATGATGTAAAAAAGCATTTCAAGAAAATATAAATGTGTGGGATGCTGTAATTAACTGTTTAGATTAAATGTTTTTTTAAACATTATGAACTGAAAAATATTCACAATGCTGTTATAAATAATTTGACAGAGTATTAATACTTATTGACATTTTAATGACAAATTCAACTTGTACCACTGAAAAAAAGATTTATGACAGGTTATTGTCTTGGTAATGTCAAGTTGTCATAACTAAGACATCTCAAAAAATGTCATCTTTGCATTAAAAATGACATAATTGAGCGAATGACACTTAATGACAGTTGTCATAAACATGCATACAAACTCCTTCATATTCATGACATGTGTCATGTCATGATTATGAAGGTGTCATGTCTATGGCGAGCAAAAAGTGACTTTTCACATACTACCCTGAAGAAGGAGAAGGAGCAGTCTACCCTTCCGTCGCAGTCAGTCCGTGTCTATTTTTGAATGGGATTGATAGAGACGGTAGACGACAGACCGGCGGCGAAGTCAAGGCGACGTCATGGTAGGAACGAATACCTAAGGCGACGTGGCGACGGCGTATGTGAGAAATTGACAAAATTTTAGTACGTCTGAACTAGGCACGTCGCCTTATAAGACGCCTGATACATACGTCGTTTCTATGTACGTCGCCTAATAAGACCTGATACAAACGTCGTCGCCTTACAATACGCCTGATACAGATAATTAATTGTCTTACCTTTCCAACTCTCCCTAAAATGAAAGAACTTTATTTCAATATAATAAATGGCATGCCTATCTTAATTATTAAATCTAAATTTGATATTGGAGAAAACTCTTGTCAATTTTTTGGAACTAATATTGAAACCACTGAGCATCTTTTTTTTAATTATTATTATTATTATTATTATTACTCCAAATTGCTTTGGTCTCAATTGTACAGTAAACTATCATATATTATTATATGTGTAAATCTCATTGAATACAAACAAATTACATTTGGTTTACTTAAGAAAGATTGCTCACAATTGATTAATAACCTATTTGAACTTGCTAAATACTTTATTCATATTTGCAGATTTTTGTAGAAAACCCCTCCTTTCCTCATTTTACTAATGCACTTAAAGCTTTAGCTGCTTCACTTTGTACCCTTTCAAGTGAAAAGGCTTCTACAGTAGCCAGTTTTTTTTAATAAGCTAAGTGCAATATAGCTCCTTACTGTGTATTTTATTTTCTTAATTTCATTTTTTTAATTCCTTGCCCTTGATTCGAGACTTAATTGCTGTTTTGACTTTTGAGTAGGCTATTGTAAATTGTTAATATTGTTTTTTCAATGCCTCATTTGTATGTAAATGTGTTTATTTTCCAATTAAAACACCTGATAAATACATTGTTTCCATAGGCCTATGTCGCCTTCAAAACCATTTCAAATGTTGCATTAATAGCCTAGATGTATTTGTTATAGGCTATTTCTTTTACAGTAATTAGTTAACTTTCCCAAAAAGTGGCAATAGTGTTTACTACTTATACGTTTATTTCATGTGCATATATACTAGTGTTGAAGTGAAGTAGCTACAGCCAATTAAAAATGTTATGAACATTAAAGGCATTATTTTTTTTTTACTTGGACGCTAAAGCCCTTAATTTTCTTTCATTTCATTCAAGATTTTCTTCAACAATAAAATGGAAACTTTGATGATAGAAAAGCTAGAAAAAACAAGGATAAGATTGTGGTGGCGACGTACTTCTCAGCGACGTTGGTGTCACGCGTCTGTTGTGGCGACGTACCCCTTCTCTCACGTAAAAGTACACGACTGTCTACTTCGGTAGGTTATCCGTGGCATGATCGACTCGCCATATTATGTCAGTCTTATGCACACCCCTTCAAGTAAAGTGTTACCATAATTTCACTTGATTCAATTCCTCCGTCCTCACGTCTCGTCTTCGCGTCCTATCCTCGCATCCTGAAAGGGTGGCAGATAAGACCCGAGGAAAGGGAGCTAGGAAAGGAAACGAGGATAGCCTACACAAATAAGAATTGAGAAGCACCCCTGCACTTCGAATTCTGACCGAAAATAGTAGCCTACATCATCCGGGTGTCTTTGGAATAGGCCTGCTCTTTTCAACATACTACGATTTGGGACGTAGGCCTACTAAATTATCGAATACTATTCAGGGTGGATAGTAGGCTATGCGAATTGGGACGCAGCATTGGTTTTTAATTGATGCAATGCCTGTGCACAATGCGTTCGATTTTGAAAACAAATTACCTGAAGTGTCGACCGTTTTGATCCATTCTCTGAGTTCAGGAGAACATTCATTCACTTCATCGTCTTTCAGCAAATTCAGAAAACCTCGACATGCATTTTCACCCTTTCCAAGGATGATATCCAGAAGCTGGATAACTACATCCATTCGAACTGTCATAGACATCAGTTTATCGTACTCCGACGTTGTTATCAGTTCTTTAGTTTGAACATATTGCAAAATATAAATCGAATCCGATTTAAGCCACTTGATGAGATTACTTTTGTTTGACTTAATTATTTGATTCATTTTCTACAACAGACAACGTTACAACCTCGTACGGACGTGTAGCCTACAACAAATAACAGAGACAGACTTTTACTTTCGTTTTCAATCTGTCCGTTACATTATTCTACCGCTGGGAGGCGATTGTGTCAAAAGAAGGACAGCTGAACTACTGTTAGTTAGTTAGTTAGTTAGTTAGTTAGTTAGTTAGTTAGTTAGTTAGTTAGTTAATATGCCTGTTTGCATTGCACAGCACATTATATCTTATCTCATCTCTCCCATTGTTACGTAACTTAATTAATTTACAAACCTTGTCTGATGAGGTAGTTTTGTAGCATGAGCTAAAACTACATTTGTAAAACTATTACTAACCACACAGCAAAAATCAGAGTGTTCAATGTACTCTATAGGAGTTCACTGAACACTGGTTTCAGTGTATATATAGGTCCAAGAGTTCGGTGTTCAGCGAACACTGTAAAAAGTGTAAAATACTCTATATATTGTGCATATGCCTATCTTCAGCAAATTCAGCATTTCCATTCTAGAAAGAGTAGGGGAGAGCAGGGCACAACCTAACACTTTTTGACTTTCTCAGTTTGTGTAAATCCACTTGGGGTTCAGAGTATTTTTTTTCCCCCACATTAATTTCACACATGTCTAGTAGAATTATGTGGTTTTGTTTCATTAATACAGTGTATACTTTTTTCTTGATTTACCCCGAAAGAATGGAAGTGAAATGTGACAA
The DNA here is from genome assembly GCA_023566225.1 of Romanogobio albipinnatus. Lineage (NCBI taxonomy): Eukaryota > Metazoa > Chordata > Actinopteri > Cypriniformes > Gobionidae > Romanogobio > Romanogobio albipinnatus. The sequence continues at coordinate 13,496,404 of CM042243.1, forward strand.
CATGCCCCATATGTGGGGTACATTGTAACATGTTAGGGGCACATTGTAACCTGTAATGTTACCTGATATATTCAAAAAATATACAAGATTAACTAAAATATTTTATCAATAAAATACAATTATTAACTTTTTGATATAACTTTTTTTTAATAATTAAAAATAAACACATTTTTGAGTTTGACAAAAAACACACCTCAAAATACAGCAATACAGCATAACATAATAATAATGAATAACTTATGAACATTGACTCTCAGTCATTATTCACCTTTTGCTCATGGTTTCTCAATAGAATTTATAAAAGTACAGAATAGAATAGCATAGTTCTAATAGAAGCACATTGTAACGCAGTGTGACAACATGCCCCACCTGTGCATTTAAACCTGGCTTGTGTCTTCTGCTGGTTAGATCAGCAATTAAGAACTTTCTCAACTGTTAATTAACAGATATAAGATTAAAATAATATTAGATTATTTAGATATGACAACTAGTAAATACACTAAGTCATCTTGTCATGTGTGGAAAGTTTTAAACCATGTGTTACAACTAACCCTGCGTTAGGTTGTGCCCTGCTCGCTCACACCTATATTATTTATTCTGAAAATTGAAAAACTGGAAATAACATTACATACTGTATGCATATAATCAACAATACTCTTGAGACAGTCACTGCACTGTTTGAAAAGGCCCAAACTGCATCATAAACTATCATAAAAGTGGTCCCCTGGATCTTATTTATTAGTTTAATAAAAACTGCTGTTTGCTAGGGGTGCAACATTAGACTGCTTTCCTTGTTTTTTTTATGGTTCCAAGTCTTAGTTCAAATGGATGGGGAGAAACATTATGCACATGGCCCCTGATTTTTTATTTATCTATGATTGAGAAAACAGAAAGTGACAGCAGGAACTGACTGACTCAGCAGATCTAAATCTAAGAGGTGAGACAAGTGCTCCACTGGACATGAGTCTGTCAAGAAGGAGGAGGCAATGTCACCTTCATTAAACATGAATTCTTGTTAGCATCCTGCTATTTAGAAAATCTCTCAATTTTACATTAAAAGCAAAGATTGGACAAAATCTAGTGTGGTTTACAGTATGAGGTCACAGTCCCCTATAGTCAATACCTATAAACTGACACTGACAGACTAATCCATCTATCTATCTATTCTGCATTTGGAGAGACTGTAGCCATATTTACAAAACAACAAAGGAATCTTCAAAAGCCAAACATGCGTGAAGCAAAAGCAGATGACACAGGTCCGTATGAATCATATTTGTTTTGTCACCAACCCTGCTTACACCAGCAAAAGAAAGAAATCTATGTCAAGGGATGCCCCAGGTATCAAAAGACGATGCCATCTTAAACATTAAACAAACTAGAAAATGCTCGTAAAATACATCTAAAAAAAAGATTCTATTTACACTAAGTGAAAATAACATTTACTTAGCGATAGAGGATATTTACACTATAAGTGCAAATAGCCGTAGATGCTATTTACTAAGTGAAATAGCACACTAAGTGAAAATAGTGATGTATTCTATTTACACCATGTAAAAGTAGTTTGCAATATGTGTAAATAGTAATTAGATGCTATTTATACTTTATTTTGACGGATACATGCTATTTGCACCTCAGTATTGTTGTACATTAACAGGATGCAATAATAACCGAGTGTAAATTATTATATTTATTCAAATTATTAAATGGATGTCGCCTTAATGGGACAATAAAAGCCATCCCTACACATACCCCTAACCCTACCTAATAAATGCTTTTATTATTCGTAAACATTTCGTAAGGCACTTCATTTCCATTTTTAGAACATTTTCTTAATTTTTATTGAAAGTAATGCCTTTCCGATGTGATATGTGATGGGAAAAGAGAGAAGCGATAGCTTTGCAAAAGGCAGATTTGAACCCGGGTCGATTGCATCAAAACCTAGATCTTTAAGCCTACTTTACTGACTACGCCACTAAAAACATTGAAATACGCCCGTTTAATGTTGTTTTTCCCAAACAGGCATTGTTAGGCAGAGCTATTACAAGGCACACTATTTGCACTTGGTTTAAAAAAAAAAGAGAAAAATAAAAAAATGTTTGACAAATCCTACAAAAAGATATTTACCCCCCAAAAACATTTTCTGAAAAAAAAAAAAAAAAAAAAGGCTTCCGTATTACAAGTAATAACACAACATGGTTTTAAACCATGTGTGTTACAACTAACCCGCGTTAGGTTGTGCCCTGCTCGCTCACACCTATATTATTTATTCTGAAAATTGAAAAACTGAAAATAATATTACATACTGTATGCATATAATCAACAATACTGAAAAGGCCCAAACTGCATCATAAACTATCATAAAAGTTGTCCCCTGGATCTTATCTATTAGTTTAATAAAAACTGCTGTTTGCTAGGGGTGCAACATTAGACTGCTTTCCTTGTTTTTTATGGTTCCAAGTCTTGGATGGGGAGAAACATTATGCACATGGCCCCTGATTTTTTTATTTATCTATGATTGAGAAAACAGAAAGTGACCGCAGGAACTGATTGACTCAGCAGATCTAAATCTTTACAAAAGGCGGATTTGAACCCGGGTCGATTGCATCAAAACCTAGATCTTTAAGCCTGCTTTACTGACAATTTTTTGCTCATTTTTTGGGTTTTAAAAAATGAGAAAAATATTTTTTTTTTTGACAAATCCTATAAAAAGATATTTACCAAAAAAATGATATTTCTTCAAAAAAACAAAATGTCTTCCGTATTACAAGTAATAACACAACAAACTTAATAAATTAAATAAATCAACAAAAAAATACAACAAATTTAACATTTGGATAAACTGTACTTTGCAAATATTTATCTAAACCAATGTATTTAACAGCAGTAACACGTTGGAATACTTTCCAGTATGATTTGACAGAGATCCTAGGAATTGCATTTATAAAACGTTCTATGAACATATTAAAAGCAATTGGGATTGAAACATTTAAGGTCTTTGAAGCTGACACCTCCATGCATCTAAACAGTAGGTTTCCGTGGCAGAGCAGCTCTTTCCTTCGACTCTTTCCAGAATCCCACTAACTCCCTGCTTTGTTTGACGAAAAACAACAGATGGAAAGAGCAGGAGGGAATCGTTTAGTTGGGAAGATCACATCATGTTCAACAGTGCAGAACAAAAATCACAGAGCTATTCTCTACAACAGGACACATCCTGTTAAATGATCCACTGGGACCACCTAAGCTACACAGAATCCAGAGAACTATAGGAGCAAATTGCGCATAACAGTTATTGTGTGTTTTTTTATTCACTTTACAACAACAGCATGACTAAGGCTTACAAGATGCAGGTTGGCCTACTATTTAAATTAGGGTAGATAGGCGAGGAAGTCACCATATTATTGAAATTGGCCAAAATTACATTTAAAGCTGCAGTCCGTAAGTTTTGCCTCTTTGTCACCATCGTTTGAAACCTGAAATTGCAGTTAGTTGTGGAATTATCATTTTATGTGGGTTGTGCATTGGCACGGCTCCTCAGCGTGGATGAATGTAATGTTTTCAGAAGATACTGGCTGGCTGTCTGCCACCGTGGATACTGTACTTCGGAATCACAGATTCTTCATTTTGGAAGTATGATTAAAATATCTGGAAAATGTCATCGGAGCAAGTAAGTAACATGTCTTCCAATTTTGTTCAGACCAAATGTGACAAAAAAGCATTACAATAAATCGCACAACAAATGGTGATTAAATCTAACCATCGCTTAAGTCATATCACATCTAACCAGCAAATTATTATTATTGTCATACTTTATTCTCAAATTTTTAATGTTAACAAAATCAGCATTGCGTGACTATGTGTATTTGGTGTGTATTAGCGTTACTTGTAGATTTCAATTTCTGTATGCCATCAAAATTATACGTTTAATTATTCCAGCTGCTGTGAGAAAAGGCTGTAAATGATCCGCCACCTGCAGCATCCTCGTATGCGATATAGCCTGCCCGGGACTCCTTCTTTATGTATACAAAAACGTGATGTTATGATGCAAAGACGAACTGCAAAATGATTGAATTTCCCACGTAAAGCTACCAGTACCACTCAAATTATAACACATTATTACAAGCTAACCATTTTGAATTGGGCTAAGGTAAGGAGTTTTGAACCCTTGCTGGTTATGTACTAGCTACGGACTGCAGCTTTAATGATTATTCAAAGTATGAATACCAAGTGTGATATACTGCACAACTTTCACAACATTATTGTTATGGACATTCTTTTCTCATAAATAAAACAATGTTTCAAGGGAATGTGAATGTGCAAAGATTACACTATTCATTCTACTGTAAGTAAAAGAGCAAAATAAGCCACTTATCCTGCTATTATACGTTTCATCAATTTAATTTTAACCAAGAGTGGTTTCCCTTTAGAGTGGGGAATTCATAAAGTGCTTTTTTTGTCATCATTTTTCAATTACTAATATATTTAAACACCTGCTGCATTATTACTGTAAAACTTTGTTAAAAGGTGATTTTACAGACAAAGATGTGGCAAAGAGAAAGGATTTGTGACAAAATTCTCCTGATCTCATGAGGGATTTTATAGAGTGGCAATTACTCTATAGATTTATAGAATGGTTAGTTTTAGGCCATCGCTGTGTGCATTGTCAGCAGTGTTAAAATGAGCTAACGTGTAAGGAACTGATTGACAAAAGAAAAAGAGGAAACAACACTTGAAATGTGCAACACTTGAAATCAAGCATTTCATCCTCCTTTCCAATACGGATATATTAAAGGGGTGGTAAACCACAATTTCACTTTTCTAACTTTAGCTAGTGTGTAATGTTGCTGTTTGAGCATAAACAACATCTGCAAAGTTACAATGTTCAAAGTTTAAAGCAAAGGGAGATATTTGCTTTTAAAGAAATCAATTACTAAGGACTACAGCAAACGGCCGCTAGGGACTACTAGACATTCCTCCAGGGTTGCTGACATCACCAGCCCCAATATTTACATAAACCCCTCCTCCGAGAATATGAAATAAGGGGGGGCGAGGCCATTTTGTATCGCTGCAGGGAATAGTTGTTGTGGTATAGTTAGTAGGCTGGAGTGTTGTTGCCGCAATGCCGACGAAACGCTGTTATTTTCATCCGGATTGCAGTTCCACTTTGTTCAGCCTTCCTAGGACGGGGGTGCGTTGCATTGCGTTTAACATACAACATGTTATATGCATGTGTGTATGAGACAGAGGGGAACAGGTCGCATTTGCAGCAGATATATGCTGCCCATCATAAATCAAAGCACGAGACAGACAGGGGTCGGAGGAGAAGACCGGAAAATGTGACATAATGGACAATATTCGTCTGTATTTGCAATACACGAGCCACGGTTCCGCTGCGCGAGACAAACACTGCCAGTGTGAATGCACAATGGGCGCGCGCGGCTCCCGCTGCACATTTCACGGAGGAAAGCTTCCACAATCTTTGCGAGTTCAATGTAGGATTCGCACAACGGCTTGTCCTGAAAGATGGATTTAAAAACAGAAGCTGTTTACGAACCACAACTTGTAAGTATGATTTATTTTTTGTCGATGTGTTTTCCTGTAATGGTTCGTATTGTTAATTGTACGTTGTAGCAAGGAAGTACACAGATGACAACGCAGTTTGGCTCTGCAAACCAGTTTGTTAAATGCTGATTCATACTTAACGTTTTCCGACAAACACCTAACGTTGCAAACTTTTTTTTTAATCTCAACAGTGAACTTGTCATTAGTGTAAATTATTCTTTGATCAGAGCTTTTATGTATTGTTTATCTACAGGCATGCTAAACATGGTTCTGTGTTTGATTTGGCTACTAGTAAAGCCAATGTTTAGTGTTCGTTTTGGGTTAATAGTTCTTGTGACAGATATTTGGCTATAATCGTTCTAAAAATACAAAAGTAACAGTGCCATTCAGTAGCGATCACTATAGATCCGCAGTCTTTACTTTTGAGGGTTGAACTGGTTGAACAGGTTCTGCTCGATCATCTTCACTAAAATTGTCTGGGTCTGATTCGGGCTCAAATTGGTATGGTTTTATTGACGCCATTGTTTCTAATACTACCAAAGCACAGTCTACCGGTAAAGGTAAGGGGCGTGACGTTTTCGACAAACGTGCACTAGGCGGTTAGCGAATCACAACACACTGGGCCAGCTAACCAATCTGAGCCCATTGCGTATTTTTGAGGGACTGGCTCCATACAACCCAGAAACCATCAGACCGTTTTTACAAGGAGGGACAGAGCAGTGTAGAATAAAGGTAAAATATATGAAAAATAATGCAATTTTTTACAAACGAAGCATGAACACATGTTACAGTGCACCCCTCAAACACAATCAAGCCTTCGAAAGAATGTGTTTTACCACCCCTTTAATAATGACAGATAGATAGATAGATAGATAGATAGATAGATAGATAGATAGATAGATAGATAGATAGATAGATAGATAGATAGATAGATAGATAGATAGATAGATAGATAGATAGATAGATAGATAGATAGATAGATAGATAGATAGATAGATAGATAGATAGATAGATAGATAGATAGATAGATAGATAGATAGATAGATAGATAGATAGATAGATAGATAGATACTGGTAAAATAAACATTCAGCATTATTGTATTAATTTACATTATAGTCAACATTATATATAGGCCTAGTAGTTTAATGTAGGCTACTGACACTCTATAAACTTTTTTCTTACACAGTCATTTTCATTTTGGGTGAACTATACACAATTTTGTCACTATGCACGATACATGTTGTTGCATTTTTGTATTGCTATATATTGTGACACGATATGTTGTTACACCCCTAATAGATCATTCATTGAAGATGTGCAGTTAAACTGCTTGACAAGTTTTTTGCGGCTAGATGGCAGTAATTCCCCATTCATCCTTGAGGGAAACGCAAGACTGTAGCTCGAGAGCAAACACTGAACTCAATTATTAGGTGATTTATTACAAAGGACTTACACGCTGGCTTCGTCAGCGGTACATAGTTCAAGTATACAGGTGTTTCATGTTTCGTTACAAAAAGATGAACCAGCAGAAAAAGGAAATGGCACACGGGCTCTGTGAGACCTTGCCCACTGACGTTTCTGAAGTATTTTGTGTTTGCTGCAGCTGCAAAAACAAAAGTGGTAATCTATCTTTTCTGCCTAAGAAAGAAAAGTTATAGGACGAAAGAGCAAATAAATACAGTGGAACGTGGCGACGAAAATCTAGTCTTTGTGAAATAAAGGTCACATACACACTGCAAAGTTTTAGGAGTTAAAATAATTCCCGTGGACTATCGTTGTGTGTGTACTGAATACCCTACAAGGCCCTAGACATCGCAATTTCTCTTGAAGAAGTAGGAGGTCGCTATATAGGCCTATATTTATAGAAAAAACATTTATCAGCGACCAGACATTGTGCAAGCAACTATGTAGAAAGGCCTGAATTCACTACCTGCAGATATAATACATGACTGTATTATGTAGATAACCTGGAACTTACTGAAGTGAGGTTTAGCAGGTTTTTCTTTCTTTCTTTTTTTCCGAAATGCAGGCATGAAGAACACTGCAGGTTGCTGTCAACACCATTGATGTGTGTTCTATGACATGGAGCATTATCCTGCTGGGAATTTCAATTTGAAAGTGGACAGACTGTGTCTGGCCATAAAAGGACAGTAAGAAGGAACACATTTATGTGAATTTGCATTTAAATTATGATTATTTGACATTAAGGGGCTCGATCCGGTATCATTACACTACCAACCTCATCAAAATCACCTAATTTTGAGCTATTCCTATACTCAATCATCTGTTTTTGCTCATGTGACTGCTATAAGCCTATTTTCCTGGCCTTTGCTGGCAGGAATGGAACCTGGCATGTTATTTCACTACTGATTTATTTTTGAAGATGCCCATCTGCTGTTGTAAATTGCTGCTTTTGGTTAAGTAATTATTGCATTTTTGTCAGCTTGAACATTGATTGCTATTCAACTACTTATGAATAGGGGTTTTGTTCTTAGCAATGGGGCTTATTTGGAGTCGATTTTGCGTTTTGGTCAGAGACCAACTAATAAGGTCTGCATGTTTACATACTGAAATCAAGCCACATGGTTTGCTCTTTGGCTATTTACCATTCTTTTGAAAACCTAAGGATTATTGAGATGAAATCTATATGCAGTACTGATGCACAGTCTCATGTTTCACTGTCCCATGAGGCACAATAGTAAAATGCAGGTCTGGAAATTGAATGAAAAGATAAGCAGCACAGGAAGTCTCATGATGGGTGAGCAATAAACAACTCAATAGTTTGAGATGAAAGACTTGATAGCCTAGTTTTAGAGATAATTGCATAATTCATTCTGAAAGATGCCAATAACTATCTCAAACACAAATGTTACAAAACATACGGCATAGGCTACTTAAATGTTTTTTTTTATTATTATTATTATTTATTGAAATGCTTTCTTCCTTCTAAACTCAGGTTTTAGTCTGAAGCAATGAGAACAATTTCAACCTCATTTAACTTGGCTTCCAGGATCATTACATGTTCTTTAGACCAAACAAAGTCAAATTGAGAGCAACATTTGCTTCTCAAAGCCTAAGAAACTTTGTAAACATTGTTGAGGACTAGTTTCTACAAAAATTTAGCCTTGAAGCCTCTGTGGTCTTCCTATAGAGATGCCTCATTTTCAAGGACTTTTCCCCTTTATGTTTCTTCAGTGATATGAGCCTCTCTCCTCCTGGTCAGCTCTATCCCATCTGACAGGCACTATGAATGGTCAGTTTGAGTCTAAACATCATTGGCTGTGGGTGGATGATGGAGCATGATACCAGAATCGATTCTCCACAAATTAGATACAGTAATGGGTCATTTCTCCCCATAAATACCCATCGCCGCTGGGACCACTGTGTGTTTTAAGCCTTGTTGTGAACACACCATGTTAGATTTATCAATCTTGTTCTAACCCAGATAGGTCTTCCTCTATCAAATTGGCTCAGATAATAGAATAACAACAACAGGGACTGATGCCGCAATCTGCAAAATACATAATAGATCAGTACGATGGCTCTTTTGCAATCTTTACAAATGAGATTCAAAACTATGGTTAATATAATATTGTAATCTAGATTAAATATAAGTTTTATTAAACACCTTTCATGATTCATGTTACTAGCTAGGCCCGGTTCCAGTTGAGTCTTGATTAGGGTTGCCAACCGTTCCATATAATACGGAATCGTCCCGTATTTGACACATAAAAGTCTTGTTCCGTATTGAACTGATACGGAACGCACTTTGTTCCGTATTTTTGAGAATCAATTCAGTGCAAATCCATGACAGACATTTTCACAGTTTATTAGCGTTAAAATCACAGTCATTTTTTGCAGTGTGCGGTAGATAGGCCAACTAATTTCTCCCCGTCTATGATCAGCGAAGCGTTTTTACATGTTGGAACATCATTAGAGAGAATGCCCTTTTAATTGGTCGTTTCAGTCATTGTGAGTCACGTGTCGTAGCAATGATGACGATAAGTGACAACAGCGGGAAATATTGCATTATAATATGCTATAATGTATTAAATCTATTTATCTAAATGTATCAATTAGTTTGTATCAAATATGTCAACTCCACCAGTTCCTTATTTCCATTTCAGAAAGTTGGCAACCCTAGTCTTGATGCATCTCAAACAACAGTGAACGACTGTCTTCTCACCTGTCAATCAATCAAACGATTAGTGTCATTGCACTAAAACGACAGTTCTAAACTTTAATTGAAAGTATTTTATTTTTTTATTAAAATTAAAATTGAATGTAGTCAACAGAAGCTAAGTTAATAAAGGAAGCAGGGCCTGTTATAATGGAAGATAGCAAAGACAGGAAAAATGAATTAAAAAATATATTGCCAAGAGAGAACATTTTTTTCAACTTCATCTTTTTACATAAAGGTAACTAGATTTTCACAGCCAGAGCATATCCAGTTCATGAATTTCAGGCATTTGCTGAACTAATGTGTGAATGTATCAAATGTTTTGTTCTTTAAACAGCAATGTTCTTTGCTGTATATCTGAGAAGAACATTTCATTCATTTGAATAGAATAAAGATATATTCAGGAACAATTTTTTTCCTTATCAACCAGCGTGATATGACAACTACTGTGTGGAATGACAAAGTTGCAGCCAATTGGAAGATATTTGAAGTTATCTGAGGACTTTGGACCAATTAGATTTCACAGTGAGTGGGTAACCACTGCAACTGTCCAAAATTTGAAATCCGGCGATCAAAAGATTTGCATCTAATTAGGACACAGTGTAAGAATGTAGGTGCTCACTGAACCATGATCCTATTTTAATAGGAGTTAAAAAGGAGAGAATATGGCTGCTTTATTTTAAAAGAATGTCATCATTTGTCTCATCAAGTGAACTGAAATTGGATTGCCCTGTCAAGCTCATAATTGGGTGGCCCCCCTGTTGAGCCACGCAGGCCTGTTTCCAGCCCTGAAATGAGCTGTAACCTGTCTGCCAGCAAAATGGTTACCTTTGGAAACATACAAAATGTTCTCTTAGCTTTAGTGGAGAGGTTTTTTTCACACTCAGTGGGCAGCATTTATGGGACGTCTGTCCCATTCAGCCTCTTGACATTTTGGTCAGCGCAGCAGCTCAATTGGACCTTAATAAAAGTGCTAAGCCAGCAGAGTTCTGCCGTCAAAACTGTCATATTATCATTCTCCACCAGATAGCCTTGACAGCTACACATGATTTTACGACCCTCCAAGCATAAGGCCAGCTGCATTTCACACACACTGGCAAGACATATTCTCAAGGGAAGCTTTCTAACCATTTCAACTGATCTTAGCTATATTGCTTTCAAGTACCTCATTATTCTCATCACCAGCTAAGCTGGATGCTGCACGTTACTGGTGGGGTTTGGGTCACGTCTTGGTCTTCCAACATGAAGGTATTAAAAATTTATCCATTCAAGACTGCAATTAATGCCAGAGCTTCCCAGCAAACAAACAAAAAATTGTTCTAAGAACCTTTTGCTTAGCCTAACAAGCCAGACCCACATCAAGATGTTGGGTCTGGGAACACACCATTGGCAGGGCTCAATCCGGGGGTGTGATAAACGGTTGTCTTTCAAATTCCCTCTGCACGCAAAAGGATAGCGCTACAACCAACCAGAGCAACGAAGAAGGTGAAGAGGAGCTAGTTGATATATTAAACTTTTGCCGTATCCGGTCGGCAAAACTCCGAACACATCTTCCTTTTTTAAGAATGACTTCAGTGCCGTTCTTTGTTCTTTTCTCAAAGAAAGGCTTCGTCTTCCAGAGTCGCGGGCCACAGGCAAAGCCGATTTGAAAGGCCGCTGTTCGCCAGCTTCTTTGGCTGAATCCGAAATCACCCCCTAAACCCTCAATCACTATTCCCTACTTTAGTCAACTAATACAGTTCACTTGAAGGAGTGAATGAAAACAAGTGCATGAAGTCAGACAGCCGCTGTGTGTACATTATTCCGGTGCAATGTGGGATTGAATGAGTGCACTCGATAACGTCCACTATGGTTTCGGACACCATTACAAATGGCTGTCCCCTCAAATAGTGCCCTATTTAAGGATATAGAGGGTGATTTCGGATTCAGCCTATGTTTTCAAGTAGCATGTGGAACCGCTGCAACTCTGCCTTCATTATGTTAAGCCCGCCCACCGACTCTATACACGATGTGATTGGCCTGACTAGAGTATGGTTTTTCCAGCTCACAAGCCAACGGAGAGTCTAGATTTCTAGGCTACATTTTGCTAACATTCCCGTTAAGTTATGAAAAGGTTATATATGAATGTTGTCTGTAGGAACCTTCAAAACGTCAATTTTTTTTTATGTTTTAAAAACTTTTTTTCTTGGTTATGCTAATGTTAAGCAAACATTTTATAATTTTGCAAACATTATAGGAATGCTTCTTTTAAATGTTTTAAAACGAGTATAAGATTTCTGTGCTAATGTTTTGAGAACATTATTAAAGACCAGTTAACTTTGAACAAACATTAACAATACTGGAAGAATGTTTGTTCTTAACATTGAGAGAAAGTTAGCCAAAGTTCTGAGAACATTGCCTGTTAGCTGAGTTTCTTGCCCCCTTCACATTGAGTTTATTGCCATTTCGAGTGCTAGAGTGTGTTGCTTACCAGTGCTGATTTGCTATCAATACTGCAAACAATAAGTGTAAATCATAATTTCAAGTAACTACTATAAACACAAGCATCTTCAATATACTCTGATTGCTTCACTTCAAATATTCTCACTGCACCACTATAGGGCTTTTCTGAAGCCTGAAACATTTGATTAGAGACTCTTAGAGAGACTCGAGACTTTCTTTAAAAAGGTTTATACATTCATGTCAGAAAAGATAAACATGCTGTCTTTGTGCTCTGGCTGTCACTAATCCAAAATGATGTAGTGTTACTGTACAAGGACTGGCAGCAGAATTCAGAAATGGACTAGCTCCAAAAAAGAAAGGTGAAAGCTTTTTGTTACTAAATATGGGTGTTTCGCTTTTGACCCTATGGACTTTTTAGACAAGAACTCCCTTAAAACACCTTTCACACTCTCACTGCAACAGTGTTGTGTTACTGTTAATTAAAAGCAAAAATAAAAACCTTTTTTATTCATTGAAATTAAGCTAAAATAAAATATAAATATGCAGAAAACACCAACGTAAAAGAATTAAGAACAAGGAGAACATTTAGCAAAATGTGGCAATTAACTGAAAGTTTAAAATGGATTAAATAAAATGAATAAATCTAACGATCGCTTAGATTATATCACATCAAACCATGAAAATTATTATTATTGTTATAATTTGTTCTCAAATTGTTAATGTTAACAATATCAACATTGTGTGACTACTTGTAGTTAGTGTGAATTACCGGTACCTGTAGATATACATTTCTGTACAGTCTGTCTAATCTTTTGCTTTTGACTACAGGTGAATCTCCAGTTGTCACTGATGATTGTTGTTTGGATCTTTCTGGTTTAAAATCTGCCATCAAAATGATTACTTTAATTATTCCAGCTGCTGTGAGGAAAGGCTATAAATGATCCGCCACTTGCAGCATCCTCACACGCCTGCCTGGGACTGTATACAGAAGTGATGTAATGATGTAATGACGCAAAGATGAACGCAAAGAATTTCCAGCGGAAACCCACCAGTTACCCCTCAAATTATAACGCATCATTACAAGCTTACCATTGTGAATCCGGCTAAGGTAAGAAGTTTTGAAACAAAGTTTCAGGTTTTTTAACCAAAAAAAGTTATGGACTGCAGCTTTAAAGCACACTTTAAGTACTACAGTATCACAGCAACTATAGCCTAACTAAGTTCAAACATTGTTAAAGACAAGTGAACAGTCAGTAATAAAATAAGAACAAATACAGGCTTATTACAAGCATGAATAGCCTACAATATAACAAAGTTAGAAATAAAATAAGGTGTAACAGTAGTATTCAGGTACAGAAATGTAATAATTAAATGTAAGATAACTTTAGTTTTGTTGTTTGATTAAAATTAATAATTTAGAGGACAGTAGGTATTTATAGGCTGCTGTCACTTTAAGACAAAATGCACTGGTGATTCTTACGTTGGATGTGTTCAATCTGTATATGTATATGTTCAAATAACAGTCCATGAGTACAGAGTTGAGTTCTCTTTTGCCTCTTCCTGTGCTGGAATGGTTTAAAATCGCTTGAATGTGTAAATTGGTAAACACGTGTAAATTATAAACTTTAACTCTGTGATGGTTAAACTTTAATACACAAATCACATGCATGCCAAACCGTTGGGGCCTTGTTCCATAAAATTCCATTAATTATGATCGTTTGCACTCCTATAACTGACATAAAAAGAAAATGACAAAAATTGAAACTAAAACTAAAATAAAAACTTAGAAAAGCTCATTCAAAATATTAATAAATACTATAATAGTATATAAATAATAATGAAAATATACACTATAAATACTGTATATATACAGTGAGGAAAATAAGTATTTGAACACCCTGCTATTTTGCAAGTTCTCCCACTTGGAAATCATGGAGGGGTCTGAAATTGTCATCGTAGGTGCATGTCCACTGTGAGAGACATAATCTAAAAAAAAAAATCCAGAAATCACAATATATGATTTTTTAACTATTTATTTGTATGATACAGCTGCAAATAAGTATTTGAACACCTGTCTATCAGCTAGAATTCTGACCCTCAAAGACCTGTTAGTCTGCCTTTAAAATGTCCACCTCCACTCCATTTATTATCATAAATTAGATGCACCTGTTTGAGGTCGTTAGCTATATAAAGACACCTGTCCACCCCATACTATCAGTAAGAATCCAACTACTAACATGGCCAAGACCAAAGAGCTGTCCAAAGACACTAGAGACAAAATTGTACACCTCCACAAGGCTGGAAAGGGCTACGGGGAAATTGCCTAGCAGCTTGGTGAAAAAAGGTCCACTGTTGGAGCAATCATTAGAAAATGGAAGAAGCCAAACATGACTGTCAATCTCCCTCGGACTGGGGCTCCATGCAAGATCTCACCTCGTGGGGTCTCAATGATCCTAAGAAAGGTGAGAAATCAGCCCAGAACTACATGGGAGGAGCTGGTCAATGACCTGAAAAGAGCTGGGACCACCGTTTCCAAGGTTACTGTTGGTAATACACTAAGACGTCATGGTTATGGTCATGCATGGCACGGAAGGTTCCCCTGCTTAAACCAGCACATGTCAAGGCCCATCTTAAGTTTGCCAATGACCATTTGGATGATCCAGAGGAGTCATGGTAAAAAGTCATGTGGTCAGATGAGACCAAAATAGAACTTTTTGGTCATAATTCCACTAAACGTGTTTGGAGGAAGAAGAATGTTGAGTACCATCCCAAGAACACCATCCCTACTGTGAAGCAGGGATTTTGGGGAACAACCTCCTTCCCTCAGTTAGAGAATTGAAGATGGGTCGAGGCTGGGTCTTCCAACATGACAATGACCCGAAGCACACAGCCAGGATAACCAAGGAGTGGCTCTGTAAGAAGCATATCAAGGTTCTGGCCTAGCCAGTCTCCAGACCTAAACCCAATAGAGAATCTTTGGAGGGAGCTCAAACTCCGTGTTTCTCAGCGACAGGCCAGAAACCTGACTGATCTAGAGAAGATCTGTGTGGAGGAGTGGGCCAAAATCCCTCCTGCAGTGTGTGCAAACCTGGTGAAAAACTACAGGAAATGTTTGACCTCTGTAATTGCAAACAAAGGCTACAGTACCAAATATTAACTCAAGTGTTCAAATACTTATTTGCAGCTGTATCATACAAATAAATTGTTAAAAAATCATACATTGTGATTTCTGGATTTGTTTTTAGATTATGTCTCTCACAGTGGACATGCACCTACAATGACAATTTCAGACCCCTCCATGATTTCTAAGTGGGAGAACTTGAAAAATAGCAGGGTGTTCAAATACTTATTTTCCTCACTGTAAGTTCCTTAAAAATGTAATAAAATTGCTGACTTCTTTGTCTTGCATTCATAGCATTATAGTATAGCTGTATTTTAAATGCACACAATTACACCATTTACATTCTCACATTTTTCCCACTTAATTTGGCAAAAATTTCAGTTGAAATTTGTTGGTTTTTCTGTCATCGAATTCTGTCATCTTTTACTCACCCCCACCTTCCAGCTTGTATGATTTCTTGTTGGACGATTCAGTGCACAAATCATATAGTACTTTTATGTGCTTTTTTCTTTGTCCTTTTTGATATATGAAAACTCCAGTCCACAATTAATATAATTGGGGGAAAAATGACCAGTGCTTTTTAAATTTTTCCTTTTTTTTATTATGTAGAAGTGAAAAAGTCATACGGGTTTGGAACGACATGAGGATGAGAACATTTTGGGGTGAACCATCCCTTTAATAAAAATCTACCCCTGGGAAATAATCCATATGTATTTGAAGAAACATCCAGACATATTGCTGGAAAATGTGCCTTGCTGAGAATCTTATTGTTTGTCCCCTTTTCATTTTAATGATATTTTCAGCTTAAATGCCACACATTTAGGATACCGCTGTTTTAAATACCTCTGCCTAGGTAACATAAAATAAAATATATAAATGTATGAAAGATCAGTAGTGATGACTCATGACTTAATACAAAAGCAGACATTATAAGATTTCTCAGCATAGCTGACCTGACAATGAACCAGATAAAAGACTGATGAAGCGGAGTTTGGCGGGAAAGAATGTCACCCTGAGAGAAACATCATTTTGATGCCACCATATATCAGTTGGGTTGATAACACTAAAAAAAAAAGTTCCTTTTGAATGGCCTGGGCATATATCAGGGTAATGGCTGTGCACAGCTGCCGGTAAATAGGTTTTCTTTTACAACATACTTGAATGCATTTCTAAAGAGTTGCAAACTAAGAGCAAACAGTTGCAACACTTCTGCATGCAGTAATTCAGTAAAGCATCCCTGATTTTGATATTCTGCAAATGGGAAACTGCACCATGCAAACTGCATTCAGCACAGAATTTTGGGGGGCATTTGCACCATTTTACTTCAGTGAATCTGTGTTAAAACAACACATGCAATTAAACTATTATATCAACATGTGCAAAAGCATCTAGACAGAAATTAAAGGTCCTGTTCTTCGTGTTTTTTTGAAGCTTTCATTGTGTTTACAGTGTGCAATATAACATCTGTTCATGTTTCGCGTGTAAAAAAACACAGTATTTTTCACACAATTTACTTATCTGTACACCGCTGTTTTCACTGTCCTAAAAACAGCTGATGAGTTCCTTAATCTATGAAGTCCCTCCTTCAGAAATACGTAACGAGTTCTGATTGTGCCAGCGGTTCCCGTGTTGTGATTTGACCGCAGCATAGCGAACGTGGCACGGTTCCTGTGTTGTGATTCGACAGCAGCTTAGCGCACGTAACTTGCACGGAAAGGTCACGCCTCTTAACGGGAGATGTATGCGCTTAATGATCTCTACAGCGTCCCTGGGAAAGCCAAACAAAGGTGATTTGACTCCGGGATGAAAATAACAGCGTCTCGTCGACATGGCGACAAACACAGTCAAACGCAACAATTCCTTTTCTCCACGCGACACTTCCTCTTCTCCATGTGGGAGACCACACCCCCTTTTTTCACGTATTCTTGTGGGCGGAGGTTAGTCTGTTCTACTGTTCTACTGACGTAATTAATGAAGGAAGTACCAGGATGTAGTCCAAGCCGGCCGTTCGCTGTAGGCTTTGAAAGGGAACTTCTGTTAAATAAAATATCTCGCTTGGCATTGAACTTTGAGCTGTATAATTTTACAGGTATTATTTATGCTCTAACAGCAACATTACACACTAACTAAAGTTTGAACAATGGGATCGCGAAGAACGGGACCTTTAAGAATGAGGGAATAAGATTTCCTCCAAATGTCAACACATTAAACAATTTGTTCTTAACACTATTTTGATGGTCCCTTTTGAACATTCTGTTGAGTAACTTTCCAACTGTATGTCAACTAACTCTCATTAGAGTACTAGTAGACTGTCTGTTTAATATCTGCTAACTCTTTATTGTGATGCTCCCCAACAGACATTCTACTGACAATAAGTAACTTTGCAACTACATGTCAACGTATTCTAACCCTACCAGTCCAACTGATACTCTACTAACACTCTAATGAGATTTAGTAGACATGTAGGTGTAACATTGCTTATAGTCAACAGAATGTGTTAAAGGGACCATCAAAATAAAATGAAACTATTAAAAGTCACACACCGGCAGCAACAACTCCAATGAATCATGCAATGAAGATTTAACCACAAAATATAAAAGAGGACGTAGTATGCCCCTTTTCACAAGATGTAATACTATAAGTCTCTGGTTTTATGGATAAATATAATGTTTTTTTTTTTGGATAAATCCCCAGAATGTGTCTGTGAAGTTTCAGGCCAAAATACCCCACAGATAATTTATTATAGCTTGTCAAATTTGCCCTATTTGGGTGTGGGCAAATACACTTTTTGTGTGTCCCTTTAAATGCAAATGCACTATTGATGCCCACCCCCTTCCCAGAAGAGGGCAGCTTTAACAGCTCATGCCTGGCAACAACAAAACTGGAGAATATCACGCTGCCAAAATGTCAGACATTTTCAGTAGTGGTGTTCAGCCTAGTGGTTGCCACACCAAACCTAGCCACACCAAAAGCGAAGTGGATGTTCGTATCACATTACTCGCTCTAATTTACTCGCAGGATAACTTGTTTTTCGCATCACTTGTGCGAATAAAAACATTGAGCGATGACGAGTGTTTTCATGCACATGATCAACAACATTTCTTTCTGACATTTTTTCCATCATCAAACATGTTTGAGATAACAAATATTGCTGCTCTATACCTGTTGTGGAAGTCCCACAATACGCCGGAAAGCCAAGGGCGATAGAAAGCCAATTTCACCATCTTCTCCAGAACCTGGAGCTTCCAGCGCTACTCGAGGATGACGGGTACCCAGTTTGATAACCTGTCACTCCGGACGTATCAATAAGCTCTTTACTGACTGACTTACGCGACAACGCGTCATGTGAATTTTCTGCTCAAGTAGAAATTTTGCATTTGCGGAAAACACGTCGCCCACTTCGTGTCATTCTCGTCGCCCGGTGCGAATTCACGTCTTTGCATTGACTTTGTATGCAATCTACTCACGCAAATAATTAAATTTGCGCTTGGTGTGCACGCACCATTACATGTTTGAACCGTAGAGAGAGACTTTTAAAATGCAATTTTAAGGTTTCTAAATGGTTAGTGGATACATTTATGTTGTTTTGGAGTTGATTCAACTCATCGACTAGCATGGACATAGGCGTCGATTTCGGGGGGGACGGGGGGACGCGTACCCACCAGATTTCGTCATGAGTCCTTTTGTACCCACCACTTTTTTTTCTCTTTTTTTTTAAACCTCGAGTTCAATTTTACGGTGAAGCATTGCTGCCACAAACATATTATTTTTTTCCACTCAATTGTGTCGTAATAACGAGATATGTCGTTTTAACGACATCTTTTGTCGTAAAAACGTTTGAAAAGCAGAAGCAAGCTCCGTAAAATAGGCTCTTCCGCTGCCTGTATCAGTGGCAGTGCCCATAGCACGAAATTGTTGTAATGTATTGATGTAGCCTACAGTTCTTAACAGCCATGGGCAGCAGGTGCCATGGGCCGCTCATGATTAGCGTAATGACGGACCCCGGTGCTGCCACAAATATCATAACTATCTATAGGCTAGGCCTACTGTAATTAAGACATTCAAGAAATGTATTAAAAAGAAAGACGCTTTCAGCCTTACTCAAAGTGGAGCCCTACATTTCTGCCCAAGCCCGACAGGCCCCGACTTTTTTACGCCCCTAGGGCCGGGCTTCGGGCCAATTTTCCAGTCATAGCCTACCTCAGACGCGGGCCGGGCTTCGGGCCTTTTTAGGCTATAGGACGGCGCTATGCAACACGCATCGCCTCAAATGAGTAAAGCAAGCCAACACGCAAACTGCCACAAGTGAAACTGAATATAAGCTAAGTCTGAGATGCTCAAAAACACAATCATCTTCATTAAACTAATGAGACTAAAGGCTCTTACCAGTGTTTAGGTCGCTCGTTCTCATAATGCGGTCTTTGATGTTGAAATGAGCTGATGAATAAAATGCTCTTATCTGTTGCTTTCATTGACTTGAACTCCGTTAAATGTGCATATAGCACGGGAATTGAAGATCGGATTTATATTCATTTCGCAGATAGGTGTAGCCTAAGGTAAGACAACCAGCATGTTTTTTTAATTATTTGTTTAGATTGTGTAGCCCGTTTCGTTTGCGCGCACCGTTGCGATCTGCCTGCCTCATCTTGTCAAAAATGCCTTTTTAATGTGATGGTGGTGATAGAGGCTAAACGTTTAAACAATGCTTTAAGTGTTTTATATGGATTTTATAAGCAAGACAAGTCAAGTGTTGATTTCAGAGGCTAAAGTGTTGGGTTAACTCACTGTCGGCCGCTGGCCGCTTGGTCATCACTTTAAAAAGCAAAAACATTAGTTTAACAACAAAAAAATGCTTCAAACATTTTTCTAAATTAACTTAATAAAGAAACAAAACGAAATATAACTACTTTGACATTAAAAACAAAACTGAACTATTTTAATAGCTGCAACTAATGTGTAATAGGGAGGATAATTTTTTTTTAAAAAACACCAGCTCCAGTGGGACTCTGATAACGAAGTGTTAAAAAAATTGCAAAAATGAAAGATATTAAAGAATTCGCGGGGCGCTTTCGTCGGCATGAGTAAGATAGGCTATAAGTGTCAAGGTTTGAAGAAGGGATGAGGCAAGGACTCAAAGATGCAGAAAATATGGGCTGTTTAATGTAGATAATAAAATAAAACAAGACAAAAACAAACTACCCCGAGGGGGAAAAACAGAAATGTTGACTTGACTTGACTTGACTTGACTTGACTTGACTTGACTTGACTTGACTTGACTTGACTTGACTTGACTTGACTTGACTTGACTTGACTTGACTTGACTTGACTTGACTTGACTTGACTTGACTTGGGAGCAGGGAAACATGAGGTGAATACGACGACGATTCCGCACTGGACTGAAGACACAAGGAGATTAAATAGGGAACAAACAAAAGAGGGTAACGAGGGAGGACAGGTGGGGCAAATTAACCAATAATCAGGAAACAAGGTGGGCGGGGTTAGACAATAGACATGAGCACATAGCACAAAGAAACACTTGACAAGATACATGTGCTCACACCAAACGTGACATGAACATGCAGCTAATGAGAACTCATCAGCTGCATGTTCACACAAAACATGACAACATGAAAGCACGCAACCAGTGAAAAACACCAGTCACGTGCTACACAACACAAAACATAACATGAAAGCACGCGGCCGAAGTAAACACGAACCGCGTGCTACACAAACACACGGACAGAAGAGCGCATGCTCACACGACAAGACAGAGCGCACGAGAACAAGCGAATGCTCATTACACTATTAGAGAGTCTGTTTATGATTTTGGGGATTATAAAAAAAGGAGTGGGTGAATTTTTAACATTATATGCTGGTTGTTTACGCACTAGGGCTGGGTAAAAAATATAGATTTCTCGATTTTAATCGATTCTCACATTTACAAAACAATATCGATTCTTAAATACCAAGAATCGATTAGTCATCCTGTTTTCAGTTAATGAATGAAATAAACATTCTAGCGCGCATCCCATCCAATAAATCGCAATAATCTTTGTGCTTTATTACTATTGATATGAAACAAAGTCTCAGATTTCAAGTTTCGTCCAATTTTTTAAGAAATTCAAACACATAAATACCGTTGTGGCACTGTGGTGTGAGATCGCTCTGCCGCATCTCAGCTCAAGAGAACCGGCAGCACGGAGCGCACATGAACTGATCTCCTTTTCCGCCTTAATACCAGTAACTTATATAAGTTCACTTATATAAGTTAATTTTGTCCCCTTTAATGTAGTATCAAATGGCATTTAGGAATTTCGGTAACGCTTTAGATTACGGCCCGGAAAGTACTGCGTAAGTAAAGAGAATTTACAGCATAATTTTCGGTAATTATAGTGTAACTATAAAGTAAGTACGTGTAGGTATAAGGGAACAATATGTAATATTGAGGGAATAAAGGGGTAACTATCAGGAAAATTAACACATTATTTATACTGTAAGTATTTTTTAATTAAGGGGTAATTATCCATGTAGTTACAGGGTAAGTATGAATCTGCGGGCTGTAAATTAAAGTGGTGTTTGTTCCCTTCTTGTTTCGTGTAGTTACAGGGTAAGTATGAATCTGCAGGCTGTAAATTTAAGTGGTGTTTGTTCCCTTCTTGTTTCGTGTAGTTACAGGGTAAGTAGCCTACTATATAAACACGTACACAATCTGATATCACTCAGAAACCTTTATTTAAAAAAAAAGTTTTTTAAAACAGATTTACAACACTTATTCGTTTCTCTTGCTTGGCTTTATCCTCGTCTTGTTCCTCTACTTTTTCGTCCTTGCCACAGATGAAACTTAAGAAGGAATCCCATGTCTCTAGCTATCCTATTATGTAACTACACTGAAAATACAGTGCACGCAGAAATGTCCTCACCGTTTACTTGTCTTTCACCCTCATGCCATCCGAGATGTACATACGACTTTATTTCTTCATATGAACACAGAAAAATAAATAATTTCTGCTAATGAAAACTCATTTGGGTTCCTAAAAGTTCAAGCATCAAACAGCACATACAGCAATAACTACAGTAATCCATACGATCCCAATGGATGAATCAATGTCTTCTGAAGTGAAACGATAAGTGTTTGTAAGAAAAATAACAATATTTTACATTTTTAAACGGTAGACTATTGCTTCCAATCAGCAGACATCTGCGTGAATGAGAGGGTTGAGTTCACGCTTGACGTAACTTGAAGCGCACATTCAGCACGGGATGTAAAATGTTCTTTTATTTTATTCCTCTCTCTCCTACAGCGTCCATCAAAATGCACAATGCACATGGTCAATGTGCAAGTGAGGCGATGGTGTCATTTAGCCTTAGAGGACAGCCAATAGCTATTTTCTTTACTGAGGAGTTGAGTTGGCAACACAGACGTGGATGAATGAGCGAGCTACAAATGAGCAGTGTTGCCACGGACCAAACTGTTATCTGCTTCTCTTTAATTTTAAATTTAAAGAGTTTAGTTTGACCGTTTTGATTTCCATTCTTCTCATGTGCTTATCACTTACATTGAGATGAGAAATGAGAACAGCTTTTTTGGGCCAGTCAGCAATATCATATTAAAATACAGTACAATAGGCTATGTTAGCGTGAATTTGTTGAGAAAGCACATTAGGCAGGCAGGCAGGCAGAACGCAAGAAAGTACGCAATCTAGTACGATGTGATGACGTCACGAATATGTTAATTTACGCATGACGTCATCTAGCGACATTTAGCGACTTTTTGGCAAGGCTTTAGCTACTTTCCTTTGAAAATAGTTGGCAACACTGGCGTGACGTGAGCGCGCAGAGAAACTCTGGTCATGCGGATGTTGAATGCTGTCGGTTTTTATTTTTTTTAATGCTCACAACAGTATACAAACAATAACATAATATATGTTAATAGCAATGAGAAACAAACAAGACTAGAAGACAGAGACACCAGTTCAACAGTGCATTGTGTGTTTCAGATGAAACTTGCGCGAGCACGTCACGAAAGCTTGAAGCTTCTTTACTCATGCACGCGCTGGTAACAGCAGATCGGATGCAAAAAGATTAGTAAATTATGAGAGCATTTCTTGGTGTACTTTTTATTTTAATAAATAATAATACAAAATATCAAAAGACCTGGGATTCCTCTTAAGATCCATCAATTCAATTCAATTCAATTCAAATTGTATTTACCTCGGGACTAGTGTCCCGAGATAACAACAGAAAAGCAGATGGGAAATAATTAGCGTAGCTGCTGTTCAGAATATTATATTAATGCTTTTGATCCGATTTAACTGTAGTATAAAAGGTAATTATAATGTGAATGCTTGGCTAAAGAGATGCGTCTTTAATCTAGTTTTAAACTGGGACAGCGAGTCTGAACCTCGAACAATATCAGGCAGACTATTCCAGAGTTTAGGAGCCAAATGTGAAAAAGCCCTCCCTCCTTTAGTGGACTTAGATATCCTAGGAATGACCAGAAGCCTAGAGTTTCGTGACCTTAAAGAGCGCGATGGATTGTAGGGCGATAGAAGATCCGTTAGATACACTGGAGCTAAACCATTTAGGGCTTTATAGGTCAGTAGCAATACTTTGTAATTGATACGGAACCTAATAGGTAACCAGTGTAGAGATGATAAAATTGGTGTTATATGATCATATTTTCTTGACCTAGTAAGAACTCTAGCAGCTGCGTTTTGGACTAACTGTAGTTTGTTTATTGAGGATGCAGGACAACCAGCTAATAAAGCATTACAGTAATCTAATCTCGAGGTCATGAATGCATGAACTAACTTTTCTGCATCAGGAATAGATAGCATGTTACGTAGCTTAGCAATGTTTCTAAGGTGGAAAAATGCCGTTCTTGTAACATATGATGTTATAATGTAAGGTTGCGGTCTAATATAACACCCAGGTCTTTTACTGTAGTGGATAAAGTGACAGGACATCCTTCCAAGGTAAAATTGTATTGTGAGAGGTTTTGTGGGCAGTTTTTTGGACCAATAAGTAATACCTCCGTTTTAACTGTGGAAATAACGATAAAGAAGAAGAGGAACATGAAGAGGAAGACAAGCAAGAGAAGCAAAAAAGGGACTAAACGTGCCTCTTTCTGTCAGGATTTATTTGAAATGAAAAGTTTAAATGTCAAATCTGTTTTGGATTTAGTTGTTTGTCAAATAAATATTTCCGAGTGATATCAGATTTTGTATGTGTTGTTTATTGTACTTACCCTGTAACTAAGTGAAACAAAAGGGGAACAAGAACCACTTTAATTTACACCCCGCAGATTCATACTAAGCCTACCCTGTAACTACATGGATAATTACCCCTTAATTAAAAAATACCCTTACAGTATAAATAATGTGTTAATTTTCCTGATAGTTACCCCTTTATTCCCCCAGTATTGCATATTGTTCCCTTATACCTACCCGTACTTACTTTATAGTTACACTATAATTACAGAAAGTTATGTTGTAGTAAATTCTCTTTACTTGCGCAGTATTTTCCGGGCCATAATCTAAAGCGTTACTGGAATTTCTTATCAGTGAGTTGCAAAACAAATTTGGAAAACAGACACATTTCTGTCTTTTTATAATATAAGGACAGTGACATCTGTGGAAAAAGCTAATTGTTTGAAATTGTTTGAAAAAGCCACATTGTTTGAAATGTGGATCAGATTTGCAACGGATGTCTTTGCACACTATTGCTGTCTAAAGGAATTTATGTGTCTGTGTGTGTTCCACATTAGCACATTTATATTCCTCAAGTTGAACATTCTGAGAGACATCATCAATTAACTCAAATTGCATCATCAAAGTAGTGACAGGTTATTCACATTAATGGATTTTGTTAATTACAAGCATAACTAATGAACATGAATTGAGGTCACTAATTAGCTTTTTCGTGTTGTTATACTTGGGTAACTAAGGATGATACTTGGAGGGTCACAGTGAAATAAACAGTGCATTGTGAGCATGCGGTTGAGATATTATAAATGATAGAGCTACATAAGACTGTAAACTCTGACCACATTGAGACTGCGCATTTAATCACAACCCCTCCAACGAAGCTCTGAAATCCCACAGGCAATTCGATTAAAAAAAAAAATGACATGGACACATCTAGTTTTTTTCTTAAAGAGATAGTTCACCCTTTTTATTATTGTTATTATAATTTGAAGAATGTTGGAAACCTAACTGTTTTTTTGACCATTGACTTCCACTGTACGAACAAAACAAAAAAAAACTTTTTTCAGTGAATAGCAACCTAAATTTCTATTTGTTTCTCACACAAATCATATGGTGTGTATGGAAGCTTGTTTCCACCACAGAAAAAAAGGTAATTGTGACTTTTAGAATTGCATGATATAAAGTCGCAATTGCGAGTTATAGAGTCAGAATTGCATAATATAATGTATTTTTTCCCCCTTAGAATTAGACTTTATAACACAATTGCGAATTTATATCTCATAATTCTGAGAAACTCGCATTTGCGGGAAATTCTGTGGCGGAAAAAAACTTCTGTGTCAGATAAAGACAGTTATTTTTATGGTGTTTTCAATGCCTTTTTGGAGCTGGAAAAAAAGCTGTTTGAAGATGAAAAAACTGCATACAGGGGGCCGTTCTTCGTACCTCGCTTAATACATCTGAGATGATTTGACAGATCCCAGATCTTTTCATCTTTATAACTGATGTCTGGCTAATTGGGTTCTTCCATCGAATTTGCGGATTGGATTTAAATATCTGGATTAAATGATATAAGATCACTGCGCGTTCTTGTTTTCCCTGAAGAGGGCAGATGCATCGATACTCGAAACCATGATCAGTAATGCAGCAAATGGCTGGCGTCAAGACAGCAACGTAATGACATCATATAATCAAAAAAGCCACCTGGCAAAAAACTTGGCAAATTACACAAAAAAACCCACGAATATCTGGACCTTTATAAGGAAACAGCTAAACGACCAAACCAACATAAAATTTATAATAGATCAATGATAAATGTTTTTATTATTTTTACATGATTACCAATTATTTATATTCACGATTTTATACAGTATTTGTACACCCTTTACATTTTCATTTCAATGTTGTAATTCAATTTTTAATTAAATTTGAAGCAGATTTGTAACGTGACAGTATTAAAGTTTCTTATGGGTCAAGATCAAATTCTCTGCATCAAGCCATCCCATAATATCCGTCATCACTTAAATTAATGCACGGCTCAGATTAACTGTACAACGTGTGCAAACCTCCAATAAAATTATAAAGTAATTATTCCATTACAAATAAATCGCTCAATCAAGTGGCTGTGTCTATAGTATTATACACAACATTATAATATTATATACATTCTCATATACATATACAATTTAAAATTTGTATATTATTATTATTTAAAATTATTATTATTGCCCCTGGTTCAGTAATGAACTCTTGTAATAAAGTAGCAGTGGCTGGGACAGATGTTAAGTATCACCTCAAGATGCAATCTAACCCTGTTTACATGAAATAAGCTGCCCGCGAGCAGGTTTAAGATTACGGACCTGTTGCTATGACAGCAAGTCCAGGATGAGCGTCGAAGAACCAAACAATCCAAGATCATGCCAAATCGTCAACAATCAAATCCAGCTAACTGAGTTAGCGAGGTACGAAGAAC
Organism: Romanogobio albipinnatus; assembly: GCA_023566225.1. NCBI lineage: Eukaryota > Metazoa > Chordata > Actinopteri > Cypriniformes > Gobionidae > Romanogobio > Romanogobio albipinnatus. The sequence continues at coordinate 13,523,383 of CM042243.1, forward strand.
GGGCCCCAGGTTTGTAAAGACATGTGGGCGAGTAAATAATTACAGAAATGTCATGTTTGGATTGCACTGATGGGCAGTACAACAGTGTTCTTGTAGAAAAATAAGAGATTAATGAAAAATCAGTGAGTTGTCAACAGTTCCATCTATTTATACACTTCCTGTCTCCTCATAAGCGGTGGAAGGGCCCTGCTAGGAAGATTTGCATGTGTGGAAGCAGCTAATGGGAGAATTCGCCGCCAGCCATTCTCTCTCTCGCTCTTTTAGTCACAGTAGACACATCTCCTTTCCTACCTGTCGGCACAGGGAACCCAGATCGTTTGATTAATGCTTCTCAGCATGATGCATGACCCACTCTACCCATATGAAGCCAGTCTGAAGCAGTTCACGTCCTTCTTCTTCTAGCTGGGCCTGTATAGTGTCTATGTACGCTGTCACACGGCCCCTTAGGATTTAATTGCGCAGTGAAGGAATACAGGTAACTAGAGCAACAAATATTTTAGCACCATTAGCTCAACCTCTTTTAGCTGATACTCAAAACTTTGAGATCTCAGTTATTACAGGCCTTGCAAAGATTTATGGCAGAATATTCTACTTGCAGTTGACCTATACCCAGCAATAAATCAATTTTGCCAGCATGTAATGTCTACTAGTATGCTTCTCTGGTTCACAGAGATACACTACACAGCTAGTCTGACACACAATGTATACTAAAAATACTGGTTAAAAAGCAAGACAACAACATGCATTTCATTCAATCGTCATCCCACCTCCCTGCTTTTTGTTTCTGCTGCAATTGTACAATCACCTAGAAATTGAGGCTAATGAATGGGCACAGAGAGACAGTAGAGACATTCAATTCATGAATTATCTTCTCGATTGGTGTGTAATTACATTATCTAAAAGGGTCATGGTCAGGAAGCCTGCAAATTCTTATGAGCCTAAGGTGCCCTTGGCATTGATTTTTCCTAAATTATTAATCGGAATGGATTCAAAGCAATGACTGATAAGGTCTAGTCTAATTGAAGTGGAAAAATGAATACCTAAAAGCCAACTGCTTTTTTAGCTGACGTGGCTACAGTACCTGTCAAAGTAGTTGAGCTATATATTTATTTTCAAATCAGCAAAATTATAGTTTTAATCGTCATGTTATATACACTAGCATTCAAATGTTTGGGTCACTAAGAATCCTGAAAAAGTACAGTTTCCACAAAAATATTAAAGGTGCACTGTGTACATTTTAGCGGAATCTAGTGGTGAGGCTGCGAATTACAAATGCCCACCACTCAACCCTCCCTTTCGAAGCACATAGAGAAGCTATGGTGGCCGACACAGGACAAAGATGTCGTCATCTCAGACGGCTAGCTAGTGCTCTATAGAAACATGGCGGTGCAAAATGGTGACTTCACTGTAAGGGGACCCGCTGTCACCGTCATGTTGTGTTTTGTTCATGGACTTCCTGTTTTCTTTTGTCACATGTTTCTTTGTTCAGTTTCCCACCACTCATCTGTTTCCATGGTCACGTCATTATTAGTTAAGTTAAGTTAAAAATTGTTTTGTATATTATATAGTTATGTATATTAAATGTATATTATATTGCATTTCTGTCAATAGATCCTTATAAATACTACACCTTTAAGCAGCACAGCATTTTTCAGTTTTCAACATTGATAAGTGTTTTTGAGCACAAAACCAGCACATTCTTGTGAAGGATCTTGTGACGCCAACAAATATTAAAATAGAAAACAGTTTTTTAATTTTAATAATATTTCACAATATTATGATTTTGCTATTTTTGATAAAATAAATGCTTGATAAGCATAAGAGGTATCTAGGTAGTGTATATTTAGACTTTATGGGCCAGATTTACAAACAGCTTGCGCCAGCACAAACCCTCAAAAACTACTGTTATAGGATTTACTAAAGACACATGGACAGGGTTATTTTTCGCGGCTGACCTTATTGCATATGCATTTGTAGGAGTTTCCCTTTCAGTTGCATGGGAGGAGATCATGCAAGGTGATTTACTAAGGTTTGCACTAGTCAATTCAGTGGTAATGTATTGTTCCGAATATACAGTAAGACACCCCTGATTTTAAGACTACCTCCATTTTTCAAGATGTACCTTTTGGAAAAAGGCTTTTTGAAGACCAAATCTTGTATTTTATAAGATTTTTTTTATAAAGAAAAATTTGAAAATAATTTTCATATTGCATTTTTTTTTTTTTTTTTTTTGTATTGAAAGAATGGTTAATACTGGGAAAATGTACAAACGATCACATTTAAAAAAAAAAAAACTTTTTGGCATACCATAAAAATAACCTTTAGCCCAACTGAATTATACATTTCATTAACAGTAGAAATACATTTTAAAATCACATACGGGGTAAGTTTGGTCCCGTCAACAAGGCACGCAAACATGACAGTCGCGACGCGGCTCTTAGAAGGTAAGCTTTTCTCCGACTGTTTTTATTACTGTCTTTTTGCGCTCGCGCTCTTCAAATATTACACTCTGACACATTGTATTTCTTGGACCCTACACTCTAAAAAAAAAAAAGGTTCTAAATGGCACCAAAAATGGTTCTTGGCTCGTAATCATAGGGGAACCTTTTTAAGTGCTATATAGCACCAATTTTGGTGCTTCAGTGGTTCTTCAGCGTTCTTCAGAGGTTCTTCACCGGTTCTTTGACTAAGGTGCTATATAGCACCGCTAACTAAGGTGCTATATAGCACCGCTACCATATACAGAACATGTTAAGATATGGTGCTATATAGCACCAAAAGTGGTTCCCCTATGATTACGACGAAGAACCATTTTTGGTGCCATATAGAACCTTTTTTTTTTTAGAGTGTAAGGCTAGAACCTGAATATAAGACAAACTCGTTTTTTTCAGATGTATTTCTAAGAAAAACCATTGTCTTATATATTGGAGATGATTCGGCTGCGTCTGTGTTCTTTAATTTGAGCGTTGTCCGTAGATCATGCTTAGAACATTCAACTCCCACGAAAGGCTGCTCAGCAAAGAAGGAGCAAATGTAATTTGGGCCTAATGGGTGGAGCTAGAATATCCAACCACACCCTAACCCTACCCACAACTCTATCATTCCAACCCATTATACACACAGAGAAAAAGTGTAACTCCTAAAAGGCGCATATTAGTACCTTAGAGTACAAATATGTACCTTAAGGTATTACTGTGAACCTTTTTGTGGTAAAAAAAAAAAAAGGTACAAATATGTCTTTTTAAGGGTTACTGCCCCAGTGACAAGCTGTTGCACCCCTAAAGGTACAATTTTGAAGATTTTTTCTCTGTACGTTCAGAGAGGCAGAGCTAGATGTCATTTGGACGTCTCAAAATTGGACTTTGTATCTCACAATGTGACGTTATTTCATATTTTAAATATTGCCACAATGACCTGTTTTATTTTATTCTCTGAGGTGGAAACAGACTTCCATATGAGGGTGAGGGCATTTCATAACCGAAATGTTGATTTTTCATGCATTTTTTATAAAAAAAAAGTATGCAATATGCTATAAAATAAAGGTAAATGCATAAGTCTACAACTACAATGTAGTTGTAGTGACAAAGACAGGAAACCTCTAATGGAGATGACTGACAGAGGACCGGAAGGAAGGAAGCAGGAAGCTTTGACAGACATCTGAACTGAGCAGGGATGAGATGGGCACAGTGATAAAGCTCGGTTAAAACCTGCTTATCCCCTTGATCCAGCAATAGGAAGTTATGGAGTGCTCGAGAAAGCAATCATTCAGAGGTGTACCGATGGAAACCTGGAATGAATTTATGGATTCATCCACCTCATGGAATACTATGCCATCAATTTTTTTGAGTTTTAACTGCAAAGCTGAAATGAAAATGGCGTTTGTAGTGATAGATCCTTTTAAGCCATCGAAAATTTCCTTTGAGTTTAGCCTGAAGAGTATGTGGAAAGAAGTGATGCGGTGCTTGTGCAGTTACGAGTGGATAGATGATGATGAAAACACACATATGATGCGCTGAGCTTTCCACAAGAGCACTTGTGCAGTTCAGCTCATTTATTGGCAGAGATGAAAGCAAAGAGCACTAAAAATAGCATCAGTGCAATAGTGATGCTACTCAAGGGGATCAACATGTTTAGCAGGGTTTGTTCACGGAGGCGATTGGACTTTAAATATAGAGGCAATCAATACTAAAGAGTCAAAACAACACTTCAGAATGATCAATATAATCGGGGAAAAGCAAGAAAGCACACAACTGCCATAACCTTCTCTGTAACTCCAACCTCTCTCAATCTTCTTGTCTTTTTATCCCTCCCTCTCTCAATTACTCACTCATTCTTTCTTTCTCTGCCCTCCCCCTCTCAGCCGGTTCATTACAGTTGTTTGTGACATGCAGTGCACCAAGGGGTTTCATCTTTTGTGATCAATGTTTTAGATCAATATAACAGAATGACACACATCTTTGTCCACCAAATTGGCAAAGTAAATAATTATAGTGATGTGAACCATCTTTATAAAGTAAGTGACAGTCTTTCATTCATAGCCTTAAAAAAATCTTTATATTTTAAATACAGCATATACTCATAAATCACACAAATGTCAATAATCAGAATATGAAGTCTGAAAATCTGTCAGGTTGCTGTCAGGAGATACCCGATTGGGCATGTGAACAGACCCATTTAACACGCGTTACTCATCACCATTTGTGCTGCTTGCTATAACAATTGTGAATGTTACCTCAAATTATGTGGTTTGTTGAAGAGAAGTGTGGTCAGATTTAAAGTTTTTCCTTGCTGGAATAAAAAAACTGGACTAAAATAAATTCCATTGACTTATTTCTAAGAAACAAAGGTCATAGAGAGTTAATTTGATCAAAGCAAGAAATGCTAGAAGCTGCTTAGCAACACTCTAATAAAAAAATACTGTACATAGCATACAATAACCACCTGGTAACCACCCATGTCCCACAGCACCCTATGGAAACCATATAGCAACAAACTAACAAACTATTTAAATTAAATAGCATAAGCATACACACAGCACATTAAAAACCACAGCAAGCACGCATGACATCCTTAATATGTGTATGTGTGCAGGGCCGTTTTTAGGCATAGGCAAACTAGGCGGTGGCCTAGGGCGCCATCAGTAGGGGGGCGCCAAGAAGCGCATATCTGGCACTAGATGTATGTGTGTAAAGGGTGTCACAGCCACCCTAAAATGTTATTGCCGCCCCCACAAGTTCCCCCACACTATTGGATCAGAGAACTGTTAATCTGACGATTCCTATATGCCATCAGATCAGAGTAGGCTACTGTCAAAAAAGTTCGCGTTTGGAGCGCTGGCTCAACAACACCATTAGATCAATGAACTCGGTCAATGCTTTGGCAAGGTAACGCTTTTTTTAACCATAAAATAAAGCTAAGTTCAAACTAAAGGACAATTAAAATAACAGGTACAAATCTGAATTTTGTTAGGGCAGTATTTGTGGCAGTCTAGAAATCCCGCTGTGAATGGGCAGATAGCATTGCTCGGTGTGTATGTTAGAGGCTAAATATAACTGCACACTTACTTCAGCATTTCATGATTATCAGTTATATTTTGACTCTATAAAGCTTTCTTCTCTTAATTGCACCTCCAAAAGGTTTTTTCGCCAATGCATTGTTAAAAGAATCTGTGTGTTTTGTAATTGTCCCTGTGGCGAGCAGCGAGGCCGAGGGACCGTGAGGGCGGGACGAGGCGGCGCTCATCAGGGAGGATGAGCGCCAGCTGCGCGCCGCAGCGATCTCGGCTCTCGCGGAGGAGTGAGGGACTATAAAGGAGGAGCGACGACAGTGAGGGACGAGAGAGGACCAGGCCTGGATTTTATGTTGTTTTATTTACGTTTTATGTGTTGCTGCAGTCGACCGTGAGGGGCTGCAGCTTATTATTTTCATTTTGTGTTTGTTTGTGTGTAGGCGGCAGTGGACCGCGAGGGGCTGCCGCCGCCATTTTATTTTATGTTTCATTTTGATTAAACTTGTTTAATGTTCGCCGGTTCCCGCCTCCTTCTTCCCGTACAAACAAGCTTTACTACAGTGGTGCCGAAACCCGGGAGGAAGGAGGGACGCGCTGTCGAAGAGCCCTCGCAGCTGAGGGGGATCGCGGTGCCGCGGAGTTCGGGCAGCGCGGAGGAGAGAAGTCCGCGAGCGGCTGCTCGAAGCGGTGGTGCTGGAGCGGATGAAGGTCGGTGGGACGGAGAGCTCGCTGCCATGCCCCTGGGTTGAGGTGGGGTGGCTGCCGTCCGCAAGGGGGCGAAGGAGTCCCCAGCGCTTGCCCGGAGCCGAAGCCTGCTGCCGTCCGCCATATTGGGGAGGAGCCGGAGCGCTGCCGTCTGCCAGGTTGGGGAGGAGCAGGGAGCGCGGGACGGGGACTCGCTTCCGGCCGCCCTCAGAAGGAGGAGCCACAGCCGGCCGCCAGGGGGCGGAGGAGCGTCGAGCCGTCCACCGGCCGTCCAGTACCACCGCATGGCACCGCGAGGAAGAGCCTCTCGGCTGGCTGAGGACCGAGCGGCAGTGTGTCTGGGAACCGGACCAGAATTTTTTTTTTTTTCCTCCTCTCTCCACTCTATCGTCTCTGTCGCTCCTCATGTTCCTCGCTCCGTTCTCTCACCTCGCTGTTCTTACCCCCAGGTCCTGCGGCCGCCGTGATCGCCCCTCGGGGAGGGGGGGGTTGGGGGAGTAGAGCGCAGACTCGGGAGTACCCCCCGGCCTGCGAAGGGCGTTGGGGGTATGTGGCGAGCAGCGAGGCCGAGGGACCGTGAGGGCGGGACGAGGCGGCGCTCATCAGGGAGGATGAGCGCCAGCTGCGCGCCGCAGCGATCTCGGCCCTCGCGGAGGAGTGAGGGACTATAAAGGAGGAGCGACGACAGTGAGGGACGAGAGAGGACCAGGCCTGGATTTTATGTTGTTTTATTTACGTTTTATGTGTTGCTGCAGTCGACCGTGAGGGGCTGCAGCTTATTATTTTCATTTTGTGTTTGTTTGTGTGTAGGCGGCAGTCGACCGCGAGGGGCCATTTTATTTTGTGTTTCATTTTGATTAAACTTGTTTAATGTTCGCCGGTTCCCGCCTCCTTCTTCCCGTACAAACAAGCTTTACTACAGTCGCATATAAAATTTTAGCGGCCAATTTAAAAATGGTATAATAAAATGTGCAAATTCACAACATGAATACATTCTTTATTAAATCACGTTGACGAATTTAACGTATCTTTACGGATGGTGTTGAATGCTGAATCGATTCATTCAGCTTAATGCAAGCAGTGTCGTACACACAGCTGGCAAAGTTCTGCGTTATTTAAAGGGGAAGTTCATGCATCAATGAGTAACAAAAAACACACTGAATCAGTATTTATTCTTATTACTTTCATGTGAAATGTACTAATAACACATAATAATTATGTAGTTATGTCTGAGAACAATTTCTTAGCAACTAGGGACTGCACAAATATAGGCTATATATTATAGGCCTAGGGCTATACAGGCATCTGGCTATTATTTGAATCCTTATTAACAAATACGTATATACAAATATAATTTGGTATGTATGTATTTGTTAATTAATACCAGTAATACCAATGTTGCTTTTTAAAATTCGACTGGGGGCACCAATAAGGATTTCGCCTAGGGCGAAAGAATGGCTAGAAACGGCCCTGTATGTGTGTGTGCATGCAAGTGCAAGCAGATAACAAAGACACATTCAGATGTATTTTCCAAAAATACATGGCATCCATTCCCTTCTTGTTAACCTTATCAAATTTACATCTCTCCGTGTGGATGGATAATTTTATTCAAAGTGACTTGCCGTGCATTCAAGCCATACATGTTATTAGAACATGGGAATTGAAACAGTGACCTTGGCATAGCCGGCAGCGCCATGCTCTACCAGTCGTGTTACAGCTCAACTTATCAGTTATCAGCTAATTTACATAAAGAAAATGGGTGGGAATGGATATATGCCTCATGGTCCTTGAAATTACAAGTCACCTTTCCAACCTCTATTACAAGTGTTCTAATCTATGCCTGATTACAAATCAGCGAGTATGTACAGTGTGTGACTACAGCCAACAAACTAAAGCACAATGTGCATATTGTGCTGATGTTTAGCTCAGAGGATCATGAAGAATGATGAAAAGTTATTCAACACAAGTGTGATTGATTGATTGATTGATTGATTGATTGATTGATTGATTGATTGATTGATTGATTGATTGATTGATTGATTGATTGATTGATTGATTGATTGATTGATTGATTGATTGATTGATTGATTGATTGATTGATTGATTGATTCAATATTGATACAATATAATTGATTTTATATTGTACAAAATATTCAATACTAACCCTCCTACACTAAACCAACCAATCAATTGATCGATCGATCGAAAGGCAGACTAACAGGTCTTTGAGGGTCAGAATTCTAGCTGATAGACAGGTGTTCAAATACTTATTTGCAGCTGTATCATACAAATAAATAAAAAAATCATATATTGTGATATCTGGATTTTTTGTTTTAGATTATGTCTCTCACAGTGGACATGCACCTACGATGACAATTTCAGACACCTCCATGATTTCTAAGTGGGAGACCTTGCAAAATAGCAGGGTGTTCAAATACTTATTTTCCTCACTGTATATAGGATGATATTATGTGACCTTTAGTCTGTACTACTTAAAACTCTGGTCCCATTTCAGAGTAGGCCTTCTATACAACCAATTAAGGATTCTACGTTTCTGGCAGTTGCTTAGAAAATGTTCCAAATTCAATTATGATTACTAGAGGGATTTGTATTGTGTCTTTAGAGAACTGGTCTTTCATTATCTATTGTCTTTTACAAGCCAAGGCAAGTGTAGTCAAATTGAGAAAGCTCACATAGGCCTTTGACAAAAAGTTATTTTGAGTTTAAAGATTAGATGGATATCAGTAATAAGATTAATTTGTCATAGATACGTTTTTTACATCTAAAATATCAGAATCTGCCAATCTATAGTTTCAGCGGTTCTATTTCTGTTATAATGTGATTATAATGTAGATTGTGAGTAGAATCACTATTGCAAAAGACATACATAATATACATTAGGGTGGAAAAACTATTAAGTCAAATCATATTAAATCATATGCACTGGTGCTTTTTTTGTCCTTTTTGAGTTTGACAAATACAATGACTGGTATGACAGTGAGCAAATAATAACATTATTATTATTATTATTTTGGTTGAACTATTCCTTTAATCATCTATATAGCTATAAAGTCCAGTGGGTGGGTGGATGGATGGATGTATGGATGGATTGGATGGATTGATTGGTTCCTGCAATAAATACCTAGATAATGGCATTCAGGTCATGACGTCGCCTACGATGGATGGATGGATGGATGGATGGATGGATGGATGGATGGATGGATGGATAATCAATAATCCTGCAATAAATACCTAGATAATGGCATTCAGGTCATGACGTCGCCTACAGTAGCTCAGAGGAAGCATAAACCATGAAAATTAGCTTTGAGAGCTTTGGCAATGACGGTGTCAAAAGTTGAACTTGAAGTGGTAAATGTGCCCATTGACTTTGCTGTTTATAGACATTGTGTATCTCAGAAAAATGAAATGGAAGTTGTTTGTCAAATACAAGGATAAAAAAGTAATAAAAAGCTGAATCTTTTAGATAACTACTCCTGATAACTGAAACAATAGTTTTTTTTTTTAACAGTATACGGCTATTACAGTGCATAAAAATTACTTCCATTACGATAATGACACACATCTTTGGCATGATGCAGACATTCAGCACAGCTTTATTAAACTCAAGGAGCAGGAAATCATGGAGAATTTTTTTTAGACTGAAATTACTGAAGTGTCTCTGATTGTATGTATTTCCAGCTTCTCAGGGCCATACGCTGACCGCTTTGCTTCGCTGTTCCAATTACATCCGTTCTCTGGGAATTGGCTCACTTAAACCTATTATGCAGCCTGTCTGAACCAGGGGTCATCATGAAGGGTAGAACAATCAAAGATGATGCAAAGAAATGTTGTTCACTCATACTGTACCACAGAAAAGAAAGAAGGCTGCAAACTCTGGGCAGAAACCATCTAAAAAGGTTGGACTTTATAGCTATATAGATGATTAAAGTAATAGTTCAACCAAAATAATAATAATAATAATAATAATAATAATAATAATAATAATAATAATAATAATAATAATAATAATAATAATAATGTTATTATTTGCTCACTGTCATACCAGTCATTGTATTTGTCAAACTCAAAAAGGACAAAAAAAGCACCAGTGCATATGATTTAATATGATTTGACTTAATAGTTTTTCCACCCTAATGTATATTATGTATGTCTTTTGCAATAGTGATTCTACTCACAATCTACATTATAATCACATTATAACAGAAATAGAACCGCTGAAACTATAGATTGGCAGATTCTGATATTTTAGATGTAAAAAACGTATCTATGACAAATTAATCTTATTACTAATATCCATCTAATCTTTAAAACTCAAAATAACTTTTTGTCAAAGGCCTATGTGAGCTTTCTCAATTTGACTACACTTGCTTTAGCTTGTAAAAGACAATAGATAATGAAAGACCAGTTCTCTAAAGACACAATACAAATCCCTCTAGTAATCATAATTGAATTTGGAACATTTTCTAAGCAACTGCCAGAAACGTAGAATCCTTAATCGGTTGTATAGAAGGCCTACTCTGAAATGGGACCAGAGTTTTAAGTAGTACAGACTAAAGGTCACATAATATCATCCTATATACAGTGAGGAAAATAAGTATTTGAACACCCTGCTATTTTGCAAGTTCTCCCACTTCATGGAGGGGTCTGAAATTGTCATCGTAGGTGCATGTCCACTGTGAGAGACATAATCTAAAAAAAAAATCCAGAAATCACAATATATGATTCTTTAACTACTTATTTGTATGATACAGCTAATAAGTATTTGAACACCTGTCTATCCAACTACTAACATGGCCAAGACCAAAGAGCTGTCCAAAGACACTAGAGACAAAATTGTACACCTCCACAAGGCTGGAAAGCGCTAGGGGGAAATTGCCGAGCAGCTTGGTGAAAAAAGGTCCACTATTGGAGCAATCATTAGAAAATGGAAGAAGCCAAACATGACTGTCAATCTCCCTCGGACTTGGGCTCCATGCAAGATCTCACCTTGTGGGGTCTCAATGATCCTAAGAAAGGTGAGAAATCAGCCCAGAACTACACGGGAGGAGCTGGTCAATGACCTGAAAAGAGCTGGGACCACCGTTTCCAAGGTTACTGTTGGTAATACACTAAGACGTCATGGTTATGGTCATGCATGGCACGGAAGGTTCCCCTGCTTAAACCAGCACATGTCAAGGCCCATCTTAAGTTTGCCAATGACCATTTGGATGATCCAGAGGAGTCATGGTAGAAAGTCATGTGGTCAGATGAGACCAAAATAGAACTTTTTGGTCATAATTCCACTAAACGTGTTTGGAGGAAGAAGAATGATGAGTACCATCCCAATAACACCATCCCTACTGTGAAGCATGGGGGTGGTAGCATCATGCTTTGGGGGTGTTTTTCTGCACATGGGACAGGGCGACTGCACTGTATTAAGGAGAGGATGACCGGGGCCATGTATTGCGAGATTTTGGGGAACAACCTCCTTCCCTCAGTTAGAGCATTGAAGATGGGTCGAGGCTGGGTCTTCCAACATGACAATGACCCGAAGCACACAGCCAGGATAACCAAGGAGTGGCTCTGTAAGAAGCATATCAAGGTTCTGGCGTGGCCTAGCCAGTCTCCAGACCTAAACCCAATAGAGAATCTTTGGAGGGAGCTCAAACTCCGTGTTTCTCAGCGACAGGCCAGAAACCTGACTGATCTAGAGAAGATCTGTGTGGAGGAGTGGGCCAAAATCCCTCCTGCAGTGTGTGCAAACCTGGTGAAAAATTACAGGAAACGTTTGACCTCTGTAATTGCAAAAAAAGGCTACTGTACCAAATATTAACATTGATTTTCTCAGGTGTTCAGATACTTATTTGCAGCTGTATCATACAAATAAATAGTTAAAAAAGCATACATTGTGATTTCTGGATTTTTTTTTTTAGATTATGTCTCTCACAGTGGACATGCACCTACGATGACAATTTCAGACCCCTCCATGATTTCTAAGTGGGAGAACTTGCAAACTTTTCATGTTCTTAGTTTATCATGTTCACTGTCATGTTCTCTGTCAGGTTTCCTGGTTGTCATGTGAATCCCATTCCCTCATGTGTTCTTGTGTCGGTTAATCATTTTTCACAGGTGTGTCTAGTCATTAGTCCTTGTGTATTTAAGCCCTCATGTTTGCCATGGGTCTTTGTCAGGTATTGTTTGTGTAACCTGCTGTATGATGAGTTTTCTGTTTAACCATGCCATGTTAAGCCAAGTCTTTGTTTCTTGTTTTTGCCAAGTCTTTGTTCTATGTTTTGGAACTTTTAAATAAACTGCACTTGGGTTCTGCAAGCTTGCCTTCAGTGGACTAATTGTTACATTTACATTATATGCTCGTAGGTGCCGACTGCCAACAAAACGTCTCGGGAGTAGGGAACGAGACACTGCGTCATCGTGTGATGACACTTTGGGAACGCCCTCAGCGTTACGCATCTGAAGTATGAATGAAATCAAGCCAATCTGATTGGTGGTGCGTCGTGACATAGTAGATGACAGCATACCCGGAAGATACAAAGGGACGCCGATGCAAACACACGGCAGCTTTCCCGCGATGAAGCGAGCACTCTGACCGTGATGGGTGTGGCGACGAGACGCAGTGTCTCGTTCCCTTCTCGGGGAACAAGGGTTATATACATAACCCGAGACGTTCCCCTTCGAGGGAACTCGCACTGCGTCATCATGTGATGACACTTTGGGAACGTTAATACCCACTATGCCACACCGACATCACCCACGTCCTAGTGTGAAGCTGGAGACCAGGCACACTTAGGACGCAAGCACTCTAGCACCAGGCGTCTACCTTGGGTATATAACCAGGTCTAGGGTGGAAGATGGCCTTAACTCCGCCAGGGGCAAACTCCAGGAAAGTTGGCGTAACTGCCAAGGCCTGAAGGTCTCCCACCCTCTTGAGAGAGGTAATGGCAAGGAGAAAGGCCACCTTGAGGGTCAGGTTCTTCGGCTCAGCCTGCTCCAGTGGCTCGAAGGGGGCCTCGGCCAGCCCTTCAAGTACCACCGCCAGGTCCCACTCCTTATAGGGATCTGCCATGGAGAGCCGTCTAGCAGAGCTATAATATCCGAGAACCATGCTCGAGTGGGCCACCGGGGTGCTACTAAGAGCAGGCTGATGCCCTCCCGTCGGACCGGCTCCAGAACTCCCGGGAGCAGAGTGATCGGGGGAAAAGCGTACAGACGGAGCATCGGCCACGTCTGCACCATGGCGTCCAGCCCTAACGGGGCTGGATCCCTGAGAGAGAACCACAGTGGTCAGTGGGATGTCTCTCGAGACGCGAACAGATCCACTTCCACTGGGCCAAATCTCTCGAACATGGTCTCCACCATTCCCCGCCATTCCCCGGGCCTCAGCCCCTGCCTCGACAGGACGTCTGCTCCCTGGTTCTGGTCCCCGGGGATATACATCGCTCTGAGAGACGATAATTTCCCCTGGGACCACAGGAGGATTTGATGCGCCAGTCTGCATAGAGGGCGCGACCTCAAACCCCCCTGGTGGTTGAGATACGCGACAACAGAGGTGCTGTCCAAGCGTATCAGGACATGGTGGCCGCGGAGGTCCCGGTAAAAGCTCCTGAGAGCTTTGTAGACCGCCAGCATCTCCAGGCAGTTGATGTGCCATGAAGACTGCCAGGTCTCCCACAGACCTCTTGCAAAGCGGCCATCCATGACCGCGCCCCAGCCAGTGAGGGAAGCGTCTGTTGAAACGGCTCTCCGGCAACATGACGCTCCTAACACTGGCCCCTGGGACAGGAACCAAGGTTTCCGCCATATGACGAGGGAACGAAGGCATTTGCGCGTTACCCTGATCATACGAAACGGATTTCCCCTCGGGGAAATCCCCTTGGCCCTCAGCCACCACTGTAGGGGTCTCATGTGCAGCAGGCCAAAAGGTATCACGTTGGCTGCTGCTGCCATGAGTCCCAGCAGTCTCTGAAACTGCTTCACAGTGAGGCTGCGGCCTGGCTTCACTCTTGAGACCATCGCCAGTATGGACTCCACGCGCGCGGGGATAACTGAGCCCGCATCGACGTGGAGTCCCATACGACCCCCAGGAACGTAGTCCGCTGGGAGGGCGTCAACACGCTCTTCTTCGTGTTGAGTCTCAGCCCCAAGCACCTTATATGGGCCAGAACGACATCTTGATGCTGAACTGCCATCTCGCGCGACCTGGCCAAAATGAGCCAGTCGTCGATGTAATTGAGTATACGGATGCCCTGGAGTCTTAGAGGAGCCAGTGCTGCATCCATAAACTTCATAAACTTCCGAGGGGAGTGTGCCAGGCCGAAGGGAAGAACCCGATATTGGTGCGCTTCGCCCCCGAAAGCAAACCTCAGGAACTTCCTGTTACATTGAAGGATGGAAATATGGAAGTATGCGTCCTTTAGATCTATCGTGACGAACCAGTCCTCGGACTGGATCTGACTCACTGAGCTGATCCAGCCGCAGCTAGGACCGCTTTGTGATAGCCTTCTTCGCCTGAAGGACGGTCCTCAGATCGACCCTAGGCTCCGAAGGCTTACCACGAGAGTGCCGCCTCTTTTTCCAAGCTCCCTCAGGAGGGGCGCGAGAAGCGACGCACTCTTTTTGCACCTGTCGGTGCGAGGAGGAGCTACCTGACGGCTGGGGCTGCCCTTGCTGGACAGCCCTCCCCGAGGAGCCAGAACGGCGAGGGAGGTACTGCTGGAAGGCCGCCGCCTGCTTTTTCACCTCCTGGAACCTCTCGACGACGGTGTTAACCGCTCCGCCAATGAGGCCAGAAGGCGAAATCGGGGAATCGAGGAGAAAGTGTTTCTCTCTCTCTCTCATCCCCGACAGGTTTAACCAGAGATGTCTCTCCGCGACCACCAGACCAGCCATGGAGCGGCCGATGTGGCGGGCTGTCTCCTTGGTGATCCGGAGAGACAAATCGGTGGCCTTCCGCAGCTCAAGGATATAGTCCGGAGACGGACCCTCCCCCTTGTCTAGCTCCTTGAGGAGGTCGGCCTGATAGGCCTGCAACACCGCCATAGTGTGCAGACAGCTACCAGCCCACCCAGCCACCATGTAAGCCCTACCCACCAGCGCCGAAGTATCACAACATAGCTTGGTGGGTAGCACCGGGGCCTTAAGGGACAAAGCAGCCTCGGGAGAGAGGTAGCTCGCGAGAGCATCCTCCACCCGAGGCAGCGTCCCATAACCCCGCTCAGCCGCCCCCAGCACATTCCCAAAATCAAGTGCTTGGGGGGAGGAAAGTCTGGCAGAGTAGGGTTTTTCCCAGGATCTACACAACTCATTGTGCAGATCCTGGAAAATGGCAGGCCCCGGCGTGGAGGTTGAGACCCGCGCTTGAAGAACCTTTCATCCAGCTTACTGGGCGGCTGGATTTTGGGCTCTTCCTGTGGCCATTCAATGTTTAATTTGGCCACAGCGCGGGTCAAAACCTCCACTAGCTCCTCCTGAGCGGGTGCGTGACACGATGGCTGAGCTTCCACGTCACCCGCCTCGATGCTCCGCCCATCCAACTCCTCGGAGCCGGACAGCTGAAGCATCGGGTTCTCCGCCTCGCGGGAGGAAGCCGCATCGTGGGTTTCCGCACGGGGCGGGAGAACATCGGAATCCTCGGACGAGGATAGGGAAAGTGCCTCAGCAGTCCCATATCCCGTTGCGAGGTCCCGTTGCGATCCCCATGATCTGCGGCGCCGCCGTGCCTCAGCAGCGGCGGGCCCAGATCCCTGGGGCTCGCGGGCTTGGCCGGTCTCATCGAACACAGCCAGCCGTGAGCGCAACACCCTGAGCGGCAGCAAATCACACTCGCTACGCGTGCTGCACGCCCAGGCATTGCACACACATTAGATGTGTGTCCGTGCCCGAAAGGAAAAGCGGACACGGATGCACACATCTCCTAAACTGAGCCATCTCACTTTGTTCTTTAAACGTTGGTAGACAAACAACACCAAATAGACAGAGACAATACACAGAGCGCTTCAGGTGAAGAGCGAAAAGCTGCCGTGCGTTTGCATCGGCGTCCCTTTGTATCTTCTGGGTACGCCGTCATCTACTACGTCACGACGCACCACCAATCAGATTGGCTTGATTTCATTCATACTTCAGATATGTAACGCTGAGGGCGTTCCCAAAGTGTCATCACACGATGCAGTACGAGTTCCCTCGAAGGGGAACACAGACATTAGATGCAATTTCACTCACCGCCTGCGGTTTCGAATCATGACCGGGAACAAACAAACACACTTGCAGAATTCTGTTGCTGCTCCAAGAAAACAAACTGCATCCACTGTTTCCTTAACTCTGGGTTATTTGGGAAGCCAAACAATGCTATCTTTCCCTCACAACCAAAAACACATTTCTTTAGTGACATTGTTGATTTTGTGGTCTAAAAACATAAATGACAGCGCTGCCGGCAGCTTCCGTAACCCAAATGAAGCTTGCTCATGCCCTCGCTCTGGTTGATGTGCGCACACGCTCATCCGGGAGAAGTGCCCAAACAAGGAATTCCGCCCTTTATGACGCCATACTCGAATAAAACTTTACGAAACTTGCTTGAATCCCGAAGGAATGTATTTGGCACAGAGATTTTGGCCATGTTTAGCATGAGAATCCAACTCTTTAACAGTGTAAATTCATGAAATAGCATTAGACCCCCCCCCCCACACACACACAAAAAGGAAAAAAAGGATTTACATGAGTGCAATATTAAATATTAACATCAATTCCCATGAGAAATCCCTGAAACACAGCTTCTCACTAAGTTTTTTCTAAATCTGTTGCTCTCTATATGCAATTTGAGTACAGCAATCACTAGCCAAAACAGTGCAAAGAGTACTGAACTAATGCACCCTGAACAGACCACCTGAAACCGCAGGTAGTGCTACAAAGCACTTCACTTGCAAGCCAATTCCAAGAGCAGATGCAATTAGATTTGTAATCTACTCATGTCAAAACGAACAACGCCTCTGAGACTCCATCAAGACAATGAAAAATTGAACAAGACAGATGGACCGAAATTAATACACAGTTCCAAAGGCTCTTGAAAACAACACTACAAAACCTCAACAAAACATCTGATCAAGAGCTCATCTAAAAAAAAAAAAAAAGATTCAGTATGCACTTTGGGTTGAGGCAATCAAACATACAAGAATGACATCAGCATGGTTTTTCTGAACTCTGTCACCTTACTGAAATAATTAACTTTTTGCTATCTTGAAAGAAGTTTTAAATGGAAACAAGCATTACAAAAGTTTGAATGCACTTTGATGCTTGGGATTGGGGATTTAGAGAAAATAACACAGGGTTGGGAAGGCTTCGAAAGTGATTGTTTTAGACAAACACATACAAGGCATTTGCCACCAAACAATGGGCCTCATTCATATGGAACTGCTTTTGTGTCTTTTTTTATGCAATCAAACAAAATGGTTTAAAATTGGTTTAAAACTGTTTTAATTACAAAATTAAAGTAATTGATAACAAAACGCTTGCAGTGCGAGTTTGTGTTTCTTTGTGCAGTTTTCACGCACACACAAACTTGCTCTCTGTTCTGCTTTCATTGTTAGCTGGCCCGCGCATACCCGGTCCCACCGTGTGTCTGACAGAGCAGGGTTGTGGCATGGAGAGCAACACATCTTTGTCTAATGCCATAAATCATGTATCTAGATAACCAATTAGCTTTAAAGGTTTCTAACAGGCCCGGGTTGTTGTTAGGGGTTCAAGCATGTAGCGCTGAAACCCTATTGTAATTGTTAAAAATTTCCAAGCATTAGCATTCTCCCATAAAAGTGATTGGGCAGACCAAACCGTAAATCGTAGAGACTTGAAACTTTGAACTGGTAGTACTCACACTATCTACAACGTCACCAAGTGTAAGGATTTGAGCGAGTTTGACATGGGCTGAATTTTTATAGTGCGGTGTTCCCGGTCTGCAGTGGTCAGTATCTATCAAAAGTTGTCCAAGGAAGGAACAGTGGTGAACCGGCAACAGGTTAATGGGCGGCCAAGGCTCACTGATGTACGTGGGGAGCGAAGACTGGCCCGTGTGGTCCGATCAAACAGACAAGCTACTGTAGCTCAAATTGCTCAAGAAGTTAATGCTGGTTCTGATAGCAAGGTGTCAGAATACACAGTGCATCAGTTTGTTGCGCATTGGGCTGCATAGACGCAGACCAGTCAGGGTGCCCATGCTGACTCCTGTCCACTGCCGAAAGCCTACACCTACCTAAGCATTGTTGCAGACCATATACACCCTTTCATGGAAACGGTATTCCCTGGTGGCTGTGGTCTCTTTCAGCAGGATAATGCACCCTGCCACAAAGCAAAAATGGTTGAGGAATATTTGAGGAGCACAACAATGAGTTTGAGGTGTTGACTTGGCCTCCAAATTCCCCAGATCTCAATCAAATCGAGCATCTGTGAGATGTGCTGAACAAACAAGTCTGATCCATGAAGGCCCCACCTTGCAACTTACAGGACCTAAAGGATCTGCTTCTAACATCTTGGAGCCAGATACCACAGCACACCTTCAGTCTACTGGAGTAGATCTAGTGGACTAGTGGATGGTCTAGTGGAGTCCATGCCTCGACGGGTCAGGGCTGTTTTGGCAGCAAAATGGGGTGGGGACGACAATATTAGGAAGTCATAATGTTATGCCTGATCTGTGTGTGTAAGTGTGAACTCGTGAATTGTGTGTTCCGTTGCGTCGCATCACTGCCGTTGCTTGAGGCAGAAGTTGAAAAATTCTCGCCAAGGCTAATGCAGGAGTCTATGCAAATGCCCTAGCGCAAACGCTATCCAATTGTGTTCATGCAATACCGGAAAAGTAATGTGATTGGCTGTTGTCACTATGATGGTCGCGTCAACATCACACTTCAGACAAGCACCAACACCCCGTGTGAATGCAGAGTAAATGTGGAGTTAAACGCAGCCAGACTCGAGGGACCGGGTGGTGGGTGTTGCCGAATTATTGCACTAAATGAGTGACCAATTTAAACATTCATTCTAGTGCTTAGATACTGCCCAATAAAATTCAGCTTCACTTGAATTCAAAACTTTTCAACTCGCAAGCAAAGTTTTTAGACAAAGAAAAACAAAGATTTACTGTCACTGTAAAAAGTTTTATCAATGACTATTTTTGTAATTAAAACAGCTTTTTATTTGCAATCTTTAGTTTTTTTTATTACAATAATTATTTTTATTCTCTGCTAGCAGATATATTGCACTGTCATTTTTGCTTCATGGGAACTCCACAAGCATTTTTGAGCCAATCCCTTGAGCTGTAAATGCCATGTGACTTATCACTCTATATTAGAATTATATTACAATGGACTGCATGCTGCCTTCTATGTTTCCTTCCATGAAAAAACATGATTTTCCCTCTATGATGGTATAGTTGTGCCATGCATCTACCAGCAGTGGGTACCTGCGGAAAAGAACCAGTCAAACCCTGAGCCTTAATTAAGTAAGAAGTCTTCTGTTCACTGTAACCAAAGAGCATTACACCACAGGGAAATAAGGGATGGTAGCCTATCATAATTAGGTGTGACAAAACAACAGGAGATTTCGCTTTCATTACTAAAATGCAAATAAGATCATGCATCCAAGTTTAATACTATAATCACAATCGGCTAAGAGCAGAGCCCACAGCCTTGTCACCAGAGTGACAAGGTACTGCAAAGCTGATTTTATCGCTAATACGTTGGCACTTCACCAAAGCAAGTCACTCTTTTCTTCAAAGTGCATTAGTTTCCTTATTGGATGGAAGACTTCTTTACCCAGTAGGCAGAACATTAGATGAGCCCAGTCTGACAGAGGGCATTTTCAAACTGAATGTTTTGGGTGGACAGTATTGATTTATTCTTGTGCTCCTGAAATCTACAGCCAAGGAGGTGTAACACTTTCACTATGCCTACAGCATGTCATTAATCTCCCTAGATGAAGCTCCCCCTGCCAAGTTAGGCACAGAATGAATTTACTGCTGAATCTCAGGCTAATAACATCTTTTAATAATGATTCACTCTCTCTGTCCAATCTATGCAAACAGAGCCTCCCATCAAATCCCAAAATACAAATGGTTTAAATCCTCTTTACATGCATTAGAGTTTAGGGTTAAGATGCACGCACCAAACAACGCACACAACCCTTGAATAAACAATATGCTCTTTTATTACTCAAAACAAATCGATAAAACCTGTCCAGACTGAATTTCGAATGTTTCTGTGTACGTTCCAGAGGAAAGATGAATGTATAAGGTACCGCTGTGGCATGTGGTTGACTTCTGAAATGAGGTTGCAAAGTTCCCTGTCTTTTTTTGTTTGGGTTCTGAGTGCATTGTGAATTTATATTCCGATTCCAATTGATGTTACCACAGAACACCATTTACCCTACACTATCAACAAGCAATCAATATAATAATATTTTTAATATAATTATCCATTATATATGTGACCCTGGACCACAAAACCGGGTAATTTTTTATACATCAAAGCTGAATAAATAAGCTTTCCATTGATGTATGGTTTGGATAGGACAATTTGGCCGAGATACAACTATTTGAAAATCTGGAATCTGAGGGTGCAAAATTTTAAATACTGAGAAAATCGCCTTTAAAGTTGTCCAAATTAAGTCCTTAGCAAGGCATTATTTATGATGTATAGTATGAAATGTATTAAATATCTTCATGAAACATGATCTTTACTTAATATCCTAAAGATTTTTGGCATAAAAGAAAAATCGGTCATGTTGACCCATACAATGTTGTTGGCTATTGCCACAAATATACCTGTGCGACTTATGACTGGTTTTGTGGTCCAGGGTCACATAGATATACAAACATAATTAAAATTCTATACAAATTATTATGTAAAATGATTATAAAATAATTATTCATTATATAAAATAATAATGATATTTGTATAATTATCTATTATATATCTATTAAAAGGCACACAAAATCTAATGAAGCTTGTTCTTTTAAACATTCCAAATAATTGGATAGTTTTCATTATTATTATTTAGATTTTCTGACCAGTGCTCCTATCACCAAACGTTGGTATGTTTAGATGCTACTGTGTCAATTGAATAAGGCAGAGATACAACCAGAAAAGTTTATAAAAAGTCAGCAAATATAAATGAAACATATCTGTTATGACTGTCCCAACTGTATGATTTCTTTTACTTTTGTGAGGCTTGATCTTAAGATGATGAAATGTTGTAAATATCTAAAGAAAGAAATCAAAAGTTATAAGGGAATAAGTCCAATTTTGCATTTATTTATTTGTTTGTTTGTTTACTTAACGGACAATTCACAAGACATATATTGTAATATATTAGATAAAAGCTATTTCAACTGTATGCAGTGATCACAGTATGGCCCTGGAGAACATTCAGTAAAAGGTTCAAATAAAACTAACCTACAGTCAAATCAAAATTTATTCAGACACCTTCAACATTTTCAGTGTTTATTCACTATAGTTTAGAAAATGGTAATAAAATATGACAAGAGCTCATTTAAACTGTGTCAGAACAAATTCACCTTGATAATGTCAGATAACTTTGATAGAAAGGTATGTAACGGATTACAATCAACCAATCAGCTGTCAGCTGTTCAATTTAAAGGGGTAACTTCACCGCTGGAAAGATGAATGTGTATTTAAATTGGGTCATTTATGTAGTAGAAATGTGAAATTATTGTAGAAGTTGGTGCCGTCTAGACTGAGAAAAGCCAGAAAATTTATTTTTGACTCATATGGATGAAAGACAACAACTCCCAGAATGCACTTGCTTCACTGCCGACAAGGCCACTCCAGTTATCACTTGCCCACCACAGCACCACCCCACTGTCGTTTTGATTTTTATAGTAATAAAATCATTTAGTTCAGTTAGAGTACAGACACTACAATTAAAAACTGAACGTGTCTGCTCAATACAGCATGAGCCGAACGAGCGTCTCAGCACAGCAGCAGGAGTCAGATTTCATTCATCACGAGAGCAAACCGCTGACAGACAGGATGATCGCGGAAGATTTGGTTTCAAAGCGAAATGTAAAAGCATTTACATTTACATTTATGCATTTGGCAGACGCTTTTATCCAAAGCGACTTACAGTGCCCTTATTACAGGGACAATCCCCCTGGAGCAACATGGAGTAAAGTGCCTTGCTCAAGGACACACTGGTGGGATCGAACCAGCAACCTTCTGCGTATCAGCTCCATGGTTTAACCCACTGGACCATCATCCCAGTTCTCACCTATTTAAGTGAGTTTGTCATTGTACCGTTTTGTTGTTGTGATTTTCATTAAGAATAATAGGCTAATGAACCCACAATTCAAGCAACCCGCCCCCGAATTGGCGCTAATTCCAAACCGAAACTAAAATGAGCACGGCTGCCCAGCATTCATTCACGGGAGCATTGTCATTCATTCACGGCAACAGTCATTCACAGTGCATGTCCAGTCTGGCGCATTTTCAGCTCATGCCTATGGAAGCTTAACTTTCATAGGAATTCATTGAGAACACTTGCTTTGCTCCGCACCGCTCCGTTATGAATGCCAGAGCGGCCGTGCGCATTTACATTCTGTGAGTGAGATCCCACCCCCTAAGGGTGGGTTGAAAACATGCGGAACTAGCTCCTACTACTGGCTGTAGTCTCTAGCCTCCTGCCCAAAAAACCTCCCGATGACGCAAAATGACGATATTTGCGTCATCGGAGGCTTTTTTCCAGACATAAAATACATAAATCTCTCGTCTTAGGGGGAAGCACGATCATTTGAATATACCGGGTTTCTACTGATACCAAAGCTTAATGCTAATCGCTGAAATAACCCTTTAAGTACACTGTTAGCAATTGATGTAATTTTTACAATAAATTTTACAACAACGTATTGTATTCACGGTTTTCCTGTAAATGCAAATGCATGACGGGAAATTTTAGGTCAGTCCTGTAATATTATTGTAACTACACTGTAGAAGTGTTCTTTTACAGCAACCGCATAGCATTGTGGGATCGCTGCTGTTTGAATTTCGAAATTTACGCGGCCAGCCGGCCAACGGTACCAGAAGTATTCAACCATTTTTGGAAGAAGGAACATCTCAGCAGTGTTGCCAAGTCCGCGGTTTTCCCGCGGAATTGGGCTACTTCAACACTATTGCCGCGGGCTGTTTTTTATGTCCGCGGGTTGAAGCGACCCCAATTATATGATATTTAGCCCCGGGAATGCCAATTTTAGTAGGCAACCATGCCAAAAAAACACATATTTAACCCCCCAAATGCGATTTTTACTGGAGATGCCCCCCTGAAACGAGATTGGGCTTGTTTTGGGCTAGTTTTGAGTAGCAATTGGGCGGGTTTTGTTGTGAAAACCTGGCAACCCTGCATCTCAGGTATGTAACATGACATTTATTTTATAAGTCTATGGATATATTAATACCGGTGATCTGAGTGAGTGCTGTTTGTTTAGTTTGGTCAATTTCCGCGACATTAGCGTTAGGTCCCTTTACTAAAATTAGCTCGCCTCGACTCGCTCGCTCCAGGTAGAAACCTCCTGAACTAACTTCACCGTTAGTTAAGTTGGATAGAGTAAGACGCGAACTTCACCGCGGCCCTGAACGGTCAACACCGAAGGAATCATATACTAACGTAGACAAACTCAGCAGCAGCTGTAACACCGCCGCGGGAGTAAATTAGCTGCACATCGGCTCCTAGCTGGATTATTTCAGACACGGATTTGTTGTCAATTATATCAGAACCAGGGCCGTTGATCTGAACGTCATCTCATCGGCTCGCCTTGTTACCTCGACGGGTACAGTCAGTTACCTTACAGCCACAAGGCACGAGATTTTCACAATGGAAAAGCAAACATGGGGAATAAAGTTGAGGCAAGGTGAACTAGTAACTAATGGAAAACCACCACAATGACGATAGCTCAAAAAATGTTAGCGTCATTAACATTGGCCCACTAGACTAACGTTAGACTGTAAAAATAAACATTAGTAGCCCGATCAGCTTCCTTAGCTCAGGTTATTATTGCATTGATTACCAGTCAGGCTATTGTAACGTTATTATGACTTCTGTTTTGCTGTCTTGCAATTGACAACAGGTGTGGGTGAAGTCTTGGATGTCTATTAAGTAAATAATGGCAGCAAGACCATCTACATTATTAAGGCTCATGTGAGTATAACTTGCAAATACACACACACACACACACACACACTTACTTTGGCTCGTTCTCTCTTCCAACAGTTATTTTGTAAATTGTTTGTGCAATACCATTGTGTTGATAATATAGTCTTCACACAGACTATCTATTCCAAATTATTCTAATATTCCATAGACAGTCTGAACCGCTATAGGGAGTTGACTGGCTAACATCCTTTAACTGTTTTAGATGGTGTAGCATACATACAGTATATTACAAATATTTGCCCTTTTTTTTCTTCTGTGTTGAGTGGACCATTTTCTTTGTCTCAAATTATATATGGCTGCCTGGCATACTGTATGAAATATTAAAATAATAGTAATTGGAATTTGCTGTGTAATTTACCTTTTGTAATGTTTACATTTTTATTCCCTAGCCCAATGCCACAGCTGCTGATATCCAGAGAGAGACCCTGCCCAGTACACCTTGCTTAATTGTGCAAGGTATATTCTTCCCTTTTTTGTTTAATAGCACTGTGCTGGAATTCTGCATGCCAACATCGCCACTTGTGTGTGTTTATGTCGTGCAGTTTTCTAGTGCTCTTTTAGTTATCATATTGTAATGCTTTTCAGGAGAGACACTATGCGGACAAGTGGATGATGTCCATGGAACGACATCAACTTGCAGTATCCTAAAGAGGCCTCAAGAACTCTTGAATTTGTCCAAAGGTATGTTTAAACCGTTTACACACTAATAAAGAAAATAGATCTATCATTCTCATATGGAAAGTCCCATTAATCACTTCCTTTTTGTCCAGTATTATTAGGCTCTATGATATACTATATGCATTGATGTCAATAGACAGGTTTCCATCCAACTCATTTGCTCATTAAGTGCATTCGTACAAATTTGGCACACTCAAAAAAAAAAACATTCTAATTAGAGAGCATTTCCATCAGCTCTGTTATCTCAACGAAATATCGAGTCAATCCACATAAAAGTTTTTATTCACATTAGAATATTTTATGTGAATTTTTCCAGTCAGGATTTCTTTTTCAAATGTACATTAAAAAGTTGGATGGAGACCCAGCTATTGCCATAGTCTGACGGACAGCAGTTTAACATTACGACTTTCATTAATTAATTAATGTCAAATTTGGTGAAGTATGGTTAAGGTATTTAGCAGACGCTTTTGTCCAAAGCGACATACAATATACAGTAGATGCATACATACAATGACAGGATTTACATTTTTGGGTGAACTAACCCTTTAACAACTTAACATTTAGAATTACATTGGCTTTTACAATGTTTTTCTTCAATATATGTCATTGTATGTATGCATCTACTGTATATTGTGTCGCTTTGGACAAAAGCATCTGCTAAATACCTTAACCATACTTTACGACTTTCATTAATTAATTAATGTCAAATTTTGTGATGTTAAACTGCTGTCTGTCAGACTCTTCTGTTTAAATAAATGTCCTGCAGGGGAATACCAACTCTAGATAGAACAGACACTTAACGGCAATAGCTGGGTCTCCATCCAACTTTTTAATGTACATTTTAACCATTTGAAAAAGAAATCCTGACTGGAAACTGTTCAAATTCACATAAAATATTCTAATGTGAAGTTGTTGTAATATATAAATTGTTAATGTTAAATTCATCAAGGTAGTTTTCTTCTATGAGCAAGTAGGAATTGGGTAACGTTTTATTTTTTTACACTGTATTCATCAACAGATATGAGAACTTGAAACTTTTTTTTTTTTCTCTCTCTCTCTCTCCCAGGCGGGCAGCAAAGCAGAGAAGAGACACAGGCTCAACACAACTGTCTGCACCCTCTTAAGAACTCCTGGACTTTTGAGTTGATGGGCTAGTAGTGGTGTGAGCCTTTATAGTAAACCCCCCACCTCCCATGTTCCCCTGATGATGGGCTCTCTGGACATCTGGAAATGAGCTGGATTCTCCCGTGAGACTGTAATTTTTGTATGAAAAAAAAGTGGATACTTTTATAAGTGTGTAATGTGTTGTTGAATAGTGTGTTAATAAAACAAAGAAAAGAGGCCATTGTATTGTTGTTAATTGCGGAAGACAGAAAATTACAGTATTTTATTGTAATATTTACAAATAACAGGAATATTTCATTGTAATTCTGTCCTGTAAAATTACAGGAAATTCCTGGCAACTGAGTTGCAGTAAATTTACAGGAAATTATAATAAATTACAGCATTTTACTGTAATAATCACAGTAGTATTGCTGTATAAATACAGTACTTTATTGTATTAAAAAAAACAGGAAAAATACTGTATCTTACTTGCTGTAAATTTACGGCAACTAGTTGCCAGGAATTTCCTGTAAAATTACAACAAATTTTTAACAGTGTACACAATCAGATAATACCAATTTAGATCAACCAATTACCAAGCAATGCTTCATTTTGTTCAGTATAAAAGGTCGCATTAGCAATTAAAGAAAAAAAACACTGAAGCAAAGCATAGTCAGGTCAAAGTGTCTGAATAATTTTGGCCCTAAAATTTTATCAATTTTACTGGTAGTCCACTGTATGAAGAATTTTTGGGAAGCGATATGTCACCGTTTATTTTGCTATCCTCACTTACATAAATTAACTATAGTGTCCTGCACCTAGTAAAAAATGATATCTGATGTCTGAATAATTTTTTCGTTTGACAATATTATTGAATCGAACATCTAAAAGCAAGCAAAACGCATATCATGTATAGTAATCATGCACTATACACATACAATAAATAATATAGAGGCACTGCTCACTGCACACTTTAGGACTTCAATGAGAACACAATGGACTTGAGGCGAAGCAAAGGAGATGCTGCCTTCAGTGTTTCTTTATAAAAATTCATAATTTGACATTACATAATATGTGTTTTGTCTTATTTTTGTACTGTGGATTATATTCTCTTCTGAACTTCTTTGAGGTGGCACTGCCTCCTCGAAGAAAACACCCCTGAGGTACAGTCTCAGTCTACAGGTAGATTAAAGAAAATAATACTCTGTGGACACCTTGAATAGCAGTCCCGCTCTCCCCCTCACACACACTGTGAATGTGAAGACAGACTGACCGCCTGTTCGAGGAGGAGGTGGTGGGAGAGGGTGAGAGTTGGCGTGACATGCTGAATCACACAGATAGTCTTGATGCAGTCTAAATTTACTGATGTTGTCAATGGATGAGCCTTTCTATCAGTGCAAGGAAATAGACTTAATCATTTAACGGAATAGATCATTTACTCACTCTGAAGTCAATATATATGATTTTCTTTTGTATAACATAATTAGAGAAATTGACTTGTTGTTGTTTTTTTTGCCATGCAACTACAATGAATAGGACCTAGAGTGGTTTCTACATTCTGAAGTAATACAGGGTTTATGTGTGGAACAGACACAAAATGTAAGGCATTACTTGATGATAATCATCCTCTCGTGAGGTTTTAACTGCTCATATACTTGCATCGGAACTGCATTTTGTGAACTGAATAAATCAATTAATTGATAAGATTCATTCCTCACACAAAGCTGACTTCAGGCGGGGGCCAGTTGCATAAACAGCCATTGTGCTAAGACTGTCTTAAAGGGACAGTTCACCTAAAAATGTAAATTCTGTCATTTACTCACCCTCAAGTTGTTCCAGACCTGTATATAACTTATTTCTTCAGCTGAACACAAAAGAAGATATTTGGAAGAATGTCTTCATGATAATTCCCCATGGAAGCCAATGGGGTCCATTAACCATTTGGATACAAATATTCTTCTAAATATCTTACTTTGTGTTCAGCAGAAGAAAGAAATTCATGTTATGAACAATCTTAAAGAAAAAATGAATGACTAATGCACCTCGCTAGCCGTATACTAGCCAACTAGTCCTAGCAATTTATGCAACCGGCCACAGAAGATTTGTAATATAGTGCATGGGACCACTTTTATGATACTTTTATGGTGCTTTTGCATAACTTTTGAAGCTTGAAAGCTCCAGCTCTGTTATTCATTGAAAATGCATGGAAATGCATGAACAATTCTTTGAAATTTCTCTTTGTGTCCTGCAGTATACAGAAGGCCATACAGGTGTCGACATGAGTAAATTATTTCTTTCTCCCTTTTTGGTTGCATTATTCCTTTAAATAAATCTAAAGGGCACTCAAACTTTGGCTCAAATCCTAGAATACTAAAGCTCCTCAGCCTCTACAGGAAATCAAAACAGAAAGCTCTCGACACCCTGAGGAGAAAAAAAAATGCAGTGAATGGGGAAGCACATGAAAGAAGCTCCATTACTGAAACAGGAGCTTGAGAAAACAAAAGAGTGCACATGCATCCTCCATTAGGGTCTTTTTGATCTTACACATGTTCTCTAGACAGGTGAGTGTTCGTTTTATGCAGCATTTCATTTTAGCATCTGCACAAAACCGAAAATGAGGCCTGCCAGGCGCCTAATCAACACATGATAAGGAATTAAGGCAGGAACTAAGGTGAATGGAGCACAGTGACACACATATGCAAAAATAACTCAAATTTGAATATCTTAAAAAGGTACTTAAAAATAAAAACAACAAAAAGGCATATCATTTAAATCATCAATGCCAGAATTAATGCCTAAAAAAGGTCACTGCATTTGTGTTTTCCAGGCAAGACAGATTAAAACAAGATACATTAAATTGCCAAAATTGGGACACCCCTCCAAATAATTGAATTCAGGTGTTCCAATCACTTCCATGGCCAAAG
Source organism: Romanogobio albipinnatus (assembly GCA_023566225.1). Lineage (NCBI taxonomy): Eukaryota > Metazoa > Chordata > Actinopteri > Cypriniformes > Gobionidae > Romanogobio > Romanogobio albipinnatus. The sequence continues at coordinate 13,552,519 of CM042243.1, forward strand.
GTTGTAACGAATGGGCATGATCAAAATGCTCTTTGCACCATAAAAACCTTCCCCCTTTCCCTTAGCAGAGGCAATGTCTGGAAACCTTAAAGACCGCTCAGCAGACCAGAAGGCACTAGCCATTTGGTCAAAGACTAGAGACAAACTTCCAATACACAAGGACATTGACTCAATTTTTACTCAATCAATCTGTCCCAACTGTATATAGTATTTCTCCTGCATTTTATGCATGTCCTTATTTTATATTAGCCTTATAATTCTTTAGTTATGTTAGTGCAACTTCAAATTCTGATATCCAAAGATGATGTATCATTGCTTTAATGTCTTCAAATCCCCATCTTGCTTGGTATCAAAAGAAACCCCTTTTCATTTCAGAATGAATGGTGTATAGTATGTTTTGATTAAAATGCATCATAATATTTCTGCCATACCTTTGTGTAAAAACTGCACATTCTCCATGCCACCATAAACATGCAAATAGGGATACGATAGAACAAAGACCCTGGTCATCTTTGATTTGTCAATATCGTTTATTAAACCATTATATCCACGCTTTATTGCCTCTGTGTTTGCTGCTCACAAAATCAAAGTTACTTAAACGTCTTGATCTAGCTACAAGCTATTACCCTGCTAGTACTTTATACTTAATTGTACTTAATTGATAACTGATTATGCTGTCTGTTCGTTGGACAAACTGATTAAATGATTGAAATAATTCTGCTACAGTCAATTCTAAAACGAATCCAAATAAACCTTCAGATTAGCTCCAGAACAGTGTGTAGAGAGCTTAATGGAATGGGTTTCCATGGCCATTTGAGATTTAATTAATAATGTATTAAACAAATTCACATGAAAAAGATATGAAAAAAAATCAAGTCTGAGCAAGCATATTAGACATTACTTTAGACCCACTAATAATAAACATGAAGAATGATTCTATATGGCTTCTTAAAAAAAGGTCAATGGAACAAAAGCCTGGGGGGGGATTAGGTGTCAGAGGGACACAGCATGGTTGCTGCCTGACTGTGTCTCCAGCTGACACACACATTCGACCTGAATGCTATCGGGGGAAATGATAGCAGTAAAGGTAGTGCAACAGAACAAGGACAAATGGCTGTGTGCTGCAGGAAGAAGAAGCAGGGGGTTTAATCTAGAAGTGTTTATATTGTTATGAACAGATGGCACACGTGGCTAATGGCCAGAAAGAACAACCAAACACAGACTGAGGTAGAGGGTCACATTCCTTCACATAAATTAGTATATGTAATTATAGGATGGCTTGGCGGTGTTATGGTAATAATAGATAATGAGTGAAGAGAATGTGATGTAAGTGCTGCCATAATTAGAATAGAGGCAAATGCTGCCATTTCAAGCAAACAAAAATGTAATCCGTACCATATGCAAAGCAACAGCAGACCAGTCAAAGGAAAAGTAGCGGTGTTCAGATGTCTGAGACTACACTGAAAATCTCTTTTTCAAGATCAAATTTAAAACAAAGTTTAAGAATTTTGAGTAATTTTGCTCTATATAGGTCACTAATCGTCTCGGTTACGTATGTAACCCTCGTTCCCTGAAGGAGGGAACGGAGACGCCACGTCGGAGTACCGACGAATAAGAATCTCGCTCGCGAGAGCCAATCTACTTCGAGTGAAACTAAACGAGCCAATGCACATTGGCATGCAATGATTGCACCAGGTGTTCATTCCACGCAGCGCCGGTATAAATGAGACACAGGTGCTTGCATCAAATCAGCCTTTTGCTGAGGAGCCAAGTAGGTAGCCGGCACCCCAGCAGGGTACAGAGGACATGGCGACGGGACGTGGCGTCTCCGTTCCCTCCTTCAGGGAACGAGGGTTACATACGTAACTGAGACGTTCCCATTCAGTTGGTCACTCTCGACGCCACGTCGGAGTACCGACGAACAGGAATCCCTACCAAAGCGCCATGGCCTCAGCCCACTTCCAGTGCCCTGTGTGAGCCGCCTGAGCTCTTTACCTGATGAGACAGGGCTCACACCGGGAAGACCATCACTGCTGTTCCGCATGACCCGCTCAGTGATTATTGGATAACACTGGGAAAGCGTGCCCTACTGAAGGGGAACGCTGCGGAGCCCACATCGTACCCCGAAGGAGTTATGTAGGAGTACAGGCTGAGCCGTAGCCCGCGACAGAGAGAGGGGGCATAATCCCATTGATGGGAAGGCTCTCCCAAGGGAAAGACACGGGCTTCCCGTAGGAGCGACCGTGGACAGATGTATGGTATCCCGCAGTGTCACTCATATACCGAAGGGCAGGACTTTGTACTGATATGCTCGACCCTCGAACGCAAAGCGCAGGAACGGCCTGTGTCGAGGAAGAATCGAGACATAAAAGTACGCATCCTTCAAGTCGATCGCTGCAAACCAATCTTGGGGACGGATGCACTCGAAAATGCGTTTCTGCGTGAGCATCTTGAACGGTAGCTTGTGGAGGCTCCGATTCAGGACTCGCAGGTCCAAGATAGGTCGTAACCCACCGGTTTTCTTGGGCACCATGAAGTACGGGCTGTAGAAGTCGGTCTTCATATCGGCTGGAGGGATCGGCTCTATTGCGTCCTACGCCAGTAGGACTGATATCTCCACACGCAGGACATGGGCATCTGCAGCTTTCACCGTAGTGAAGCGGACGCCCCTGAACCTGGGGGGGCACCGGGCGAACTGAATCGCATAGCCGAGCCTGATGGTCCGAATGAGCCAACCAGACAGACTGCGGAGCTCTAGCCAATCTCGCAGAGACCGTGCAAGCGGGACCATAGGGACCACTGGCGTACCCACCGTGGGGCAGCGAGGTGGAATGCAGGTACCAGGCTGGGGTGGCTGTCTCGTGGAGGCGGCCCACAGCGGGGTGAGAGTGTGCTGTGCAACACTTACCTGATTCCACCTGTGGGCAGGAGGGACGCGAGGAGGACGATCACTGCTGCCCGCTGGCGAGGGGGGAGGATTGGGGGGAGCGTTTGACCGGCCATCACTCTCTGCGCCCCCTTGGGACCCAGAGATGGAGGAAATTGCTATTTTATTGAAAATTTGGGAGCATGGCGGAACAGAAATGGAACACAAGATTCTCCACCGGCCCTCCTCAGGGGGATGGAGCGGTGCGGTCACCATCTCCTGAAGAGCAATCCTCCCCATCTCCGGGTCGCCCGTCTCAGGGCCGCTTGCCCTTACCCTTGCCACCCCTCTTCTTGGCAGGGGCCTGGACGGGCGGGGCGGCCTGCTTGCGTCCGGCTCCACGACGTCGCTTGGGTGGAGGCTGCTGCTGCTGCGACGCGGGAGCGGTGGCCGACCTCGGCGACGAGCAGGCTGAGGCGCTGCCGGCGGCAGGGTGGAGACAGCAGCTGACCGCCGAGGCAGGATGTGACTGATCGCCTCAGTCTGCTTCTGTGCGGCCATGAACTGTTGGGCAAAGTTCTGGACCGCGTCGCCAAAGAGGCCGGTCTGGGACATGGGGGAATTAAGGAACCTGATCTTGTCGGTTTCCCGCATGTCAGCCAGACACAGCCAGAGATGGCGCTCCTGGACCACCATAGTGGACATCGCACGACCCACTGCCCGTGCCGTAACCTTCGTCGCACGAAGTGCGAGGTCCGTTGCGGTTCTCAGTTCTTGGAGAACTGCGGGATCGTGACCACCCTCGTGCAAGGACTTCAGTGCCTGGGCCTGATGGACCTGCAACAACGCCATAGCGTGTAAGGCGGAGCCTGCCTCTCCACAAGCCTGGTAGGCCCTCCCGATCAGATCGGAAGAGTACCTACAGGCCCGGGAGGGGAGACACGGGTTCCCCGTGGAAGTGGAGTTAGGGCACAGTTGCATAGCAACGGCCCGTTCCACGGGAGGAACCTGCATATATCCCTTTGCAGGTCTGCCATCGAGGGTGGTGAGGGAGGAGGATCCACTAGGCTGGTTTCGGGCAGTAAAAGGTGCCGTCCACGATCTAGTGAGCTCCTCGTGCACCTCCGGGAAGAAAGGAACCGGGGTGGGGCGCTGAACCAGCACGGGCCACCCCGAGATACCAATCATCCAGCCTTGAGGGTTCGGGACACGGTGGAGGGTTCCACACGAGCCCGACTCTCTCGGTGGCCCGGGAAAGCATGGCCATCATTTCCGGATCGGTATCGGGCACAGCGAATCTTCCCGAAGGAGCCCCCTGCGCCGACACGTCATCTACCGGAGAATTCTGACCCTCCCTCCAATGCAGCGATGGACATCTCATCATCGGGGGGAGCCCCGAAGGATACGGTTGGTGCACATCTCGTGGATGGCCCAGCACGTTCCAACGGAAACTTTACTGGCTGCAGAGTGCGAGAGGAGTGGGGGTTCCCCTGGGGTTGGTTCGCTGGGGGAAGCACGCTCACAGTCACCCTCAAATCACCCGCGCTACTGCCTGAAGTAACCCTTTGTGGGGGGTTAGATCGAGGCAGAGGCACGGGGACTCCACCCCTTGCAAGATGGAGTCTAGACCGCAACTCTGAGATGGTCATGTTCCTGCAGTGAGAACATGAGTCATCCACCATGGTGACAGGTAACCACCACACCCAGAAACGCACAGAAAGAATGTCATCTTGAAAAAGACGCAAGCTCTTTCTGTGTTGCTCTTTTAGAGGATCGCTCTCCTTGGTTCTGAAGCACGCAGGGGGAAGGGTCGCGGCGACACAGTCAGGGAAATAGTGCAATCTGACGTGCGTGCTCTCTCTCACCAGACGCTCTCTACCAGCCGTAAGAACGGCTTTTTAGTGCTCTCCACCAGGCGCACCGAACCAGCTGTGAGAACAGCCCTTGTGTTTGCTCTCACGAGCAAAAAAGAGAGATGATCGTAAGACCACACGACCCGCTGCTGTGCCATCACACCAACACCGACTGAAGAGCGATTCCAAAAGGGCAGGCTTCCAGTCAGGACTGCGAAGTAGGTGAGTGATGTCTAGCATAACCAGATACCACTCGGCTCCGAAGCAAAAGGTTGATTTGATGCAAGCACCTGTGTCTCATTTATACCCGTGCTGCGTGGCATGAACACCTGGTGCAATCATTGCATGCCAATGTGCATTGGCTCGTTTAGTTTCACTCGAAGTAGATTGGCTCTCACAAGCGAGATTCCTATTCGTCGGTACTCCGACGTGGCGTCGAGAGTGACCGACTGAATGGGAACAGTAAGTTCACCAAGATTTGTAACATTGATCATGTGTACCTCTTTGAACAAAAGGTCAGATGTTCTTGCTTCCATTATAGAACAAGAGGCACTTTGGATCACTTTTACCTGATGTTTACCTGTTTATTAAAGCAAATGCCTAACAAAACTTTTTTTCAAATCAGTATGTAGATTTTAAATAAAGTAGATCAAAATAGATTTAGCAAATTTGGGGATTATATATATATATATATATATATATATATATATATATATATATATATATATATATATATATATATATATATATATATATATATATATATATATATATATATATATATATATATATATAGCAGCATAATCGCACAGAATTAGTTAACACTGTTAGATCAGATCCCCACGTCAGAAATGATGCCAGATGCCGGATCTTTTCCAAAGATATCCATTTTGTCCACCTTGTGGAAAGCCTTCCCAGAAGAGTTGAAGCAGTTGTAGCTGCTAAAAGGGTGGGCCAACTCCATTTTAAAACCTACAGAACCTTAAGAATGGGATGTCATTAAAGTTCATGTGCATGTAAAGGCAGGCATCCCAAAACTGTTGGCAATAGTGTATGAAAGACAACAGTCTCTTGCAATTGTCACAGTCAAAGAATGAATGCATCCGTTTTGCATCAGATGCCAGCTGAAAACTAAAGCTACAATATTTTTTTAACACAAAAAAAGGAATGATAAACAATGTTCTTAGCTGTTCATGTAAGACACACATCACATTCAGAGAATCCTATTTAGTTCAGGAAAACACTTTATACAAAAACTGAACTTCTAGTTATTGTAGGTCCAGATTTCCAGATCCAATTCAAACAGAAGTGGGACTTGAATGGAAGCCAATTACTGGCTTTTAAATGGGTCATACAAATAATACAATGAAGAAACCCTGACCTTGGTTCATGACTTTCAGGTGAGGACATCTAGATTTAAAAGAATAAATGGGTGGTTATGAAACATTTGAGATTTAATTAATAATTAATAATTTCTAAAACCTGTTAACAGAAAGTCTTATCTGGAATCCCAAAACTCTAATAACAGTCTTCTATCAGCCTGAGAGTTTGACTGAGAAAGCCAGAGAAGAGCAGAAGCTGGAGACAAAGTGATGATAATAAAGAGTTTGTTTAATAATCTTAGTTGCGTACGTGCTCAGACTTCATCTGACCAGTACAAATCCAATAAGTCTTATTATTCCAAGGGAAAAACAATGGAAAATTACTGCTTCACAACATCGTCCTGTGACGATGGTTTAAGACTTACCTCTGAGGTAGGTCCTTCAGGTTGTCGTGGAGAGGTGAGGTGATGTATCGAAGTCGCAACATCTAGCTACTGGGGTGCCTCAGGGCTCAGTGCTTGGACCCCTTCTTTTCTCCATCTACACGTCATCACTAGGATCTGTCATTCAGAAACATGGCTTTTCCTATCACTGCTATGCTGATGACACATAACTCTATCTCTCATTCGCAGCCTGCCTGACAGACATTTCTTGCTGGATAAAGGACCACCACCTTCAACTCAACCTTGCGAAGACAGACAGAACTGCTTGTGGTCTCAACCAAACCAACACTTCATCAAAACTTCTCCATTCAGCAAGATTCATCAACCAGAACTCCATCCAGGACAGCCAGAAACCTTGGAGTTGTGATTTAAGGTCAGGTAAAATTCACAGACCACATTGCTAGAACTGCCCGGTCCTGCATATTTGCCTTACACAATAGGAGGATCAGGCCCTGCTATACAACTCCTTGTCCAAGCTCTTGTTCTATCCAGACTGAAATGTTGTAATACTCTCTTGGCATGCCTTCCAGCATGCACTGTCAAACCTCTGCAACTGATCCAGAATGCTGCAGTAAGAGTGCTCTTTAACGAGCCGAAGAGATTGCACGTCACCTCTCCTCATAAAATTGCACTGGTTGCCAATTGCCACTCACATTAAATTCAAGGCACTGCTGTTTGCGAAAAGAACAACCACTGGCTCTGTACCTTTATACGTAAACTCACTGCTTCAGATCTATGTGCCCTCCAGAAGCTTGCGATCTGCAAGTGAATGGCGCCTTGTGGTGCCATCCCAAAGAGGCACAAAATCACTTTCACTGACCTTTACCTTGACTGTTCCAAGCTGGTGGAATGACCTGCGTAACTCAACCCAAGCTGCTGAGTCTTGGTCAACACATGACTCATTAATACTAACACTTACTATCCTATCCCGCAGTTTCACAAACCTAGTCCCAGACTAAAATGCATGTTTGAGCGGTGTTAACTGAGCGCAATTTGCACTGATATATCTTAAAATGTGTCAGTGCCATTGTTTTTTCTCAAGATGCACACCAACTACGGCCTAATCCTGGCTTACTGTAAGCCCTGTCTGTGAAACCGGGTCTATATCTATTTAAAAATAAAACCTTTCTACATGTACTGTGCAAGAAAAACTAGGACAAGTCACAGCACTTGCATATTGTTGCCATATTGTTGGTTTGATTGCTTCTATTGCTTTCCTCATTTGTAAGTCACTTTGGATAAAAGCGTCTGTGAAATGATTAAATGTAAATGTCATTGAAACCCTTGAAAAGGAATCTCCTAGTTGTGAAGACAAACATCCCTTAAAACTACACAATCATAAGATTAAACAACAATAGAAAATAAATAAGTAATATAATATATAAAAAAAAACATAAAATGACGAAAACGAATAGTAATAATAAAATGATTAAATGATCATTTATGTAAATAAAATAATAATAATAATAATAATCAAATAATGATAATAAAACACAGATGTGTGGTTGCTCTCTTAAAGTAACACACACACACACACACACACACACACACACACACACACACACACACACACACACACACACACACAGGTTGCTATTAAGAATCCTTAGATCATTCAACACACTGTGAAAAATGTTGAAAATTATGTTAAACAAATTTTATGCAAGAAAATGAAATGTATCTTAAAAATAAATTAAACAATTAAAAACAGGCTGTGAATTGTGGTGAATTCTGCACAACAAAAAAGTTAAATAAATGTATAAATAACAGATATAAAAAAATAATAAATAAAAACACTACCAGTCAAAAGTGTAAACACACGTCTAATTTTTGTTCTTTTTTGCCATTATTGTCACAATTCGTCCTGTGTGAGTGCCCATGAGAACTACCTGAGGGCACTCCACTTCAGACTGTCACTCCACCCCGGACTTATCACTTCATCATATACTACATTACCCATAATCCTTTGCCCGGACTCATCATCACTCATTGTTTGCACCTGTGTCACATTACCTCATTACCCCATTACCCCAGCCTATATAAACCATGTTCATTATGTCTATCATTGCTAAGTCTTGTTTTGTGTTTCACTGCATTTCTGAGCGTTTCCCTGGTTTCATGTCTGTCGGTTTTTTGGATTTCTTGCCTGTCTCCCGGATTACCCTTTTGCCTGTCTCTCCTGCCTTGTTTGCCTGTTTGGACTGCTTTCCTGTGTATGACCTTTCTGCCTGTACTTTTGACTACGATTGTGGATTACCCTTTTACAAATAAAGCTGCATTTGGATCCTCAACCTTCTGACTCAGAGCAGTACGTAACAATTATAAATGTATATTTATATTATATAAAGATAATATATATATATATATATATATATATATATATATATATATATATATATATAAAGAATGAGCAGATGTCCAGACTTTTGGCTGATACTGTACCCGAAACCATAAATAGAAACAAATACCCACAGGAACTATTTAAAATTATTACTAACAAATGTCAGAGAAATGCTGGAGGCTCAAAACACCCAATCTAGGAGGAAAATACTGTTTGGATGGAACAGATTACCCCTGTGGTGAAAGAGCACCAGCAAATACAAATCTCAGTGGGAGGACACATGGCTAAGCAAAGATAACACTTCTGAAAATGACAATCTAAAGCAGATGGGAAAAATGCTAATACATCTCTAATGTGTCCTAAGTGCTGCGAGCTCCAATTAGAAAAACTACCCTGCCAGCTAGTATGAATAGCTCAGGAAAAGTGGTTTATAAAAAGCTCTGATTGAGTATTTCTTATTAACAAAATACTATTTCAAATACCCTCTTAAAAGGTGTCCATCATATGTAAGTGCCTAAACTGAGATCAATAAAAACAAGTAATATTCAGGTGGTATTATGACAGGCAAGACAGGAAGATATTATGCGGGAACACATGGGGGTCTCTAGTCAATACTGTATTCTTATTCATTCATTTCGTTTTTTGTGGAAAAATCATTTCGTCTTTCATAAAGTCTTAGCTTATCGTAATAGGCGGCCAGAAAAGAAAGTAAAAACAAATTGATATTATTTTTAGTCTGAAAATGTTTCGAGCAGACTGTGAGCTCATTAAATGTGAAACTTTCTGCAAAATCTAGCTAAATGACATGAAAGATGTTTTCGTCAATAAAAACAATGTCTAGTGCGTGACCTGCAAGGGAATGTCAAGGTAAATACATTACAAAAGGGCAGTAAACACATGACTGGCTTACAAAGAGCGAGAAGCTTCAACATGCAGAATTGTGCATGTTAAAACCAGCAAAAAAGGTTGAGTAAGGCAACTGTGTGTGTGTCTTTGGGCCAGATGACTGCATGTCATTTTAGGGCACAAAGAGCATCTGTCATCTATGCTGTCAGAGACTGATGGATAAGCCATGCTGAGATGCTCAAACAACATTCATTTCTCAGAGGTGAACTAGGTCAGTAATGACGTTTGGAAAGTTGCTGAGGTTTCCTTAAGAAAATGTAACCCTCTTGCTTTGTGGTGTTGGTATTGTGACAGTCAAATGCACTTCGCATAGTGCTGTCTGACCCTAAACTGTTTTGATTGGAGACTATTAGATACTCCATTCTGTCATCTGACCCTTTTCCTTCTGTACAGGCTTTAACCTCACAGGCATAAGATTTATAGCTAAAACATCATCATATTAAATGCATTAAAACAACTGAATCAGTCATGTACTTTGCAGCTGCCAACCACACCCACAACTTATTCAGCAAGATGAGTTGTGTATTTTTTAAAAAGGGTTATAACTCACAGAGGTGGCTCTGTTCCAAAACCTGGCTGAAACAGGAGATTGATTCCTCCAATTTTGATAGTGTGGTGTTAAATGACCTTAAAATGTTATCTACACTCTTAAAAATAAAGGTTCCAAAAGGGGTTATTTAGAACCTTCTATGGTTCTTTTACCTTAAAAGTTCTTAAAAGAACCTATTTTCCCCACTATAAATAACCTTTTGTGCAATCGAAACATGGAACCAGATGCCAATTAAGATGTGTAGGCAGCTCACTAAGTTTTAGAAGATGACACCTAGAATTACACTCTAAAAACGTTCAAATGTTCAAAAAAAAACAATTATTGGAGTATGTTTTACAAGAATATACTATTTCAGACTTCACATTAAACTCAATGTCATTCCTATGTAATTATTTGTGAAATTTACAAGCACAAATTTACCTACACCAGTTTTTTTCCCCCCAGTACTCACTATATTATTGGAATGTTTGTTCCTAAAATTGCTGAAACAATATGAATGATTTACGAGATAATTAAAACATTCAAAATTTTAATTAACAACCCAACAGAAATGATAACCTAAATTGTGTACATAGTAAATCATTCATGTCCTAAATGTGATAACAGATAAGCATCTCCTAGATTTATTTAAGTTAATATCCTGCTAATGCCTCCACATACCTTCGCATCTTCGAGATTTATTGTAGTTAATGCTTGCTAATGGGCTTTTTATATAACATGTAATCAAACAATGGTACATGAAATTCTGGAAGACAACCAGGATGTAATAGATTTTTTTTATATACAGTATATATTTTTGTAGTGTTGAGGGAAACCGTGAATCTGATTGCTATAGCCTACGGTGGCCCAGTAGTGCACAACACAACTAAATTTAAAAAGCAAACATCAATTTGTATCAATTAAAACATTTTTAAACAAATTTTCACATTTACAAACAGACATGTTCAAATTCCAAAGGTTGATTGTATTGGTAAAAGATTAATACAATGTAATACAAATTATACATTTCAACCACATGGTGGAATTGGCAGACATTCCCTTATGTGGTGTTCAAACCGGACGCGTTTCACGCAAATAATTCGCGCTAATCGCGCGAAGGTGGACGCTTGAACATTTTGAGTTTACTCACTTCATTCGCGCGTGAAATTCACGCGAATCGAGCATGAAATTCGCGTGTGACAACTACACAACAGACGCGAATTCGCGTCATGGGAGGGGCTTCTATATGAGCCTAGATGAGCCAGCTCGTCTCGGTCACTTGACGTCGTTTTTGTAAAAAATACTACTATTAATGTGTGACAAAACGTAGTTTAAAGACTTTTTCAGGCGATAATATAGTTGTTTAAAGCTCAAATCTGTGGTTAATTTATAAAAAGAGTGCCTATTTGAGCATTTTATCTGGCGTTTTCGGAGTTGTGAGATCCAGGCGATCAGTGACATTCCGCGCTCGTTTACCCGGCGAGACCTGCCTTTCCTCGGCTAGTCCTTCTCACATTTGCCGCTGGCTCTGGCTCTTTTTTTCTGCTCCAGTCTCGTTGTGAAATGGCTGACATAGATTTTGTTGAGAGAGTAGCTGAATGTCCGACCTCCTCACTCACTTTCTTCCAAGCAAGATCCTTTTAATTCCTGTTCCTGTAGTGATAGGATGATGTATCATACAGCTCCGGGTATCCACATATGGCCACGATTATCTTGTCCTCCATTGTTGTTCGGATTTCTGCCTCCGCTTGTAAATGCGTCACTACTAGAGCAAGCTCGTGATTGGTTAACGCGGCGTGAAATATCCGCCAAAGTTCAGATTTTTCAACTTGAGCGATTCGCGTGAATCACGCGTTCAAAACGCTCAATTCGCGTCATTCGCGCCGCCTCATTCGCGCGAATCGCGCCGCAGAATGGCATTTCGCGTCTCTGCATGGACTTAACATGTAAATCACTCGCGCGAATCACATCCGGTGTGAACGCACCATTAGGCATCATGCGCAGTGGTAGCGGGTCAAAGCATTCTCGAGTATAAATATGCAGCTATAATACATGTAGGTGATTTTGAATTAATATTTCATGTCGATATACAATGGTTACATACACTTAAACTGTTGTGGCTTAATTTCGTGTGCTGTGGCTTAATTTCGTTGTGTTGTGAATTTATGTTTGCTTTTTAAATTTTGTTGTGTTGTGCACTACTGGGCCACCGTAGCCTGACAAGCCAGACCCAAGTCAAGTGCTGCGTCCCAATTTGCATACTACTAAATAGTATTCGAAAAAAGAATTAGTATGCCCCAAATCGTAGTATGTTGAAAAGAGTATTCCAAAGATTCATCGATGGTCTACTATTTCCGGTCAGAATCCGAAGTGCAGATCGATGCGCACTCTAACGGCTGATATTGGCCACAACCCAATGCGAGATGGACGAGGATTCGATTAGAACTACAAACACGGATAAAACATGACGGTTATGCAAGTCCGACAGAGAGGGTTAGATAAAGGGGTTTGAGTGAGCAATTATCAGTATTTAACCTGAAGAAAATATATTTATTCAGTGTTAGCCACATTATATTTCACCTGCAGCAGCATTTTGAACTTTTGTAATGATACGTTTGGCCATTAACTTTGCAAACACATGAGAGGAGTCTCTGCATTAAAGACCCACGAATGGCAGATCAACGTGCTACTACATTTCTCTCCGATACGGCAAGAAATAAAATTGAATGTGGAGGATTTGAACTGTGATGATGATTGACAGGGCAGTTTAAACGGTGACGGGATGCACGTAACCAAGCGAAAGAGTCCGTTAAAGATGACGAAGTATGTCCCAAAGCTTGCATACTCTTCTGCTACACACTCAAAAGTATGTATTTCTAGGTCGTAGTATAAATAGGCGAATTGGGACACAGCAAAGATGTTGGGTCTGGGAACACACCATTGGCAGGGCTCAATCCGAGGGGTGGGATAAACGGTTGTCTTATAAATGCACGCAATAGGATAGCTCTACAACCAGTAATGACGTTTGGAAAGTTGCTGAGGTTTCCTTAAGAAAATGTAACCCTCTTGCTTTGTGGTGATGGTATTGTGACAGTCAAATGCACTTCACATAGTGCTGTCTGACCCTAAACTGTTTTGGTTGGAGACTATTAGACACTCCATTCTGTCATCTGATCCTTTTCCTTCTGTACAGGCTTTAACCTCACAGGCATAAGATTTATATAGAACTAAAACATCATCATATTAAATGTATTAAAACAACTGAATCAGTCATGTACTTTGCAGCTGCCAACCACACCCACAACTTATTCAGCAAGATGAGTTGTGTATTTTTTTAAAAGGGTTATAACTCACTGAGGTGATCAAAATGGCTCTGTTCCAAAACCTGGCTGAAACAGGAGATTGATTCCTCCAATTTTGATAGTGTGGTGTTAAATGACCTTAAAATCTACACTCTTAAAAATAAAGGTTCCAAAAGGGGTTATTAAAAGAGTCCGTTAAAGATGACGAAGTAGTATGTCCCAAAGCTTGCATACTCTTCTGCTACACACTCAAAAGTATTTACTTTTTCTTCACAAACAGAGTACATACTTTTAGGTCGTAGTATAAGTAGGCGAATTGGGACGCAGCAAAGATGTTGGGTCTGGGAACACACCATTGGCAGGGCTCAATCCGAGGGGCGGGATAAATGGTTGTCTTTTAAATGCATGCAATAGGATAGCTCTACAACCAACCAGAGCAACGGAGCTAGTTGATAGAGTAAACCTTTGCCGTATCTGGTCGGCAAAACTCTGAACACCTCTTCCTTTTTTAAAAATGACCTTTCTTAGTTCTTTTCTAAAAGAAAAGCTTAACTCCAAGTCTTCGAGAGTCGCAGCCAAAGCCGATTTGAAAGTCTGCTGTTCGCCAGCAGCAGCAGCCATCTTCTTTGTTTTAAAGTAGCGGGGAATTCACGCGGAACCATCACAACTCTGACGTCATTATGTTAAGCCCGCCCAACGAATCTATACACGATGTGACTGGCCTGACTAGAGTTTGGTTTTTCAAGCTCGCAAGCCAATTGAGAGTTGCTAGATGACCATGGCTGCAAATTGCATAGCCTAAAAATCCACGTGGTATCTGATTGCATATTTCATCCAAAATACCTTGTGTTTTAAAGGACAAATCAAGACTTTGGCAAGGTTACATTGGTAAAACTCAAGGGTTTCATGAACAGTGCTAGGGGGATTTACTGCAAGGAAATAAATACTAACTTTAGGGTCATTTGTTTACATACAATCAATCAGAAATAGTGAATCGTTATGGAGCACTTGAGTGCTAAACTGCCACATATTACCACGGACCACCCATTCAAAGTTTTCTTTGAAAAAAGAAACACAAACACAGACACTTTCACTTATCCTTTGGCTTGATAGATCCTCACTGAATTGAGGGTGCCATCTAGTCCCAGAACAGCAGGTCTTAAAGCTCACTGCAGCTTTCCAAACCTTCCCCAGTAATGAATCTGCTATTGATCTAGAGCTACAGACTCACATATGGCTAGACCTCGAGCCCCCTGGACTGGAAAACAATCATAACATCCACTCTCAGTGGCATGACTCCTCATGAAATCCCTAAAGGTTCAAAAAACATTTCTGCAAGGCATTGTTTTGTGCCTAGGACTGACACAAAACAAAGGTAAATAAAATCAAGGACCCAGAGATATTGATTTGTTGTTTGCTGAACATGTCCACAAAAGCTCATTCATATAGTAAATTAAATGCAACTTAAAAAAAACAACAAAGAAATCGAAAAGTCTAGGCAAGAAGGCGGAGTCCTTCTAATAGCATTTTTATTTTCTTGTGTTTCTACAATATACACGCTACTGCTGAAAGGCTTATCACAATGAAAAACTGATACATGTGGACAGAAATACACATTAGTCTACATGAAATATAACCTGCAAGCCCTTTTAACTTCAACGCACAGATGACAAAATCCATTTTAAATGCATCTCATCAGATCTTCTAATCATACAATTGATCAATCAGAGAAATATTTAAAATACACCATATTTTTCACTTGACTTTAAATGACACCGTTCTACTTAACACTTACTATTAAAGGATTTATTTTTATTTTTATTGTAGAACAACAGAGAGATAGCAAACCAAATAATGCCCAATGCACAGTGTATTGGTGCTGAGGTACCAGGATCAGGCACTTGAGTATAGAACTCTGCCAAAAATGGGGCAAGTTTCCAATTATCAAGGCAGAGCTAATTTTGTAGTTTGTTTGTTTGTTTGGCAGTGATTATGTACTTGCTCTACTTGGTCATCGCTATAAAAAGAAGGAAAATAAAATATCCCATAAATCCAGCATTTAATATTCGGTTCTGAAACACCATTACATTAGCATACAAATTAATTAATCCATTCAAGAATAAATGTGATTTAAGCACCTGCAGAAAAACGGGAGCTTCTGCAGAGCTTGCCGCGAGGCACAAAGCGGCCACCACAGAGACGGCCGGACTTATGTAGGTCGACTGAAGGTACATGAATGGGAACACTGAATTGCATCACAGAACAATTGTCAACACATTCATTGTGTGAAACTCCACGAAAAACATTCACAATCAAATAATGCTGTAACCTGGGAACTGGGGTAAGATGTGTCAATGGGTAATCTGTCTCATCCTTAATTTAAAAAAACAACAAAAACTGGGCCATATATTTAACTCTTTCCCCGCCAATTTTTTTTTTTTTTTTTTTTTTTTTCGTTGCCAGCTACTGCCGGCATTTTAGATAATTTTCACAAAAATATCATGGCCTCCTGAATATTTTGTTGTATGAATATCTGAGCCTCTGCTTAAAAAAAATGAGCTTCATGCATTCCTTTTTTTAAATCAACACTTGAATGTGGGTGTAAGTTTCATTAAAAAAAGCAAAATTTTTAACACATTTTTTTTTTAAATCAAAATGGAGTACACTAAAAAATGCTGGGTTCAAACCAACTCAAGTTGGTTTGAAAATGGACTAACCCAGCAATTGGGTTGTTTAACCCAGTGAATGGGTCGTTTTAAATGGTAAATGGACTGCATTTATATAGCGCTTTCAACAGACCCATGGCCATCCAAAGCGCTTTACACATTGCCTCACATTCACCCATTCATACACCGACGGCGGTGTCAACCAAAGCAAGGCGCCATCCAGCTCATCGGGAGCAGCTGGGGTTAGGTGTCTTGCTAATGGACACCTCGACACTTGGTCAGGTGGAACTGGGGATTGAACCACCAACCTTCCGGTTTGTAGACAACCTACATGAACCACTGAGCCACTGCCGCCAAGCAGTGGGTTAAATGTTTGCTTAAAACAACCTAATCGCTGGGTTAAAATAACCCAATTGCTGGGTTACTCCATTTTCAACCCAACTTGGGTTGTTTTTAACCCAGCATTTTTTAGAGTGTAGAAACATCAACGAGTAGAGTCCATCAACAGTCAGTAACGTTAGACAGTTTTGATTTATATGCTGGTATGGGAAGCAACCAAATACATGTAACTTAGTTACGTATTTAAAATACAAAATTTGAGTAACTGTATTTCATTAGTTACATTTTAGATGGGTGGTAATCAAATTACAGTGCCATCCAAAAAAATGTAGATTACCAAAGTGATAACTTTGAATTGTAATATAATTTGTTTAAGATTTAACATTAATGTTTAAATTAATGTAAACAGCTATGCAAAAGCAAAACTCTGACAGTCTCTGACAGTCAAGCATCCTAAGCTTTATTTCTGCACATAAGTTTCATACCTCTTGCTGAATATGCAAAATTTGGGGTTTGGGGACACGTTTTTTTCTCAGTATTGCGACTTTAATAAAAAAAACTAGGTCATTGCATCTCTTTCTCTCACAATTCCGACTTTATAACACACAACTGCGAGTTTAAAGGGTTAGTTCTCCCCCCCAAAAAAAATTCCCCTTCATCTCATTCCAAACCTATGGTATAAGATCTTCGTTCATCTTTGGAACACAAATCAAGATATTTTTGATGAAATCCGAGAGCTCTCTGACGCCACCATAGACAGCAATTTAACAATTTTCAAGGTCCAGAAAGGTAGGAAAGAAATTGTTACAAAAGTCCATGTGACTCCAGTGGTTCAAAGTGTTGAGAAAACTTTTTGTGCGCAAAAAAGAAACAAAAATAATGACTTTATTCAACAATTTCTTCACGTCTTGACAAGAAATTGTTGAATAAAGTCGTTATTTTGCACTCAAAAAGTGTTCTCATCACTTCATAAGATTAAGGATAAACCACTGTAGTCACATGGACTATTTTAACAACTATTTGTACTACCATTCTGGACCTTGAAAGTGGCAATTACATTGCAGTCTATGGAGGGGTCAGAGAGCTCTCGGATTTAATAAAAAATATCTTAATTTGTGTTCCGAAGATGAATGAAGATGGTCTTACGGGTTTGGAATATTGTGGAAAACTGATTTTGTTTTAAAATAATATGCAGAGGAAAACCAAGTCCTATGTTTGGTGGCCCCTTTGTGTTAACCTATTAGTATTCCAAAGTATTCTAAACTGTTTAGATTAAGTTACAAAACTTGTGTAATCTAACAAAATACATTACAAATGACTTTTTATAGCATATTTTGTAATCTGTAGTGAAATACATTTTAAAAGTAACTTTCCCAACCCTGTTTGTATGCTGTTCAATGTTTGATGATCGTGTTAAGCAATGTTTGCTTAAAGTGTAAGAGTGTAACAGTGAAAACATGGATTGAGTTAAAAGGGGAAAGAGTTAAAAAAGGACTCTTTTTTTCCTGTGCATCTCTCTGTATAATATTTGTTTTGTAATGCTTTTTTTTTTTTTTTTTTTTTTCTGCAGCAGACAAAATGAATTAACCACTTAAATTAACCATAAAAATACAAATCAATTAAAAAAAAGCTATATTTCATGCATGTTTGGCATTTGGTAAGATTTGGTTCCAACTGCACAAAAATACTATCATAAAATATTTTAATTAAAATGTTCAGAAAATTTAACTTTTTTATTTTTGGTGAAAATGTATATAATGTGCAGCAAAATAATACTTGGTTTGTATTGGTTTGTGCATTAGCTAAATGTTTTCCTCATTTATGTTCCGAAATTCACATTCATCATTGATGCATCATTTCAGTAAATGACACATCTTGCCCCACTATTCCTTATAAGGCTTGCTGTTGTGCCATCATCACTGTGCCAAACACATTCACTCCTACACTGCATTCATTGATGCTAGAGAACAGTGCTGATTGTGTCAAAGTCCTTACTAATTTGGGAGCTACTTGGCAGAGACTTGAGGTACTCCAGATGCCTCCTGGCATCTTCCTGGTTATGCCGTACGTAATAGATGACATAAGCGATAACCATCGTGAACCAACCAAACATGGTGACAAACATGGCCACATCGGTAGTCTTATGGTGGAAGTTACAAAAGTTTATGCCTGAATCCAAGACTTGGATGACAGGCTTGCCCGCATACTCTTCCTGAACAGAGGTGTGGCAGCTCACCTCGTTCACCGTCTCGGGGTCCAGCCTGAGCTCGCGCAAAACCTCCTGCAGGGTGCATTCACAGTGCCACGGGTTGTTGGACAGGCTGATCTTGGCATGCAGCCGAGCGAAGGCTTCCTTGGGGACGCTTTGCATGTGATTGTGGGACAAGTCGAGTGCCTGCAAGCTCTCCGCGACACCTTGAAAAGCCCCAGCGTCCACGGTTTCAATAGCATTCCTTGACAAGTCCAACTCTTGGAGCCAGGGAAGGTTTTTAAAAGCCTGGTTTGGGATTTTGGTTATGTGGTTGGAGGAGAGCTGAAGTGACACAGTATTGTGCGGAAGGTTGGGGGGAATCTCCTCAAGGTTGCGAGAGGAACACTGTACTACTGTCAAGCCATTCCTCTCGGAGCAGTGGCAGCTCTTGGGACAGGCAAAACCCATCACGCTCAAACAAATCACGGCTAAAAGTAATCTCAAGATAAGGGGACAGCCATGAGGGATGAAGACTTTCTTTGACACATGAGCCCCTCCAGGGTAAGTCATGTCCAGCTACTTACTTTCTGAATGTTCTACAGTTCAAGGGCAGTCATTGTTAATCCATGTCATATTGGAAAATTAATGAATAAACATTACAGGTGACGGTGTCATTCCAACAGCAGCAGTTTTTCCTTATTAACGCCCTCAGAGCATATGTAGAGTAGGGATTTTATTTTTCAGGTGTTTGAAGCCATTGTGAGCGTCCTGGAGAGAGTCCAAACGAGTTCAACATCTGAATATACAATTAAACATTTGAGAGGAAAAGGTTCTACAGCCAAGTTTCAATTAGAAACCGAAAGCATGTGATGAAGGCTCCATTCACTTCACATCCCTCCTGCCAAGTCTGGAAACTGCAAGAACAAAAGGAGAACACAGGAATCACCCACACAAACAATTTTGTGGATTAAAAAAGAAATTCATATTTGACCAATTTAAAGATTAATTGATTGAAAGAATTTTTTTTGTTTGTTATTTTCTCACCCTCATGGCATTACAGACCTGTATGACTTTCTTTTTGAAATTAAACATTTCTCAAAATATATTCTTTAATGTTCCATAGAAAAAAAGGGAGTCATAGAGGTTTGGAACAACATGAGTATATGATAAATACATATTTATTTTTAGGTGAACTATCCCTTTAAGATATGCTTTGTAACATGCAAAGCAACATCACCCCCAATTTCCACCGGCTGCGTTACGGCTGCGGAACGGCTCCGCTGCGTGACAGCTCCGTGTTCCGTCGTCCGTCAATACCCACCAGGTCCGGATTTGTTGCGGAATGGCTGTGGTCATGACTGACAGCTGACGTCACGAGGCCCCATGTAATCTCGCGAATTCTGGTGTGATCGCGCGATATGTAGTTTCTATAAACAGAACTACCAAACCAGGAACAGTTTTCCATCCTTTTTAATGTTGTCCTTATAAAAAGGATGTGAGGGGTCATAGATGATGGGTTGATTCTGTACCTCAATAATCAGCATTTCTTCATCCATCGTGTCAACGGGGTTAAAACAAGCCTGTCTCCGCCCATTATGACGTTTTCAAGGTGTAGTGTAGGGAAATATGAGCGCGGTGTATTTTATTTTGAAAATTAAACATATCTTTTATTTTGTTTCTGGCTGTTCTGTTTTGTCACTCGACTTCCTGTCCTGCGTACTCTGCCCTGTAGTGCTGCGGAGCGCTCCGGCAAAAATAGAAGCTCTGCGTATCTGCTCCGGAGGGCTGCGGATCGCCGGAGTCAGAACGCAGCTGTACCGCATTCAGTGGAAATACACTCATTGACTTTAATGGAAACCTATTGACTCTGCCGCAGTGCCGGAGCCGTAACGCAGCCGGTGGAAATTGGGGGTCAGAGTGCTCTGACCTGAAATGGCTCCAACCATGACAAAACAAATTTAGATAAGTCTCATAATCTTGCAGACGAATAGATTTGTTATGCTGCATATAATCTAATAATATTAGAAAGGGCTAATTTATTTAAACAAAAATCAATTTCTCATTTGCCCCATCGCAAAACAATGCTCATTAATGGCTATCAGAAAGAAGAAAATAAAAACAGGCTCCTTTACACATAAAAAGTTTACTAATATCCAAATTGTTCACTCAAAACTAAAAATATTGTGATTTAATCACCATTATTTTATTCCAACTCTGCATATTCCCCATCAGTGAAATCCAAAAGATGCATATTATCCCAGTTGTTGTTTTTTAACACAAGGAAAGTGCTAAATACTGACATAATCCAAATAGAATAAATTAGCTTCTCAGAAGTATCATAAAATGCCCATATGACAACTTTATTTCAAGTCTTTTGAAAATATATGTCTGTTCATCAAAAAGCTTTGACATTCCTCATTGTGTGTCATGGAAGAATGAAAATAATGCAGTGTCAGAACAAAATGAGGGTGAGGAAAACTTAATTCTAGAACAGATCATATGAACATTGTGCCGATCAATCAGATCATGGCTGACCTTTGATGAGCCAGTCTAAACAGATAGCTTACACTTCAGGGCTTTTCCACTTAAAGGATTAGTTCAAAATTAACATTTCCTGACATTTTACTCACCCCCATCTCATCCAAGATGTTCATGTCTTACTTTCTTCAGTTGAAAAGAAATTAAGTTTTTTTGAGGAAAACATTCCAGGATTTTTCTCCACATCATAGACTTGAAGGTCCGAATCAATGCAGTTTCAAATCGCTTTGAAGGGCTTCGAAGGCTCTGCACAATCCCAGACGAGGAATAGGGTCTTATCTAGCGAAACAATCTGTAATTTAAAAAAATTAATAAAAATGAATATACTTTTTAACCTTAATTGCTCATCTTGTGCTGTTCTGCGACGTGCCAAGGATTGTGTAATCACGTCGGAAAGGTCACGCAAGACGTAGGCAGAAGTACCGCCTCATGTTTACAAAGCGCACATGAGAAGATTAATACAAACTCCCTTTAGCAAAAAAAAAAAAAAAAAGGTAAAACAACGATGTCGGATGATTTTGAGGTTGAAGATGGAGTGTTTTTTGGTAAAGGCCGTATGCATTAGTCCTCGCACGTTCACTTAGGGCGGTACTTCCGCCTTCGTCTAGCATGACGTTTCCGACGGGATTGCGCAATCCGTGTCACGCTGAGATGAGCAATTTAGGTTAAAAAGTATATATCTTTTATTTTTTTTAAATGACCAATCGCTTAGCTAGATAAGACCCTATTCCTCGTCTGGGATCGCGCAGAGCCTCTGAAGCCCTTCGAAGCGCTTTGAAACGACATTGATTTGGACATTGATGTGGAGAAAAATCCTGGAATGTTTTCCTCAAAAAAACTTAAATTTCTTTTCGACTGAAGAAAGAAAGACACAAACATCTTGGATGAGATGGGGGTGAGTAAAGTATCCGGAAATTTTCATTTTGAAGTGAACAAATCCTTTAACCCTAGGCTATATCACCATGCTAAACCCTGGGTAAAGGAACGTTTCACACCTGTAGGAGCCAAACTTGTACAGTGTGAAACAATGTCGTGTTAGAATGTTATGAGTCTAGATGCTTAGCAATTGACAGCCTCATATTCACATACTTTGGACAGTCACAGAAACATGTGCGTTGTGTAAACAGTAGTTTCAGCGTTGAGGAGAAAATTTAAACAGAAAACGAGACAATTAGAGTGAAAAAGAGACTGCTTAATTCTTACCTTTATAGTCCGAAAAGTCCATTCAGGATAAACTTGATAGTACAGTCTGCAATATATAATATGATAATATGAGGGTGTGCAATTTTAGAGCCTTTGTGTAAACATATTGTGTACAGTGTTCACCAATCAGTGACACCCCAAATATGCAAATAAGGATGTTAACCCAGGGTTTAGGAATGTACAATGTGAAATGTCAGCTTATGAATACCCAGGATATTGCTATCCCCAGGTAAATTATGAGCTGTGTGAAATATTACTGAAGATAACCCAGGATTCCATTTACCTGGGGTTTAGAATGACTATTTCAAGTAGTTTATGAACCATTTCAAGTGTGAAAAGCCCTTTTGTCAAAACCCCCTCTGCTGAGACAGCAACTCATTTTACAATTGGCCGTAAGGCAGGTAGAAAATATTAATACGTTGAACAATTGCTGCAGTGAAGCGACTTCCAGTAAAACTTTGTCACAGGCAGCACTCGAGACATGTGGAATGCATCATTTTGAAAATGTCGAAATAAAAGATTAATTCACTGGCAGTGTACAGTGAGCAATAAGCAACACAGCTCAGGATTGATTGCTGTATCAGCAGCAGCAGTTGATTATTGTGATGGATGCTAAAACCACTAGCCAAATTACAATCCAATAGGATGTAAGTACATTGCTCATCTATAAAGGTGTGTTACGAAAGATTGCGATACAACCCTAGCAAGAACATCACAGTTACAGTTAGGTAAAGTCACCTTAAACTGTTAAAAACATCCTAAAAAAAAACATAGCTACATAGTACACACTACAATTGAAAAATAATGTAACCAAACTAACGCTGTGCTGAATACATTTGTCTGCTTCTTGAAACTTACATGAAATTAAAAATCAAATGTGTCAATAATAGGCAATGTAACTACCAAACGTTTTTCAGCTGTATTGTCAATGGAGAAGACTTTTTGAATGAGTGCACGAGACACTGTTTTCCAAGCGGGGAAAAAAGGTTAAAGTGACTAAAGCTAGAGCAGCGCGAGCGGGAAGTCTGACAGGAGGTGGGTTTTCTGAGGTAAGACACTTTTACCTCAAAACAAAAATGATATCGAAATATTCTAAAAAAGGAAATGAAAATAACACATGAGAGCAATATGTATCAACGCAGGCTACATGCAAGATGAATAAAAACAATACAACTGGAAGTATGCCGAATGTTTACGGTCTCGACTTGCATGAATCATAGATTTTATATAGTTTGAGAGCGAACTAGTGACAACGCTGGAGTATCACTATCTCAATCGCTCTGTCTTTCTCACATGCAAAGACGTAGGCTATGCTGTTGGCAAACACTTTACATTGAAAAATGTACCTGCCAAAACATGACTACGGCATTATGTAGCCGAGACTGGACTTGGTAACGTTAAGCGTCTACTGCTAATAACAGGCTGAATACGAGAAAGAAACGCTGAAAAGAGTCATCGCATTTAGACCATAATAGCGTGGGAAATTTGGTCATTTGCAAACAAAACTGAACATGCTTATGAGCCTTGTCTACTCAAAGTCCATATTTCACGCTTGAAAACATCCAATTATAAACCTATTGCACCTACCGTTATTACAATAAACATCAGACTAGGGAATAGAATAGCAAAGCACGTCAACCTAAATTAATGTTCTTCAAATGGTAAACTAAAAATGAAAACATTACTGCAATACTATGACAAAAACAGTACACGAGCATATAAAGACAAGACAAACCTTTCCAAAACGAATGACAAATTATTGCATTTAGGCTTTTACATTGAAAAAAGACTAGAAAGTTGGCGTTTTAACATGCATGTATGCATTATCATGACTTACCATACTTGTTGATACTTTAGTGGATCAGACGCCTTTGTAGTGAGTGTAAAAAGTGAGGAGCACACAGCAGCTATAAGACAGCAGACTGGTGCTGATTGGATGGTGAGCCCTGTTTGCTGTGCCGGAGGCTGATGGTGCGCTCGCTCCACCCGCTTCTGTTTTGACGGACTAGTGGTGGGGATTCTGATTCATTTCAGTGATTCGAATCTTTGAATCACTTCATCAGAAAGATTCAGTAGTTTTTTTCTGCAGGTTACATCAGTAGCTGGAGACAATTGTCGTTTTGTCTTAGAAGAGGGATTCTCTCATAAAAAATTACGCTTTTCATGGGAAATATTGTACAAGCACAGCTAACGTATAAAAATAAGATGTCCTTAACTGACATATTTATTTAATAATTTAATTCCTGCACCGCTTTGCTTCCTAATATTGAGCGCCACAGCAACATAAATCATGTTTTACCTGAGTAGCCTAGTGGAAGTGAGTTTGAAGTCTGTATTGATTAGGCATATTATTCAATACAATATTGACGGCAAAATAATAGCCTACCTATAAGAAACATCTTTCTGTTGAGTTGTCCTTGAGCCTCGAAATGCACAGATAAATAGGCCTACAACAATTCTGATTCACAAACAAATCTTCTGAGAAGTTTGAGTGGTGATGAAATTACAAACCCTTCACAAAACTGCTTCGTAGTGCGTTTCAAACCCAAAAATGAAAAAAAAAATGTTGTTTTTTACTCACCCTCATGCCGTTCATCTTCGGAACACAAATTAAGATATTGTTGTTGAAATCCGATGGCTCAGTGAGGCCTGCATAGCCAGCAATGACATTTCCTCTCTCAAGATCCATTAATGTACTAAAAACATATTTAAACCAGTTCATGTGAGTACAGTGGTTCAATATTAATATTATAAAGCGACGAGAATATTTTTGAATCATGATTCGGATCGCGTGTCAAACCGCCAAACTGCTGAAATCACGTGACTTTGGCGCTCCAAACCGCTGATTCGATACGCTGATTCATAACGTTCCGAAGCATCATATAATGTGTCGTTAAAGACATGTATTTGCAACAGTTTTTATTTTATGAAAATATATGAAGGAGTAGGCTACATATGATGAGGTATGACCTCATGAAAGCTAGGTTTTATTGTGCAAACCAGTGACCAGAGGATGCTACGGTTCATAAATCATGTTTTTTTTTTATTTGCAGATATTGGCATACTGTGTATTTGTAACATGGAAATATGTTCATCTGAGACATTGGAGATTGCGAGTGTTCTCTCTCAAGGTAGCCTACTATAGATTTCTTCATTGTACCGGACCTAAAGACTATACCAGTGCAAATACTTCCTAGAGCCAAGAATACAGTTTAATCAATAAGATAAAATATTAATAACATTTATTGCAGGTTTTAGATTTTTTTTTTTTTATAACATTTATCCAGGCCGATATCAAACTCACCTGTAACTATACCTGGTTATTGTTAAATGATTCAGGAACTAATCCACATCCCTCATCCTAAATCTAGAATAGCCAATATCTCCTTATTTTGGCAGGACTGCAGAATATAAAATGACTCAACATAATGAGTAGTCTGTCAGTGACAGCTGACAGGTCAGACCATCACTGCACAGGATGGGAAACCTACTTGTCAAAACCTTGCTTATGTGACATACACACAATGCTTATAATACTGGGTGCACTGTTTTATGTAAAATTAAGATATTAAAACAATTTGTCTGGAAGGCAAAAAATGATGTATCAATGTCCACAACTAATTAATTTTTTTCTGGTTGAAACAATTTTTTATGTTAGCAGCAGAGCACGTCACATCATTTTTTTATTTGGAAAGCCTTATGGGTTACTGTTACATCATTTGTAGAATCCTATTAAATGTGGTAGCTCGGGGTTTCTTCCCTAAGGTAAAGATAAGAAAACTCCTCCCTTTATAGTTTTGGCTTTTCTCAAACGTATACAATGAATCCAGTTTCAAACAGGGCTGTAGTCCTGAAGATAATTAAAAGTGTGAAATCAAAAGCGTTTAATTACTTACCACCACAGTGTTTGCTCCAACACCATCCACCAATTAATTCACATCACTTACAGAGTGTGATTTACATCAAGAGAACGTGCCTAGTGCAACTTATTACCTTGATTGCTTCAGTTGAATTATGGGTAATGTAGTTTAAATCCAACAAAAGTTTAAAAGTAATTGAGGATATTGTGAACAGAACGATCTCCTCAGAGAGTTCCTCGCAACTGAAAATATCGAGATAATTGGGACATTAGAAGAAGTTAATAAAAAAAGAGTAATGTTCAAATCGTCACTGAGACACCATACCTTGGTTTGAGAGCATAAGTCCAAAATGTTTCCCTTTGGAGAGCCTTTCCCCTTCTTTTATATTATTCTCACGGCTTTAATGACCTTCAGTGTGACTGGAGTTGGTCTGCGGGCAGTTTCAGAATGCTAGGGTTTGTTACTCTAATGACCCACAACCAAATATTTTCAATTCACAACATCATCTTGTAACCAAGCAACACCTAGCTACACATCTTTTACCATTGGCCACAGACGAGAGAGTTTTTTTTTGGCATAATACTGGTTTTCATTGTACATTTTGCTGATGGCAGACACTCACTGACCTCATTTGATTTTTTTGTGTTTTGAAAGCAGTTCGTGAACTCTTATTTCCCCAGCTGCTTATTGTACCTGGGGACACTATAGAGACACTATTTTTATCTGCCAGCCATTTATTAGAATTGCATTAGAGGACATTTCTTCTAATAGAAACTAGTGCACTGGTGGGACAGATTCACCCTAGTGTATTTCAATGTAGATATACAGTATCTACACAGGGTGAATCTGTCCCACCAGTGCACTAGTTTTCATATATTTTCCTATAAATAATAAAAAGCACAAAAAATAGCTAGTACGGCTTGACGTGGAAAGACACAAATAATAAAAGACTTAGAATTTGAATACAGACTTTAAATTTACATAAAGCAATACAGCTGCTAACACTTTTCATTCAGTCCTTCAAGCTGTGTGACCAGAAATCACTTTTATTTTAGTCTGCTGCAAAAAGTTGATCAGATAAATGCCTTTTTACGATGCCCAGAGCTCTAATAAACTTGTTCTCACCATGCACGAGTATGAGTTGTAAAACAAAGCAAAAAAGTGCCAATAAGTGCACATAAAAAGAAGCCTTTTACAACCCCAATTCCAGAAAAGTTGGGACATTTTGGAAAAAATTGCAATAAAATCAAGAATCTGTGATTTGTTAATTATTTTGAACTTTTATTCAACTCACTAAAGTACAAAGTATAAACATGCAATGTTTTTACTGAACAACTTAATTGCATTTTGTAAATATAAACGAGTTTAGATTTTAATGGCTGCAACACACTCCAGTTGGGACAGAGGCTAAATTAAAGTGAAAAGATTACAGACTATCCAGTTTTTGAAACAGTCCACAATTAGCAGGCGAATTAGTAGGTGAGTGTATTCGTAGTGTAATCGTATTCAAGTATAAAAGGAGCATCCACCAAAGGCTCAGTCTTTGCAAGCAAATATGGGTCATGGCTTATTGTGCCAAATTTCAAGAGAGAATTGTCAAACAATTGAAAAATCACATTTCTCATTGCAAGATTGCAACGTGTTTAGGTCTTTCACCATCTACCATACATACATAACACTGTGAAAAGATTCAGGGAATCCAGAGAAATCTCAGTATGTGTAGGGCAAGACAGGAGACCTCTGTTGAATGTGCGTGACCTTGGCATTGCATGAGAAACAATGCAACTCAAATCTCTGTTACGCAAGGAGAAAGCTATACATCATTTCTACACAGAGACGCCGGTGAGTTCTCTGAGCCCGAGCTCATCTTAGATGATCCAAAACAAAGTGGAAATGTGTGCTGTGGTCAGATGAGTCCACTTTTCAGCATGTTTTTGGAAAAAACGGACATTGTGTTCTCTCAGTCCCAAAGATGAAAGTGACCATCCAGACTTTCATCAGCGACAGGTGCAAAAGCACACATCAGTCATGGTATAATAGGGTGCAGTGCAAATGGTATGGGTGACTCACATATGTGTGAAGGTATCATTGACGTGGAGGCGTATGTGGTAGGGATTGTACAGATACATATACAGTCCAGCCAATAAGATTACATCTTTCCTGGGAAGCAAGATAATGCCAGGCCTCATTTTGCACGTGCTACAACAGAGTGGTTTTGTAGACACTACACCATAGAGTGGATGTGCTTGACTGGTCTGCCTGCAGTCCAGATCTGTCTCCTATTGAAAATGTATGGCACATCTTGAAAAAGAGAATTGGACAACGATGACCACAGACTGTTGAGCAGATGTCTTGTACCATGCGAGATTGCGAAGAAATTCCACATGCAAAACTGCAACGAATAATATCCTCAATTCCCAAATGATTCAGTTAAAAGGAAAGGTGATGTGACACAGTGGTAAACCTCTGTCCCAACTTTTTGGAGAGTGTTGCCGCCATCAAAATCAAAATTGATTAAGTTGGTGAAAATATTTTCTTTGTACATTTGTCAGTTAATTAAAGGTTAAAGAGAATGAACAAATCCTAGATTCTTGATTTTATTGCATTTTACAAAATGTCCCAACTTGGAAATGGGGTTGTAGAAATACTATTGCTTCCTGGTCGATTTTGTAACTTGAGTCCAATCTTAGCAGGAGTAGATAGCTCTTTCAGAAATCACAGAAGACCTGTCATTTCTCAGTCTATATGAACAGGAATAAAGTGGCAGGTATGGACAGCAATCTGTCCACACTTGCAGTTAGACACTTGCCATTCTGCTTTGAGATTTCTTACAGCTATGACACATCATGACACCCAACTGAGATAAACGTAGACTTTAAATTACTAAGATAATAACCCAATTTGGTGATCCCCTCGAGAAAGACTGATTTTAGATTGAAAGGTTGAATTTAGATTAATGAATATTTGAACACATCACCTGCCTTTATGTCCTCCAGATTGATTGAATGTTAAAAGTGAAAGAGTCAGGGAAGTGAGCTGTGATTTATAGCCCGTAAAAACAAACAGTTCAGTCTGGGCAGAACAAAACAAAGCACTGTAGAAGAAAAGTCTGCACTGGTTTTATTTGTTACACTCCATGTTGAGCAAATTTAGGGCCAGATTTACTAAACAGGGCAGATTAGTGTGAGAGCGCAATTCCATAAAAGCGCCAATGGGAGTGGAACGTTTTGCACGTGATCTACTGACGCCGCCGAATCATTTCCATAATGATCAATGCAATCTGCCAGTTAGCATCTGGTTTAAGACATGCTTTTTTGGGGGGTGGTAAATAATGGCGCAAACACCAGTACATTGACGAGCGCAAACCTTAGTATATCACCTTGCATGATTCATTTAAATACTCTCCTCCCATACATTTTGCTTCTGAAAGGGAAACTCCTACAAACGCATATGCAATAAGGTCAGCCGCAAAAATAACCCTGTCCACACCTTTTCTGCGCTATTTTTTCACTGCGTGTCTTTAGTAAATCCTGACAGTGTTTTTTTAACGTCAAAAGAGGGCTTGCGCTGGCGCAAGCTATTAGTAAATCTGGCCCTTAGTCTCTTAATGGGGTGTGTGTGGAGGCCTTTAAAGATGTCTCTTTGACCTTTCTTTTTAGCTACAGTAGATTACGTACATTATTAATGTGTCTCCGGTGAAGTGGACAGTTATGAAAAGATAAAAGAAAGATGGTGGCATTCACTTATGAGAAAGTGAGGCTTCTATAGTGTATATCACATAAAATCTCAGTTATTAGATTCATCCATTTTAATGTGAAAAGCTTCCTGTTTTCATCTCCTTTTGAAGGGCTATATCACTCTTCCATTAGTTCCATTGTTCTGCTGACTATTGGAAAATGTTATTGCACTCAGGCTGCTCTTTAGTTCATAAGACTCAATCCTTAAAAAAAAAAAAAAAAATCTGTAGAAATAAATAGACACAAATATGACTGCAGATGACATACAGCACAGTGACAGTATAATAATTGTGGATAGCATAGCTCAGATAATTTGGTTTTATGAGAATTTAATATTTTTCAGTCCATATCAAAATGAACTGACCTTTTATTGCCAAATTAAATCTGAGCATAGTTTCAGAAATTGTTTAGATCTCCTCCGAAACTCTATAGAGCAGTGGTTTAGAGCAGTCACCTTCATTTCTATAGCGCTTTTTACAACACAGATTGCTTTAAAGCAGCTTTACAGTGACAATCGGAAATACATTTTGTTTTAGATGAAAAGCTAATGTACGTTTTTGATTGATTCATTTCTGTTTTAGTCATTATTTATCATTTAATTTGGCGCCACTTAAACAACACCATCCTCAACTAAAACAGAAAACCCCCAATGCGTTCCGGACCCCATCCGCACGGCAACAGCACTTGGTGGCCCGAGAACGCAAATCATGAAATAGGTTTGAAATAGTTTTGAAACTATACCATCATCATCCCCACGCAAACCCCAAAAAAGGAAAGTCCGTGAAAACGGCGACGGCATGTACGCAAGCATTACGTGTTCAGCCTGTAGGCAAGCGTTTGAATATACACTCACCTTAAGGATTATTAGGATTGAACACCTGTTCAATTTCTCATTAATGCAATTATCTAATCAACCAATCACATGGCAGTTGCTTCAATGCATTTAGGGGTGTGGTCCTGGTCAAGACAATCTCCTGAACTCCAAACTGAATGTCAGAATGAGAAAGAAAGGTGATTTAAGCAATTTTGAGCGTGGCATGGTTGTTGGTGCCAGACGGGCTGGTCTCTGTATTTCACAATCTGCTCAGTTACTGGGATTTTCACGCACAACCATTTCTAGGGTTTACAAAGAATGGTTTACATTGTTGATGCTAGAGGTCAGAGGAGAATGGGCCGACTGATTCAAGCTGATAGAAGAGCAACTTTGACTGAAATAACCACTCGTTACAACCGAGGTATGCAGCAAAGCATTTGTGAAGCCACAACACGCACAACCTTGAGGCGGATGGGCTACAACAGCAGAAGACCCCACCGGGTACCACTCATCTCCACTACAAATAGGAAAAAGAGGCTACAATTTGCACGAGCTCACCAAAATTGGACAGTTGAAGACTGGAAAAATGTTGCCTGGTCTGATGAGTCCCGATTTCTGTTGAGACATTCAGATGGTAGAGTCAGAATTTGGCGTAAACAGAATGAGAACATGGATCCATCATGCCTTGTTACCACTGTGCAGGCTGGTGGTGGTGTAATGGTGTGGGGGATGTTTTCTTGGCACACTTTAGGCCCCTTAGTGCCAATTGGGCATCGTTTAAATGCCACGGCCTACCTGAGCATTGTTTCTGACCATGTCCATCCCTTTATGACCACCATGTACCCATCCTCTAATGTCTACTTCCAGCAGGATAATGCACCATGTCACAAAGCTCGAATCATTTCAAATTGGTTTCTTGAACATGACAATGAGTTCACTGTACTAAAATGGCCCCCACAGTCACCAGATCTCAACCCAATCGAGCATCTTTGGGATGTGGTGGAACGGGAGCTTCATGCCCTGGATGTGCATCCCACAAATCTCCATCAACTGCAAGATGCTATCCTATCAATATGGGCCAACATTTCTAAAGAATGCTTTCAGCACCTTGTTGAATCAATGCCACGTAGAATTAAGGCAGTTCTGAAGGCGAAAGGGGGTCAAACACAGTATTAGTATGGTGTTCCTAATAATCCTTTCAGTGAGTGTAGGTGCTTGAATTTATACCTTTTTGACTCTCATTAATCTAAATTATACCTGATCAGCATGCCTTGTATGTTGAGTGTCCAAGGAGATGTTTAGTAAGTGCCATTGCATAGTCCTTTGCCATGAACAAACTTTACCTAATTGTTTATCAAGGCAGCTCATTTTCTCTTTCAATACACCTTCACCTGAATTAATTCTCTCTTCTCGGGGGTCTTTAATGGATAAATGACTTGTGCCAAGTGCCAAAAGAGAATTCTGCCTCTGTAACCATTGAACTAATTCAAGGGAATCAGTGCTGTGACAAAGCAAATCCATCTCCTCTGATGGGTTGGTTCCTGATTAAAAAATGCTTTTAACCCATTTAGATTTATCACAATTATCCTTCGAGGTCTAGCCAGAGTTTGCTGGTCACTGTCACCAATCTGCAAACCAAGTCCCACAGCGCACCTACATTAGTCAGAGCCAAGATTAACGGAGTGTTTCAGAGGTTAATTAAAAAAATCTACTGTTACAGCGCATAAACGCTGTGATAATCCTGAATGTGAAACAATCCTACAAGAAGCACTAGACGGACTCTGCGGCGGATAAGGAGAGGTACTGAGCTGTAGAAAATGGAAATTATTTTGTCCTGCATTGTGCATTAAACGGTCAGCCATGCGCAGAGCTGATAACAATGCAATGCCCGGAAATTTGAGAGTGGCTTCTGAAGAAGCTGGAGCCTGGCAAATTCAATCAACGGTTCAAAGACTTCAGGTTTAGGCAGCATGTACACCATAAACTTAATATAGATTTATAAATAACATTTTCGACCTTGTGATACCTCCAGAAGTGATACCTTATAATTTGTAATGTCTGGTCTGCAGATATAGCTCAGTTCTCGCCTTCAGATTTAAGTCTGTGAGATTAACTTTTTTAAATTCAGGACTCGATTTTGCCCATTGGGAATTGATTGAATCATTGGATCAAGGGTGAAGGAACGATCGTTGGATCATTATTTGATGATGTGAACAAGTTTGTTCAAATCCATAACCTTGAAGTTGTCATGCAACAGAAATCGTAATTTCTGTCCAATTGTGATGTCTATCTGAGTGAAACGGCTTCTCCGACAAGAAACAATTTAGGACAGGACTCGATTTTGTCTATTGGGAATTGATTGAATCGTTGGATCAAGGGAGAAGGGACATTATTTGATTATTTGAACAAGTTTGTTCAAATCCCTACCCTTAAAGTTGTCATGCAACAGAAATAGCGATTTCCATTTCTGTCTTATTGTGATGTATATCTGAGTGAAACGGCTAATCTGACGAGAAACTAGAACAAATTTAGGACAGGACTTGATTTTGTCCATTGGGAATTGATTGAATCATTGAATCGAGGGAGAAGGGACATTTGATGATTTGAACACGTTTGTTCGTTAATGTTAATGTTTATGTTAATGTTCATGTTTTTGTTAATGTTAACGTTAATGTTTTTTGATTAAATATATTTAGAATAAACACTGCAGGAGAATTCTCATGTTGATTTCACGGTGAATTTAAATATGAGAAATTAAAACAGTGATAATTGCTTTAGCAAACACCACAATTGGCTAATACGATTACGGTGATCTAAAAGTCATGATGAATTAGGACTTTAAAGATTCAGAACAGAACTAATATGAAGTGGATTGACTCTAATAATTTCCAAGATTACATGCCTGCAGTAGATCTGTCTTATCTTTTAAACACACATTAAATGTCCTATCTGGATGAATAATTGATGAAAATAACACCTAATTAGTTTCCATGCCCTGTTTTACCCAACATAAAAGCCAACCTTTCAGCAATTCAGAGGGTGCCACCCAAGGGACTTAAGCATTTTGCTCTGTGATTGAGAGTGAAATGTATCCTGCTCCACACATGAACAAAGTGATTGAGGCTTTTTTTTTTTTTTTTTTAAAGTGTAATTAATTTAATCTTTGCATTGGCTGTCTAACAAACTCAAGAGTTAGCTAAAACCCTGCTGAATATTCATTATTGTTTTTAACTTACTTACTTAGGAAGATCAAAAAAGCATTTAATGAATTTAGTATAGTTGCCATTGTTTAGAACATAAGAAAGAATTGGGGGGAAAAAAACGGAAAAATTATATTTTATTCATATGTGACCCTGGACCACAAAACAGTCATAAGTTGCACGGGTATATTTGTGGCAATAGCCAACAATACATTATATGTGTCAAAATTATTGATTTTTATTTTATGCCAAAAATTGTTAGGATATTAAGTAAAGATCAAAAATGTAGTAGTAATTGCTAAGGACTTCGTTTGGACAACTTAAAAGGCGATTTTCTCAATATTTAGATTTTTTTGCACCCTCAGATTCCAGATTTTCAAATAGCTGTATCTCAGCCAAATATTGTCCTATCCTAACAAACCATACATCAAGGGAAAGCCATTTATTCAGCTTGATGTATACATCTCAATTTCAAAACATGATGACTGGTTTTGTGGTCCAGGGTCACTTAAGTTTTTTTAAACCGATCACATCAACATTTTTCAGTTGGCCAAATGGGATTTCTGTGAATTGATGCAATTTAATTAACAGAAATTAAATTTGGCCAACTAAAAAATTTAGATGTGATCAGTCACTAGAAAATTTTCAATTGAACACCTGATTTTTTTTACAGTGTATACACTGTATCTAATTTGCATATTAATGTGTTCTTGGAGCAACATGTAATGGAAAAAGAAGTGTAATAATGGGAGTAATAGTTTCATAATAATATATAATATTTTAGAGGAACATTATATGTAATTTCTTTCCATATTCACCAAAATGCCTGATAAACATGCTTTAAGTCCTGGTGTCCTCTACAGTGGCCATGCATGTATGAAATGAATGCCCTGTTTTGTAACATAAAGTCATATGCGGTCATATGCATAAAGTCATAGCGGAGAGGTGGTGGTCCAGTGGGTTAAACCACTGAACTGATATGCAGAAGGTTGCTGGTTCGATCCTAGCGGTCACCACCAGTGTGTCCTTGAGCAAGGCACTTTACTCCACGTTGCTCCAGGGATTGTCCCTGTAATAAGTGCACTGTAAGTCGCTTTGGATAAAAGCGTCTGCAAATGTAAATGTCATATTTTGATTTATTACAAAACTATTTTAAAATTAGTCGGATTTAAATGATAATTAAAAAATATATCATGTTATCAAGTTGTTGTCCTGGTGAAGCCCTCAATGTGCTCTTTACAGGACATCCAGACTTACAACTGTGACATGTACGGTGTCAGAGAAATTCACTCAAATATAATGTCCTTGTACGTGGCCAGTGGCACGCAGGAGGTTAAGTGAGATTATCTAATGTATTTTGTCATTGTGTTCCTAATGAATTGAGGGTTTTTTTATTGGCAGCTATGCTTTATGCAACTTCAAATAGGGCTGTCAGGACAAATGGGAATTACACATTATTGAGTTTAAGTATATTTAGGATGAAGTCAGTTCCCCAGGGTGCAGTTTTAATTCAGACTATTGTCAGTGGAAATCAAACGTCAAATCAAGAGATGTAGATATAATGAGTGCACATCTAAGAGAAATATTCTTGGAAAATAGAACACTTGAGGAAAAAAAAAAAAACCTTTAGCTTGACACATATTTAAGACCACAATACAATGTAATGTCAGCTGCAGAGTTATTGAAGAACATTTAATCAAACACGTTGAGAACAAAAATAGGAGCTACTCACAATCAAATCTTAAAGGGATAGTTCACCCAAAAAAGAAAATTCTGTCACCATTTTCTCACCCTCATGTCATTCCAAACACTCTCAGAAAAAAAGGTACAAAGCTGTCACTGGGGCAGTATCCTAAGGCACAAAAGCTAAAAAGTACTATGTACAATTTAGGGTTAAATAAGGTTCAAAGATGTACCTTTTCCCTTTTACTGCCCCAGTGAGAGCATTAACTTTTCAAAGTGAACCTTTCTTTCTTTTGCGGAACACAGAAAAAGATATTCTGAAGAATGTTGAGGTTCCAAACAACATTGAATTAAATTTGTATGGACTAAAAGATTTTTCAGAAATTAGAATGTCTAATAATATATCTCTAAATGAAACCCTGCATTCAAAATTTCTTACAAATATTACTACTAGCATATCAATAATACTGACATTTTTAAACCTCTCTATGGATATGGATTTTCACTGCAGATTATACAACAGCAATTGTTAAAAAAAAATTCAATAACAGAAATCCCTCCTCCAATGGTCAATTTTATTCCGGAAATTGCAAAGCATATGGAGTTTTGGATTACTACAAAGACTACCAGCGGTAACACAGCAAGCATTGGAGCTATGGACTGTTTATCCTCTGGACTGTACCTTGTCTCCTCTTTTCCACAGGGAACATGTACAGCCAAATGTATTCAGGGACTTGGGGAGGGCAATCAAGAGGTGTTTTAATTTGAGCTTATTTCTGGCTGGGAACAAACTGGGGCCAATGACAGAGGGTGGGTAGAGGTGACCTCCTCTCCCCCTGGACTGACATACTAATTCTGAAGCATAGTGGTGATCGAGGGCGCCATTCCAGCTGCCTTCCCTCAGTGTTCAGGAAAGGCCGGCAGGATCAACTGGCGATTAGCCACGGTGCCGTTTTTAATTTAAAGAAAATGACTTTGAGTTTTATTAGTGCTGTGGAGAACCTTGTGCAACAGAATTACAGAGGACAGTGAATAAACTTTTGTTTAAAACTTAATGGATTTTAAATAACAGTTCAGGTTGTTTGTGGTTCCCAGGTGAAAACTGTATATGCTGCCCATGTGCAACCTTGAATCTTGCTATATGGTCTTTAATGGTTTCTGCAGGGGAGAAAGCATAATATAGACTTGTAGCCACTGGCAACTATTGATTATGTCACCCAAGAATAACAACATCTTCAGCCTGACACTTCATCACAATCACTTTAAATGCAATTGTATAATGCTTGTTTGTGGTTATGCTAGGTAAAGCATCTCAGAAATGTAATTTTTATACTAAATATTAAGTTAAAGATCTAAATATTAAGTTAAATGTTACACTAAACATTTTTGAGGCAATATCAAATACAGGTCAATTTACAAGAAGCTAATTACAACATTTAGCGCCCTCTAGTGGTAAGGACCGAACAAAAAGTGTATTACTGGCACATAATAATTATACAAAGTACACACACACATATATTATATAAACACAAACTTTTATTTTGGATGCAATCAATCATGATTAATTGATTTGAAAGCACTGTATATATGGTAACACTTTACAGTAAGGTTTTATTAGTTAACTACCTTAGTTAACATGAACAAATGTTGAACAATACTTCTACAGCATTTATTAACCGTAGTTAATATTAATAATGAACTATTTTAATAAACTAGTCATAATTAAAAGCGCGTGCGTATACTAGTGCTGTCAAATTGATTAATCAAGATTGATCGCATCCAAAGTAAAAGTTTTACATAATATATGTGTGTACATATATATATATATATACACACACAGAAAAAACATATTGTCCAATTTGAGATTGGACATCTTCTATTGGACTCTTGGACTCTTCTAAACATGATTTCTTTGCTTTCGATTAATGTAATTCTCTAAAATGTGCAATCTACTAGATTTAATTATTTGGGGTGAATGTGAACCAATTAAGTACTTGAAAATGATTTTTGCTGAAATTGTAGTTCCCAGCATGCTTTGCTTGGGACTTGACGACTAGAGTAAAATTGTTGAAATAAAGTGTTATTTTGTGTGTTTTTGGGCAAAATGAGAAAAGGGGGAGGCTTTATATTGTTTATTAGTGTTTAATGTTTAATTATGTTGGAATTATTAGAACCATTTCAATTACACTGGGTTATAGTGGAGAAGAGCGGAGAAATTGCTTAGGCTGTGGACTGATTCAGCACATGTCATTAAAGAGCATTTCATACTTAACACTTGGCATGCTCATTATGTGATATTGCTGGCTAATAGAATGAAAGTTTGTTAGTACAGCGTTATAGATCAGTCAAGTGACAACTAAAATATAAAAAAAATAAAATGAACTTGTGTTTTGTGATTTGATTAAAGAGGCAACTTTGATTAAAGTTCTTAGGGAGCCATACTAAAATCATTGTGAGACTACTCAATTGGGTTACTTAAAAATGACTTGATTCTATGATGTTGAAATTATGTGAACAAATTATGTTTGGTTAACTTAAAGGTCCAGTTCTTCGTGTTTTTTTGAAGCTTTGATTGTGTTTACAGTGTGCAATATAACATGTGTTCATGTTTGTGTGTACATGTGTAAAAAAAAAAACTGTATTTTTCACACAATTTACTTATCTGTACACCGCTGTTTTCACTGTCCTAAAAACGGGTTGATGAGTTCCTTGTTCTATGAAGTCCCTCCTTCAGAAATACGTAACGAGTTCTGATTGTGCCAGTGGTTCCTGTGTTGTTAGCAGCTTAGCGCACGTTGTACGGAAAGGTCACGCCTCTTAACGGGAGATGTATGCGGCTATGCGCTCAATGATCTCTACAGCGTCCCTGGGAAAGCCAAACAAAGGTGATTTGACTCCGGGATGAAAATAACAGCGTCTCGACGACATGGCGACAAACACACTCAAACGCAACACTTCCTTTTCTCCACGCGACACGTCCTCTTCTCCACGTGGGACAGCAACAAGACCACGCCCACTTTTTTTGCGTATTCTTGTGGGCGGAGGTTAGTCTGTTCTACTGTTCTACTGACGTCATTTATGAAGGAAGTACCAGGATGTAGTCCAAACCAGCCATTCGCTGTAGGCTTTGAAAGGGAACTTCTGTTAAATAAAATATCTCGCTTGGCATTGAACTTTGAGCTTTATAATTTTACAGGTATTATTTATGCTCTAACAGCAACATTACACACTAACTAAAGTTTGAACAATGGGATCACGAAGAACGGGACCTTTAATTGATTCATGTGGAACAGATGTACATGATTAAATCATCATCCAACACACCTTTTTTTTCAGTGTATATACTGACACACACATATACATATATATCTTCGTCAGTCTTAATTATACAATCTATAAACTAAAATCAATACATGCTCTGCTACAAATAATATAACCAAATAGGCCCCTTTTCATATTATGCAGCACGGTTTACTATTACAATACGTTACGATGTATTTAGATGTATCTAAGTATTGGGACATTTTTTTGCCCTGGTTCATTTCCCACCCTAGTGTAAATAATAAATAACAATAATAAAAAACAAGTCATCACAAAAATTCAAGGGAAAAACAAACTTTATTCTCTCCTTTTTACAAAACATTTCAAAGTTAAACTAAACTCAGCAGAAATTTGAATCTAATATAGACCTGCAAGCAGCAAATTGTCCAACATAAAATAATTACTCTGTTACATTTCCCTCCCCCAAACAGAATAATTTACAGAATCACAGACAGGTAGAGAGGGCTTTTTTTTTTCCTTTTCTTTTTTTTTTTTTGCTGCTCTAGTACACTGAAAAACTGCATGACCAACAAAACGAATGTAATGATTTCAGATGTGCACAGTGTGAATTAATGCGTAATAAAATTATGAGTGCAAATGAACCACATGATTTGCATGAGAAAACATCATGTGATATCATGAGATCGGGCAGAGATGGAAGATGAAAAAAATTTAAAAGCCGTTTGTAATGCCATACCGAGTTTTCCACCAAACAGTTAATCATTTTCGACACACCACTGCAGTCCTAAACGAACATTTATTTTTATTGCATTTGTGAAATAATAGTCATAACAATAGTCATAATAAAAAATAACAACAGCCTCCCTTGCTAAAGCATTCTGCTACTGAAAAATGTCAAAGTTATGCATGCTGCTGCTGTCTGAATATTAATATGCATCTGTACAGTGATCTAGAGTACAGCACATTATGGACTAAACATAACATCAAATAAAACATTCCATACATATATCACAAGACATAGTCTTGTGTGAACATACAATCTAACTTAATGTATAACAGAGCCTAAGACACTGACACAAATTACATTTCAAAGCAGTGCAAAACGTATGATAAATGTGACAACAAGAAACTGAATGCTGAATCTAAAAAAAACAACAAAATGTGTTGAATAATTCCAGATAAATTAGTTATTTTAAAGCAACAGTATGACATCATTTCCGGCCATGTGCACGGATGGCTCAGCATGACCATGTGCATACCTTTTAGAGTTCAATTCCAAGATTATAAAAGTTCTGTGCTCATAACGGACATTAAATCATAAATGTAAGTTAACTCTTGGGTGCATTTCTAAGATTTGGATGCAGTGCATGATACTGCTCAACAGATATCAAAGAAAAAATATAGAAATATATATCTTTATAGCCTAAATGCATGCTTTTGTACCTGATTACCTCAATGAGAAAGCATTTTCTGTTATAAGACTGGGAAAGAAAATCGTTTCCTCTAGTGCAATTGGAAAATGGCAAAAAGGTAAACTAGAGGTTGAATAATGAATCAAATGTTGAAGCAGTTACATTCAACTTTCAGCCTCAATACCACATTTTAGACATTTAAATGTGGAGGATGAAATACATATTGATTGCTGACTGAAAAAGTTCAGATTAAAAGGGAAAATAAAAATGACCTCTGCTTAAACCTTATCAGTGGGCTTCAATCCTGGAAATAAATTGCTCAACTATAGCAACACCCACTGACAGTTTTGGTGGGGTGAGAACTGAAGTGTGTAATTTGTGCGCCACTAGCGGTAACAAACAAAATTGCAAAAAGAATGACTTCAATCAAGTCTTCAAAAGTGTGTTTGAATGAAACTCAAAGGACGAAATGCCTCGTATAGTGACTACAGATTCTGTGTGGAAACGCATAATAGAGTGCCTTGCCGCTAATCTTCAACATGCATGGCGTGACATTAATTTTGGAGGAAGGTTACTTATTTCCACATTCAAGCCACAAGAATTTCTCAAGACGGTATACAGTACAATAGGTGGGATTTACGGCACTACACATTCATTTTTAAGGTCTCCATACTTGAAAAGCATTTCAAAGCCATCAGGGTCTTTTTATACTTTCATTATGAGACGCTTCACATTTATTAGAACATTTCTGCCCCCTAAACTCATGCTAGTCGGGTTGCTCAAAAAAACAGATTGCAATTGTTTTGTGCCGCAGAAATGACACATTTCTTCTAGCTGGGATGAAATTATAACTGAAGGTGCCAATAGGTGAATAATATAATAGGAACGAATATGTATGCATCATTTATAGTGTACACAGGCTGTCTTATCCACAGCAAAACATGCAACATAAAAAGCCTAAAGTCAATCAAATTTTGCATGTGAGAAAATATTCTTAGAGCAGTGAGGTAAGGCTACATCAGCAGGAGGTGACGCGCTTAAGAATCATATCAGTAATAATAATAATAATAATAATAATAATAATAAAAACACGCAGTGACCTAAACTGAAACAAAACAACTGTTATAAAGAAACAATCATGTTTTAAGAGCAGACCATCTGAAATCACATTTGAAATTCTGGCCTAAACCCATGAACATTCCAGAGCCCGAGATACAAATGATCCTGACTTATCGTTGACGGTTGGCCAAGGGAAAATAACAAAGCATTCTGTTGTATTGCCATGTAGCAGAAATACAAATGTTTCAAAAGCTGTCAGTGGAGAACGGCTTTTTAGTCTCGTTTGATGCATGCAGAGCTTGTGCATGTCTGATAAATGTGTTTTTTGGAGAGCAATATGGAAAACACTGTCAAAATGAAGTGTGTTGCTGAACGCTTGATAGCAGGGTTCAAAATGAACACCAAATCTTTACTCGCATTTGGCATTTGATTAATCAAATTCATCAGGGGCCTCATTTATAAAAATGTGCGTATATAGCCATGCACGGTTACACTAGACTTTGAGCAATGGTCGTGATGTGACGTCACACTCTATGGTGTCTTTTGTATAAACATAAATTCAACATATAACAAATAATAATGAAGTTAAAGTAAAAAAAAAAATACAAATCTACTCAACTTTACTGCAAAAAATAGCATTCTTGTATTTTAGCCAAGAGGTCAGAGTGGTGACATCGTTCTTCTATTGGTCATGTGTTTTCACGTGATGGGAATGACCAAACTTTGGAACGCTCTGACATGTGAAACTTCCTCGCACGAGTTTGCATTTCCCGTCTCTAGCATTCACATGCGTTTGAACGGAAGTTAACTGAATGAAAAGTGTAGCGTGACCATCCCTTAATGTTCCTAAATGTGAACGTACGACAATTTCCGAAATGAATCCTATTCAAATGATTTATAAAATGTCCATACACACAAAAGGGAATCGTATGTGGGTAATAAATTAATTTCAGTGACGTAATTATCAAAGCAAATGCTCATTTGCTCATATAATTATATGAATGTATATTGTGATTGTCTATTTATCTTTACATTTTTACAAATGACATTGGATTATTTTAATTACTGGTATGAGTTCAAAAGGTCTATATGCATGCTCTTCAGTTGGCGTGCACATAAGAACATTTTCACGTCAATTTTTGCCTTTATAAATTCCGATATATTCCTCACATCTGATGTAGGATGAATTTTTTTGGGATCAAATTCGATCGTACATGCGTTTTATAAATGAGGCCCTTGGTGCAGATCCCAAAAATGCAAAATAAAGTTTTTAATAGCAGGTAAAACTGTTCAAATATACTCGCCATTGCAAAAAAGTTAATTTTGGACCCTACTCACAAAGGCCGTATGGTAGAGGAGCATGGGGCAGATCTCATTATCAGCAGGTCTGGATTCACTTCCAAAGGAATAAAGCTTCCACATTTCTCATACTACTGCAAAAACACGTTGCATATAAAAATATTCTATAAATAATTCTGCTGTAATATATTCAATTACTTAAACTAAGATTGTGAGCTGAATTGAAATGTCTCAGCATGCAGTAAAGCTATGAGCATGGCTTACACATCCTCATATCCTTTGTTTTCACACTGATTTTTTTCTTCCTCTTCTGAAAGTGAACACAAGAGGCTAATAATGGATTCTCTGTGTTACTCCGCATGCCACAATGACAGATGCAAACAAATCGTACAGGCGTGGTGCAAACATTCCAACTCCATCAGGTTGTTTCATTATTCATGTATAAGATGCACGCTTGTACGGTACCTGGTAAGCAAAGCACAGGACCGCTGCTTTAAAAATTACAATTTCAGTCTGACCAAATGAAAGATTGGAAAGTGTAGGATTTCATTGGCTTCGCTGTACCACACCATACAATACGGAAACGTGAAATCACAGTGAAAGCTATGGCAAAACAGGACACCGGTGACATGAGGTACTAGAGAGTCAAAAAAAGTGAAGTGTCTTAAATTAAACAGGTAATAAGTAAAGGACCGTCAGGAGCACAACAAAGGTTGAGTAGGAGGAACATTATGTGCACATTATAGAATATAAATGAGTCAGAAGTACTGAAAATACAGGACAGCAAAAGTACAGAGAGAAAACAAACTAGGTGCAATGCCATTGGCTCAAGGGTCATGTGATGCAGTGAAGGATCATGGGTAGAAATTAGAGAGTGCCCATTCCAGTGACCTCAGACGTCAGCCTAGAATAGTTAAGGGAAGAGGAAAAAGGGGACGGGTAAGGAAAAGATAGAAAAAATAGATAACATAAAATAATTCTGAAAGCATTTGACACTTCTGTACAATAATTTTTTCCGCCTTGTTGCTCTCCACGCTGAGTAATAATCATGCATTTCTTTCGATTCGGTCAAGCTGAAAACAATCAAGCCACTGTCAAATGTAAAAATAAAATCTGTTCCGCCTCTAAAGAAACACAGTTTCCAACATCTCCTCCATTCTGACATGCATTTGTACTTCATTACAACATCTGCATCACATCACTAGCTCCTTGCCAACAGCATTGCTAAAAATGCTACTGGATGCAATCCTTTTTTTTATTTTTTACATTTTTTCAAATCATGTTAGGCTTTGCTGTCAAACTACAAGACTTATGCAGCAACCATACTTAACTAATCTAATTTAAAATAATAAATAAATATATATATATAACAAGATCCAAGCATTCAGCATGCTAAAATACTACACTGAAACACTGCATGACATGAACAAATCATACT
This sequence comes from Romanogobio albipinnatus, assembly GCA_023566225.1. NCBI lineage: Eukaryota > Metazoa > Chordata > Actinopteri > Cypriniformes > Gobionidae > Romanogobio > Romanogobio albipinnatus. The sequence continues at coordinate 13,596,802 of CM042243.1, forward strand.
ACAGTTGTCCTGCTTTTAATTTTTTTTTTTTTTTAATTTCAGTAGTCTGTCTACATGAGTGAAACTACTGATGAAGTTGACCATGGGGTTTAAGGGAAGGATTGGTGAGTTCTAAGGGAAGATTGTATGTAAGGTTTATTGGGAAACGGCTGCTGATAGCTTCAGATAATGAAAGCAGTTTGGGGCTTCAGGATGTAGTCATTGATGAGGGGTCATTCCACATGGCTGCCACGTCTCTGAACCTGCCATCAGAACCGTGGGAAAGCAATATGCATTAGTATCGCCCCGGCCGCTACCCTGCAAGCCTCAATATCACACACAAGAACAGATTTAGAAGGTCTGTGGCTAAGCATCTCTGTTTCCCCAAACACATCGCTAGGAAAACAGAACACTGTTGCATTTGCGATGAGCCTAACTTCTGTTAAGAAACTGTGTTGAGCTAGAACAGCAAGTTAGGCTACTGCAGTCTGGAAGAAAATGCCAACACTTTGGTGAAACGTGGATGGGCTCACCTTGCGTTGATGAGGTACTGGGCAAGGCTGATGTTGGCGGGGGTTCCTGTAATGGTGATCTGGCGCTCTGATGACCCTTCCATGGCATTAGCTATTTTGATCTGCGCTCCAGACATCTGACGGATCTCGTTGATTTTGGTTCCCTGGCGCCCGATTATGCAGCCTATTAGCTGGGAAGAAAGCGCAAAGGTTCTTAAAAGACTGTAAAAAAAAAAAAAAAATGCTACAGAAAATATGATCCGTTTTGTAGTCTTCAAAACATTTGAGTAGAGTAGGTACTGTAGGTATGCTTGAGTTTGGTGACAGTAAGCTAACCCATGTCAAAAATCCTAAAAATGCTAAATGAATTTTTTGGAAGCAGACCTAATGGGATTAAAGAATCAAATACGATCCAACTGGATAAACTAGAGATGGAAACATTGAACCGAGTCACACTTACACTCCCATTCAAAAGTTTGACCTTCTTTTGAAAGAACTTAATACTTTTATTCAGCAAAGATGCATTGAATTGATACAAAAAAATGACAGGAAAGACATTGCTAATAATATCTATTTCAAATAAATGCTGTTCTTTTCAAACTTAAAGGGTTAGTTCACCCAAAAATGAAAATTAGCCCATGATTTACTCACCCTCGAGTCATCCTAGGTGTATATGACATTCTTCTTTCAGACGAGTCCTGGCTTATCCAAGCATTATAATTGCAGTAATAGTTGCTGTGTTTTTGAAGTCCATAAAAAATGCATCTGTCCGTCAAATAATGTGCTCTACGTGGCTCTGGGGGGTTAATAAAGGCCTTCTGAAGCGAATCGATGCATTTGTGTAAGAAAAATAACCATATTTAAAACTTTATAAAGTAAAGTTTCAGCCTTCCGTATTCAATTTATGGAAAAAGTGTTGAAAGTGCCTTTGCCGATCGAAAGACTCACGCGACCAGGTCCGCTCGTCATGACGTCACGTACACATCTTGAATTGCGAGAAGGACCTTTCAACACTTTTCCACGGAAGGTGATCGGCTGGAACTCTACTTGATAAAGTTTTAAATATAGATATTTTTCTTACACAAACAGATCGATTCGCTTCAGAAGGCCTTTATTAACACCCCAGAGCCGCGTGGAGCACGTTATTCGATGAACAGGTGCATTTTTTATGGACTTCAAAAACAGAGCAACTATTACTGCTATAATAATGCTTCGATTAGCCAGAACATTTTTAATATAACTCAGATTTTATTCGTCTGAAAGAAGAATGTCATATACACCTCGGATGACTTGAGGGTGAGTAAATCATTGGGTGATAGTTCACCCAAAAATGAAAATTACCCCATGATTTACTCACCCTCAAGCCATCCTAGGTGTATATGACATTCGTCTTACGAATACAATCGAATTAAAAAATGTCCTGGATCTTACAAAACATTATTATGGCAGTAATTGGCAGCCCAAAATGTTAAGCCCAAAAAAGTGCATCCATCCATTATAAAAAGTAATATGGAGGGGTTAATAAAGGTCTTCTGAAGCGGATCGATGGGTGTGTATAAGAAAAATATCCATATTTAAAACTTTATAAAATAAAATATCTAGCTTCCAGTGCACCACCTTCTGTATTCAACTTACAAAGAAAGTGTAACGCCTCTCGCAGTTCAAAACATTTACGCTATGTCCGACGTCCTCATCGTGCCAGTTACGCTTTTTCCGTAAGTTGAATACGGAAGGCGGTCTGATGGAAGCTAGATATTTTACTTTATAATGTGTTAAATATGGATATTTATGTATAGAAAATATCCATATCCAATATCCGATTCACTTTTTTTGGGCTTCAAATCTGGGCTGCCATTCACTGCCATTATAATGCTTGGATTAGCCAGGACATTTTTAAATGTGATTGTATTTGTCTGAAAAAAGAATGTCATAATCTCACATTCAAATCAGGATATTAGAATGATTTCTGAAGGATAATGTGACTGAAAACTGGAGTAATGACTACTTAAAATTCTGTGTTGTCATCAAAAGAATAAATAACATGTTAAAATATATTAGAATACAAAAGATAAAATATAAGTAGAACATTATTTTCATTTTAAATTGTAATAATATTTCACAATAATACTGTTTTAATATATTTTATATATTATACGTTTTATATATTTTTTAGCAAATAAATGCAGCCTTAGTAAGCATAAGATACTTCATTGAAACATTTTTTTTAATTGTATCAACCCAAACCTTTGTGTAAGTCAAGTCAATAAATTGACTTACAAAACTGTTTTAAAAGGGATTTTCAGACTTAAAAGCCTTGAGACTTGTTGTAGATTTGTTCTTGAAAGACCCTGACATGGACTCTACATCAGACATATAGTATTCTCAAATAAACTGAAATTCATTTCTGTCTTCATAAATTATTTTAGGATTTTTGACATAGGACTGAGAGTGAAAACTGAACATCAATCTTTATACTCACATCATTGGGAATGGTGAGTTCATGAGTACTGGCCGGGGGACTGGCATCCAGACCTGGATCAGAGAGCAGAGGGAAGCTCGAGAGACAGCCTAGGATAAACAGCACTGCATACACAATCATGATGGTGTCAACACTGAGCGTGAGCTTTAGAAGACTGGTGACCTTAATGGACCAGGTGCAGAGTGCAAGGAACTCTTAGTCCTCCAGAGAATTTTTATAAAGAGCTTTTTTCACCTTAAACCATAAATATCTCTACCTCACACTTGTCATCTGTCAAGGCGACAATTTTCCAATAGTAGTGTATGTCCTTGGTCTGACACAAACATATATTTGATATGTGTGTGATATACTGTACGTGTGGATAGCAAAGCATGTTGTACTCAGCGCAAGGCATTGGGTTTGCCCTTAGTAACAGCTTTAAACTGAGCTTGTATAAGATAGTGTTTATCAAGATGAATACGTAATGAATGGCTTGATGGAAGATGTGTTGTGGTCTGTAAAATCAAAACACTGATATGCTTCTCTTACACTGGATTCTGAAGGGCAAGAAAGAACACTTTTTGTGCCACTGGTCATTTCTTTCGAGCATAAAATTCTACACCATTAGTCCCCTGTACGTGACAATGTTGCATAAGCAGCAAAACTTCACTATCTTTTGTCCTGGGTCTTGGCAGAACAGGATTAGGTGCTTCAGATAAAAGTCGACCGAAAAAACAAACCAAGGAAAAAAATAAAAATAAATGCAAGGTGAGTTAGTATAACAGTAAAATGTATTTTTCTGAAATTTATTTTAAATTTAAGCTTTTTCCTCAAAGTTAACCCTGAAGTAAAAAAATAAAATAAAATAAATAAGAAATAGTGGGTAGCAAGAATAAAATAATGTATGGATATATTGTTTAATAAGATAAAAACAATAATTAAACACTAAAAATTACTAAAAATACTAACCAAATAAAATAAAACACTGATCAAACCAAACAAGACAAAATAAAAAAAGACAAAAAACAAAAGAAAATAAAGACTAAATAAAATAAAAAAGGCAAAATGAAACGAAACAAGACAAAAAAGAAAATACAAAAGAAAATAAAACAAAACAAAAGGAAACAAAACAAAAGAAAAGAGACAAAAGGAAACAAAACAAGACGAAAGGAAAAAAAAAACAAAAGAAAAGAAAAAAGAAAAGAAAGACAAAAGGAAACAAAACAAAAGAAAAAGAGACAAAAGAAAAAAGAAAACAAGACAAAAGGAAACAGAAAACAAGACAAAAGACACTAAAAGAAAAGAAAAGAAAACAAGACAAAAGAAAATAAAATAAAATAAAAACGAGACAAAACTAAACGAAATGAAAGAAAACAAGACAAAAGGAAACAAAACAAGACTAAATAAAATGAAAGAAAACGAGACAAAAGGAAACAAAACAAGACAAAACAAGACAAAACAAAGCAAAACAAAACAAAAGCAGTAACATAAATTTTTAAACAAACAGCACCCCCCCAACAACAAAAAAATAAAAAATGACAAAGTGAAGAGCAACCACCACGGGCATGTCATGATGCTTGACATGGAACGAGAAGGAAAGAGATAGAGAAAGACAAAGAGAGCGTCTCTACAGGTACAAAGAGAAGGAAACTTCAAAAGGGCTCGTGGGTACGTACCAGGGAAAGCAGGGGTGGTCTGTCCGAGGGGGGTAAAGGGGGTTTGCTGCATAGCCAACTGGTGGAGCTTGGTCAACTGCTGAGGGTTTGGAGGGACAGTAGAGCTAAGAGGTTATTGTTATACGACAGGTCACACCAAGAAATCAAGAAACTAAACTAGAACAAAGAGACAAAGAGGATAAGAAGCCATGACACACTGTGGTGGAAGAAGAGCAAAAGAGAAAGCTGAAGAGATAGAAACTTTAGTAGGACTTGGCCTGACTTGGTGGGTAAACCTCATCTGATCGCTAACTGACCTTTGCTAAGCCCCACCTTAAATTATTACCACCCGCCAATGAATCATGTTACTGGGATTTTTTCCATTTTTTTTAATGCTTCACTCCAGACCACAAAAGAATATCCAATCAAATATTTTATATTTTAATAAACATTTTTTTTAAAATATTATTTACTCCACATTTAATTGAAAATTGTGTAGTTCACAGAAATGTCCAAATTAATTAATTGGACATTCTGTAAAGCTTGCCTGAGTGAGCAACAGTAAACCAAGGGGGCGGAGCTTAACGAAAGGTCAATCAGACTCTAGTACAAATGTCATTCTGACGATACATTTCCTTGTTTTAAGATCAAAGGTGAGTTTAGTTTGTGATTTTAAATACACAGAATGCCTCAGAAGATTATACATGCATTAGAAGATGACGTTATTACCGAGGATAATTTGTCCCTAAGACACGTCTGAACCACGAGTGCTCCGTTATTTATCAGAGATATGAACATGTAAGTTCTTGGGCAACCTTCAGAGGACACACAGCCTCCCTTATAAACAGTGTTTAAACCAGAGCAGACTTGCACTGGATGTTGTTGTGTATGTGGTCACCCCCCTAAATCTGAGTTGAAAGGGATGTCCAACCTCTACTTGAGTTATTGCAGTGTCAGTTGAAGCGTCTCTCAGCATCAATCACTGCCAATCTTAAATGAAAAGGACTAACACGGCATCTCTCCTTCACTGTGAAAGATATTCATTCAGATAATCAGTAGGGAAAACACAGCTATCAGGATTAAAGAATCATCTGTGAGCATGAGCATGCTTCCATTTGGAAAAGATCAGTGGTTCTCAAACTGGGATCTATAGGTGCAAAATACTTTAAAATTAAATATTTTTATTTTTATACTTTAAAATTCTCATTTCCCATCTATAGACACTCCCATTCAAAAGTGTGGGGTCTGTAAGATTTTTTCTTTGAATGAGTCTCTTATGTAGCCTGACAAGCCAGACCCACATCAAGATGTTGGGTCTGGGAACTCACCATTGGCAGGGCTCAATCCGAGGGGCGGGATAAACGCTTGTCTTTCAAATTCCCTTTGTACGCAAAAGGATAGCGCTACAACCAACCAGAGCAACGAAGAAGGTGAAGCGGACCTAGTTGATGGATTAAACTTTTGCCGTATCCCATCGGCAAAACTCTGAACACATCTTCCTTTCTTAAGAATGACTTCAGTGTCATTCTTTGTTCTTTTCTCAAAGAAAAGCTTAACTCAAAGTCTTCCAGAGCCACGGCCAAAGCCGATTCGAAAGACCACTGTTCCCTAGCTTCTTTGTTTACAAGTAGCACGCGGAACTGCCGCAACTCTGCCGTAATTATGTTAAGCCCACCCACCGACTGTATACACGATGTGATTGGCCTGACCAGAGTTTGTTTTTTCCAGCTCACAAGCCAACGGAGAGTTGCTAGATGACCCTGGCTGCAAATTACATTTGCTGCCGCTAGGGTGCGTCTAGATTTCTAGGCTCTCTCTTATGCTCACAAAGGTAGCACTTATTTGACCAAAAATACAGTAAAAACTGTCATTTTGTGGAACAATTTAATAACTGGTTTCTATTTGAATATAAAATGTAGTTTATTATTGTGATGGCAAAGCTGAATTTTCAGCATCATTTCTCCGGTCTTCTTTCATATATCATTCCAATATGCTGATTTGATGCTCAAGAAACTCTTCTTCTTCTTCTTCTTCTTCTTCTTCTTCTTCTTCTTCTTCTTCTTCTTCTTCTTCTTCTTCTTCTTCTTCTTCTTCTTCTTCTTCTTCTTCTTCTTCTTCTTCTTCTTCTTCTTCTTCTTCTTCTTCTTCTTCTTCTTCTTCTTCTTCTTCTTCTTCTTCTTCTTCTTCTTCTTCTTCTTCTTCTTCTTCTTCTTCTTCTTCTTCTTCTTCTTCTTCTTCTTCTTCTTCTTCTTCTTCTTCTTCTTCTTCTTCTTCTTCTTCTTATTATTATTATTATTATTATTATCAATGTTTAAAACATTTTCGTTTTGAAACAGCATTTCATTGAAATCTTTTGTAACCTTCTAAATATCTTTACTGTCACCTTAGAAAAATGTAATGCATCTTTCTTTCTTTTAAAAAATAATCTTACTGACCCCAAACTTTAGAACAGTAGTGTGCAAATTGAATGCAGCTTTTTCATTGTAAAACTAACGCAACAGGTAAGATACAAACAGATGATTATTCTCAAGCTGTGTATCCTAAAAATAGAATGACAACCAAGAAAAAGGAGAGATGTAATTCTGTTTGCCTGGTTGTGATACTTCTATCAATAATGTAACAAGTCTGACAGAGGATTTGTTCTCTGTAAACTATTGATGCCTTTTCATCCTTTGACAGAACTACAGAAACGCCATGACTGCAAATGCGGTTTTATATTTCTCACAGAAATGTTGATTTGCTTAACGATGCAAAAACAAAAAAAGATGTAAAAATGATCAGTGGTTCATGATGGTCTGAAAAGTTTGAGAACCACTGGAGAAGGTATGCACGTCACATTTGAATTACCACAGAGCGATACGAGTCTCGTAAGTAAATCTATGCGGACCATTTAGAAAATGACAAATGGTGCCATTTCCTCCAACAGGCCAAGTCCTTAGAAGTTCGTTTTACATTTCGAAGGGCTGAAGTTGAGCACATTTTCAGATTGTAATGCGACAAAAAATTACACATCAGAAACGTCATATTAATATTACTGCTTAATATTAATAGAGAGGTCCACACTGAAAACTACATAGCCATGCAGACTGCTGACGGTGCTGGGGGGAAGGGGGTGGACGGCTGGGGACTCACATCTGGGTGTGGAATGGCATATTGTCCCTGAATTGTGTAAGCCTGTGAAGACGGAGAGGGGGGAAAAAGAGAAGAAAAATCGAATCAACATTTTCACAAGGCTGCAGGGCCCATTAAACACAAGAACTAACTGATTCATACGTGCTAAAGGATCTATTAATATTTCACAGAAACATTTGGCTTCAAAAGCTGAAATTGTCTTTCATATTTTACGTGAATACATTTATGAGTAGTTATACAATAATAATATTCAGTGACTTAAATAATAGAGGCTTCTCCACACAAATTTACAACACTCCTTCTGGCTTTTCTTATCTGTTTGTGTGCTGGTGCAGAGTATGCTTCAAATATATTTTATACTGACAGCAAATAACAGATTGTTTGGGTAAATATACCCAGCTATAAAATCTATTGCTGAGCCATTCGAATAGATGAATATATAACATCCTTCAAGTTTTCTATTTAAGACGGCATACATATCATAGTATCATATTTTCAAAAAAACTTAATTTCCTGTACATGTTCCAGAGAACTTCAATGTAAAGTGTCACACTGATGATCATGTTGTGTTTCACGTAAAAGCCGTGATGTGATGTTATTGGATGAAGTGCCCGTGAATGAGTTATGCTAAAAAGACGTTGAGAGCTTTGTTAAAAGGATATTATTATTATTATTCATCAATGGAATGTTAGAATAGTGGAACTTTCGTGTTGGTTAGCGAATGAGTGGGGATGACTTTGTTGGATAGCATATCCATTTAATATTTATAACTTGACATTTCAAGCTTTATTGGAATCTCAAAATAATGCAAATCCAGGTTTTGAGTTTCTAGTGATGCTACACTTCAAGCCTTGAAAATATTAAAAGGATATGATATTTGCTCTGAGAGGGAGGAGTTTATTTTGCAATAAGAGTGAAATATTAAAATGATCTAATATTAAAATGCACTCAAAGCAGCCAGAATGCATGTTTTGCCATGTAAAGGTGAAGTGTCCAATTTTATATTTATCAAACGTTGAAATACTTTCTTTCTTTCCCAGTTTCCTGAAGAGTGTAACCAAACATTACTCTGTTTGTTAGAGCGGCCCATCATGTTGATTTCTGATTTAAACAAAGGCTTAAGAAAATGACTAATATAATTATGCAGTAATAATAGATTCCTGTCCTAATTTATTGATTTCACACAGAATTTTAGGGCGGTTTAAACCCTTTGTTTTGCATGAGTACAGTTTTTCACTTTGCCTCATTCCAAAAGCATTCATAATTTAACTTTGTATGGTAATGGCCGAAATGTTTGGAATATGAAAATGAAGTGAAACCAAAGAACTCAAGTTCAAAATGCACATAGTTACACACAAACGCACATAATAGTACGGACGCGCTAAACTAAGTAAATAAAGTAGGGATGCACCGAATCCAGATTTTTGGGGTTCGGCCAAATACCGAATCCGCTGGTTAAGATTCTGCCGAATCTGAAAACGAATGCCGAATCCTACTCCCATCCTCAGTCCATTATCACAGTAAACACATTTAATGAATTAAACAACGTCCACAGTAGCGTATTTTTCATTTTATTTTATTTGAACTGTAAAAAAAGAAAAGAAAAAAAGAATAGGCAACATTATGCCCGGATAACTGTCCTTCCTTTGCCATGCCTGAAGTTGCTGCATTTTGGCTGCTGTCTGTAGATTCCTTCATGCACAACTCAGATGTTTCATACGCAAATGTTTTAACAGCGGCTATTGTTTAGGGTCCTTGTCACCACGAGACAAATCGGCATTGCAAACTGAACATGTAGCTCGACATGAATCGCCTTCTTTTGACTCAAAGTACTGCCAAACAACACTTTTTCTGCTCACAAGTTCCTTTTTCACTTTTTCAGTCTACTGCATTCGAACGGTCCACCTAGTAAACACCTTCCCGTAATCAACAGCGGCACCATTGCGTCGACCAGTATAGCGCATGTAGTGCAAACCTAGGGTTCGGGGGGAAAAAATTCTAAGGTTCGACAGAAACCGAACCCCGTCAAATAGCACAATATTCAGCCGGATCCGAAGCCGAATCCTGGATTCGGTGCATCCCTATTTTAAAGTGGACTAAACTTTGAGCACCTTCCAAGAGGTCTTAAAAATGTATAACTGCACCAGAAAGAGAAAAACATAAAAATGTGCATTTCATTTTGGCTTAAAATTCACTTTTTGGATGGCAGTAAAAGGCAATATGTGATGGCCGAAGAACAAACTCTCCTTACGGAGACCCCATTTGAACTCTCATTCACAATCTAAAGCTCCTTCCTCTCAGCAAGCGTTACCCTGGTTAGGATGGTGTGACAACATGCGAGTGAGAAGGTGAGAAAACCTGAGTGAACTAACAGGCAGTGGCTGGTGCTGCAGTAAAAGGCTGAGGTTGGCTGCGGACGCCGCCAGCGGGTCGGCTCTTACCTGGCCACCTGAAAAAATGACGGGGGTGGAGGCGGGCTTTGGGCGGTAGGGAATGGTGGCACCTTTCGGTGGGGACTAGGAGAGGGGAAGAGGTAAGAGGCAGAAACAGCATTAGACCAGGAGACTGGTGCAGACAGGTGTGCGTGGTGGAGCGTTTGTGTGGTAAAGTTGTACGAAACCAATTCAGGCATGTTGTGAGACCCCAAAGTTTGAAGATTCGTATTCGCTAGGGGTGTCCAATCCTGCTCCTGGAGGACTGCTGTCCTGCAGAGTTCAGCTCCAACCCCAATTAAACACATCTGAACCAGCTAATCGAGGTCTTACTAAGCATACTTGAAACTTCCAGGCAGGTGTGTTCAGGCAAGTTGGAGCTAAACTTGCAGGACAGAATTCTGACACCCCGCTCTAGGCTGTGTCGTTGAGCCCAAACTGTCTACTCTACAAAAACTACTTAAGACTCTCAGTATACAGTGTATATCTGTAGGATTATTCCATGATAAACGCAGTGGTACACTACATTGTTGCCATATGACCTCAACACGTTGCATGCGTACTTCAGCGAGTCTAGTTATGTTGAATATAAAAATGTTTATTTTACATTTTTATGTTAAAAAGTCATGGCTGATATTATGTCCAATTCATTTGTCACACTGGAAATGGAAGGTCAAATCAAGTGCAGTGAATTTTGGGTACAATAATAACTGCAGTTTGCTGTATACTGCACATTTGTAAAGGTAAATAAAATGTCATCCACACACAAAGGATGAGACCGTACCTGTTTGTAAGTTCCCAGGCGATCTATTTACATTAGAAATATGTCTGTGTCTATACAAGCGAACAATGAAAATCATTCGATAACATCCAATCAGAGCACAATTCACCTCAGCAGGAATTCAGCCCTGCACATTGTTGGTGGATAAGAATAACATTTAAATCAATAAACCGAGACGACGGAAGCAAGCCAACGGATGCTTTGTGTTTCTCATTAATCACAAGTAAAACAATGTAGTCTCTCTTTGGCAGGGTGGCTGTAATGGAGTGTGGCTGTGTGTATGGTTGTGAATCCACCCCATTGTTATTCTCATAACAAATGGATTTCACCCTCCAAAAAAGAAAATTCATTCGTTACTCAGCCTCAAGTTGTTCCAAAACCGGACTTACTTTCTTCTGTGGAACACAAAAGGAAAATGCTCTACTGTATGTACTGGTTGCTCTGTTCCATGCAATTACAATGAATGGGGACTAAAGCTTTCAAGCTTTAAAATGGATGCAAAATCATCTTTTTGTAGCATAAAAATATACCACTTCTGTCCTAATTTCTCTGAGCGGAGGGTCTATGGGTGGGTAAATGTATGTTTATTTTTCAGATCTTTTGATCTAATGGATCTGAAATAAGCTTGTACAATTTACATATGAAAGCGCCAGAATACGTCGAAAAAACATTCAGAGAGCAGCAGCTTTCTTTTCTGCTCCGACAGCCGCAAGACAACGGCGGATGCTGTGAGTGCATGTTAGAAATGAGGAATGGTGAAAGAATTGTGCTCGGCAAGGTTTTCTTCTTCCAAAAAAACTTTGGTCTCCTGCCAACAAAGACTAAGGGACAAAGTGCAGCAGCACACAAACATATTTAAATGTGAAAAATTAAAGGATTAAAATGTAAAAGATTATTATTGTGTACGTAATATAAAAATGCCTACATGTCATATGCTCAGGGAGCTTTGGTGGAATCTGGCTTGTCCCGTAGATGGTCTGCTCGTGCACTTTAACCTTGCGCACGAGCAGATCCGTTTCCTTTTTTCTTTTTTTGCTTGCAAATTCCATGTGAATAGCAAATCCACCCTGGCGCGAGTGCAACTGGCTTTTAAAGGGAATGGGAGATGATACTCTGATTGGTTTATTGCACGTTATGCCCCATTACACATTAAGGGCCCTATTTTAACGATCTGAAACGCAAGTGTCAAAGCGCAAAGCGCAAGTAACTTTGTGGGCGGGTCTCGGCGCTGTTGCTATTTTCCCGGCGGGATAAATGGCTCTTGCGCCCGGCGCAAATCTAAAATGGGTTGGTCTGAAGTAGCTTCATTATTCATAGGTGTGGTTTGGGCGTAACGTGAATAAACCAATCAGAGCGTCATCCAAAATTCCCTTTAAAAGCAGGTGCGCAAGTTCCATTATGGATTGCTATTATTATGGCGTATTTACCAGGCGCACGCCAGGAGCGGTTCACAGCCGAGGAGACTGATGTTCTTGTAAGAGCAGTGAAAGACAGAGAAGTATGGGGATGGGAGAAACCCACCCAAAATAGCGTCGGTTAAATAAATAATTAGCCTGAATAATTTGTAAGCTAGGCCTATTTTTTCACATCTTCGTGGCACACCACAATGATTTCCGTCATCTCATGTGTTAATATTTTTTTAGTGTAACAATTTATGATTTGCAAAAATAACTGTTGCATCTGTGTAGATTACATGAGCAAAGTGTATGCGCGTTGTGCACGCTATGGTCAAGCATGCGCCCTTAAAATAGCATAATGAACAACGCGCCACTGACTTTAGACTAGGTTTTTTCTGGTCAGTGGCGCAATTGTTTAATGGAACAGCAAAATAGCACCAGGGATTGTTTGCGCCGGAACACGCCTCCTTTTTTGCGCTGAACCGCCCAGGGAGCGCAAGTTCATTCACTAGTTTAGCGACGTGCTTCTGTGGAGGGAAAAGCGCGCTTTGCGCGGGTGCAAAATAGGAATGACACATGCGTCGGTGTACAAAGTCAATTGCGCTGGGTGCAAGATAGGGCCCTAAGAGAATATGGACCACTCTTTTGGACCATTTTTCCAGACATTAAAATAGCAAAAGTGGATTCGGACACTAAGTGCACTTGTGCCGTGTACTTTTAGACCATGCGCTTAGATTGTTAAAATAGGGCCCTAAGTCCCATCTGGCTAGCGCGCTTCCCATAATTTTTACGCATTAGGCCAGTAGGCGGACAGTAGGCGGTCTCTTGTGGCTGTGTGAACATTTGACCCCATGAGTATTTACAGTACGAAAGCAATCCGGTCTAATACATTTTCGACTACCTCTGGAAGGGGTTGAAAGTGGACAAGCTCAAAATGTTTTCGACCCCGTTTACACCTGTATTTAGCGTCTCCACTTGTGATCCAATCAACCTTGGAAAAAAAATGACGTGTGCATGGATAAATAGTTTATAATTGGAAAACAGAAATCTGAATTTTCATTTCATGCCAACTTTAAATTTCAGTCACATGGCTTCAGAAGTCAAACGGACTTCTTATATATAATATTATAGTGCTTTTCTGTCCTTTTGGGCTTTTGTGTTCAACAGTGTAAAGAAAGTCACAAGGGTTTTAAATAATATGAGGGGGAGTATAGAACGAGGATTTTCATTTCGGGTGAACTATCCCTTGAACAATACTGTGCAATACTGTACCTCCAGCATGACCACACATATCTGTTTGACACACTGGATGATGGCTTCCGGGGTGCCGGAGATTGTCACTGCGCGCTCTGTGGAGTTAGGCAGCATGTCCCCTGCTACCTGAACCTGAGCTCCTGTGGACTGGAGAGAGAAATAAAACAACAGTCTGATTCAGAGCATCCACTGATAATGATGGTGTTATCTGCTTTGAGACCACACAGCTCTCAGGGGAACGCTGGGACAAATGTCGCCATCTGCATGCAAGCATATGCTTTCGATTAAGTCATTTTAAAGACAAGAACATAATCAGCATTTCCATACAGCAGGGGTCTTCAAGCTTTATTAGACCAAGGACTAAAGAATTGCATTTTTAGTCTGGGCTATAATAACATGTGTTTGGTGGCATATTAATATATACTTGTGAGTTTTGTGGCTTTGTGGTTGAAGACTCCTGTCATAGAGTATTGCCCACTTTTTAATTCTATGGCAATCCATGATCTGACAGTGAGAATAATGGCAGTTTCGTACCTCTCTCATCTCTTTGATTTTTGAGCCTCCCTTGCCAATGAGGGAGCCGCACTGACTGGCGGGCACCACAAGGCGCAAAGTGACAGGGGGCTTACTGGTGGCTGGGCTGTTGCTCATGGAGTTGATTATATCCTGAAGAAATATCAGAAAGCAATTACATAATAAGCTATAAAACTAAATTACATAATAAGCAATAAAACCGTAACATCGCTGCAACAGCAATGTGGCTAATCTAATCAGAATTCAGAGTTGAAATAAACAATTTTATGTTATTTGCTTTACTGTTTTAGGGTTTGTTTGTGAAGATGTTTCTGCATTGAAACCAATCTTATCCTTATGGTTTGTGTTTATCAAGTTCCAAACATAAAGAGAAGAAAATCTAAACTTTTGAATTTGAAAATACATTGTTTGTAAAAGAAAGTAATACTTAAACTCAGTATAGATCCATTCAATTGATCAAAAGTTACAATAAAGAACATAAATGTCATCTTATTAAACTTTGTATTAATCTGAGAATTTAAAAAAAAGCATATTAGAATGATTTCTGAAGGATCCTGTGACACTGAAGATTAATGATGCTGAAAATTTAGCTTTGCCATCACAGGAATAAATTACATTTTACAATATATTAACATAGAAAACAGTTTAACAATTTTTAACAAATTTAACAATTTTTTGATTCAATAAATGTAGTGAGCATAAGAAACTTCTTTCAAAAACATTTAAAAATCTTACCGACCTTTTGAATGGTAGAATGCAGAACACAAACTAAATGTTTTTTTGTTTTTTTATGTTTTTGGTAAAGTGAGATTTTGAAATACTGTATTCAGGACAGCACCTCTTCAAACTTGTACGCGATCATTGCGAAGGCCTTAAAGATGGCATCTGTTGGTCCAGTGATGGTGACAATCCTCTCTGGACAGTTTCCTTCTGAGATGTTGATGCGAGCGCCGCTCTGTAAGATGCCAAATGTCAAGTTAACCCTCATGTTCTTGTTCTGCTTGAGGTCTGAGAGACTAAGACCCTTTTAATAGCTCAAAAATACACTTAACCCTCATCCTTCCTTCAGGCCATCTTGACCTGAAACTCATTTAAAAAAAAATATATATATATATATATTAAAATTGAGAGTTCATCTGATTGGTCCAAGACCCTAGGACTTTTGTCGCACTTGAACCACGGATGCACCAAAAATAATTGACTGGATTCGAGGTGTTTTGTGGTTGAAATGAAAAAGTAACAAATCCTTCCCCCGTGGGCCAATTTGACCCCCATAGGAATGAATGGACTGCGAGGAATGCTTCAGTACACATAGAAAAACCTAAAACTGCTCAAAATTCCAACTAAAAAAGCAAAAAAATTATGTTATAATGTCTACATGTGTATCTAAACGCATACTGAAGAGAAACTGACTTTAGCTCCATTAAGAGCTATAAGGCCATCTACATTTATGCATTTTTGGCAGACGCTTTTATCCAAAGCAACTTACTAGTGCCCTTATTACAGGGACAATCCCCCTGGAGCAACATGGAATAACCTTGGTCAAGGACACACCGCTGGGATCGAACCAGCAATCTTCTGCATATCAGTTCCATGGTTTAACCCACTGGACCTCTCTCTAGTGAGATAATATTATCTTTTTTCACAAGAGGACGGTGAAGACACACTATGTAAGATATTTTGAGCTGAATCGAAAGGGTTATGCATGAAATTGTGTTAAGTTGAAAGAATGTGAAGAATGTGCTTAAATAGCAATTTAAAGGTAAATAAAATAAAATAAATAATTATATTACTATATTCATTAAAATATAGAAAAAATCTTATCTAAATGAAATAACATAAGCTTTCTGGACAAATAAAAAATTAAGTATAATTTTAGGGCTTCGGGTCATTTTGACCCGCGAGGGAAAGATTTGTTATAAAGTGCGAGGGAAGGATGAGGGTTAAAGGTCCAAGTTTGAAATACTTTCCTCTATCTTATCTTAAGTACATTTCAAATTACTATTATTATATTTAAACATAAAACATTGAGGTCGCTGTGATTCATGAACATGAAAAACAAATCTCAACAGAACAAGAGAGTTTTGGTAAAAATGAATTAGAGAGGAAACATACCTCTTCACGCATCTTCTTCACGGTTTCCCCTTTCTGTAGCAAAAAGAACGACTGAATATTTAGATTCAGTGCTTAAAACGTATACAAACATATGCATAAATACAATGTCCGTATCTGACATACCTTTCCAATGATGCTTCCCACTTCCTGCAGGAATAAAAAAAGAACCAATTAAATCTTTGCAAGCATAAGCAGAACATTTTGGCCATTCACAATTGTACAGTAACAGTGACCGAAAATGGCTCGATTTAGTTTTCAGTCCTTGCTTACGGAGATTTAACGAGTCTAAAAGGTCACTGGTACTGACGACCCCTGATTCACCTTGGCCTAAAACAGTGGGTCAGGAGAGGACACGTCCCTCAGGCAAACTCTGCAGTGACATCATCAACCTACCCCCATCCACTTCTCTCTGTACTGCTCTGCGGGCTCAGCTTACCTTGCCGTGCATGAGAAGCCGGATGGTCAGGGTCACATTCAGCCCACCCTCTGACTGGACTTTGTTGGGTTCCATACTAGGAGTGGAGGTGAAGCAGGAATATGGTCACGTGACAGGAAATCCCCAGGAGTAGGACAAGAATGATGGTTCAGCAGCCAACCAGTCACCTGCAAGGGGGGATGGGATAACCATACACAAGAGTCATAATGAGCCCAAGACTTCCAAGTGAGAAATGAAGACGGTTGCAGAATGTTTGGATCTGCTCAGGAACGAAAGCTTGGAATTAAAGGAATGTTCCTCTGTCGCTTGGCATCTGTGACTGACACAGAAAATAATTTTGACTTGTTTAAAATAAATACGCTACTGTTCAAAAGTTTGGGTTCGGTAAGATTTTTTTATGCTTTTGAAAAGTCTTATGCTCACCAAGGCTGAATTTATTTGATGAAAAAAAAATAGCATTGTGAAATATTCTTACAATTTAAATAAACTCTTTTCTATTTTAATATATTTTAAAATGAATTTTCAGCACCATTACTCCAGTCTTCAGTGTCACATGATCCATCTGAAATCAATCTAACATGCTGATTTTATGCTCAAGTTTTTGCTGCTTAATATTTTTGTAGAAACATTTTTTTTGTTGAATAGAAAGCATTAATTTGAAAAATTAATCTTTTGTAACATTATAAAAAAAGTATTCACTATCACACTAATCAATTCAATTAATCTGTGCTAAATAACAGTATTAATAATAAATAATAATAATAATTTCTGACCTCAAATAAATAAATAAATAGAAAATGCAGTTACAGTTAAACATTTTGAAAGTGTACAGTCCATTCCAGAGAAATGTGAATCTTGTGGTTTTGTTAAAGCACTCGCATGAATGTTTAAAAATGTTTTTATTTTATTTGTTTTCCCAATTATCTGTTTGAGGTAGAACTACTTTTCAAGACGGATGTAATCATTTTATCTCACTAGCCTCGAGCATGTTAACACGTATGTAAAGCGGCTTGTACATTTTACATACGGTGTATGTTTTATTGCCTATTAATCCACTGCAATTACCTTACATTTGTTTTTAAATGACTTACAAGTCAAACTGTTTTCTGTGATTAATCAACCTTATGCAGTATGAATAGCTTGTGTTGAATATGGAACATTCCTTCAACACCACAAAGCGACATCATTAATAGCATTTTATATTCATAGTCTGAACACAAGAGGGAGCACTTCACAAGTAATCAAACTAAATATGTTTGTTGCCAGGCAGTAATCTCAAATTAATTTCAAAAGCTAACAGCCGCTGAGGTCATTCGGCTTTTAGCATACAGTATGAAGCACAGCTGAGCTATTATGCCAGTTTAAGAAAATACATGTTTTACAAAAATGACATCTAACAAAACCGATTGCGTTAAAACCAAACTGACCACCAATAAACTCATGTTGAAAAAAAATAGACAAGAGGTCCAATGCCTAAAAATGCTGGAGAGAATGACCAACACTCAACACAAACACAAGATGACTATTATAGGAAGGCAAAGATTGAATCTGTGCGGAATTTCTGCAAAAATTAAATACCTGTCAACAATACAATTAAATCTCCTTTACATGGTTATGATGAAGAGAAAAAACTTAATCATTTAAGAATAAGGAATTAAAAAATAAGAAAAATAAATAAAAATGTACATTAATAAAAAAGAAGCATCAAACATAAATCTGCAGATTTCTGTGGGTTTACCATAAACAAGGTCATATAAAACAACTTATTTTCTATTTTGTGTCATAATTCATAACATTCAGCTTATCCGAATCTGTATTTTCAGTCTCTCTGATCCCTCCGACGATTTCTCATCCTCAGTGGTTATAATGAGTATCTGTCTGTACTCTCGTGAGGGAGGGGGGGGGGGGGGGGATCCTAACTCCTCGGCACAGCTTCGAACCTGTCCCTTTTTCAGTGATTTATGCCGTCATGTGGGTCTGGGGATCAACAACGATTGAGAGATTGAAACATTAAGCCGTCCCAGTGCAGCTGCCAGACCTTCGAATGGGGTGCAGGATAAAGAGAGCAAAAAGTGAATGATGGTGTGACTGGCGACTGTAAAAAGCATGATGAAAGGGAAATAGCATGCATGCTCAAGAATGAGAAAGTTATGAGCAGGAATGTTGGGGTTATGTGTGAGAGCGACGCGTTGAGAAAGCAAAGGGAAGATAAGAACAAATTCACATGGGTATATGAGATGAGCTGCCAGCTGTCCGCAAATCTCCTGCTTAGCTCAGATTAGAATTTGTATGCAATCTGTGCTAAGAGCACACAGAAGCAACAAAGCCAATGGACAGAAGTGAACCAGCCTGTACGTCCTTCATTTTAAGAAGCCCCTGACCTGAGAAAACCTTGCGGAAAAGAAGTGCGCTTAACTTGTAGTGCACTTAAAATCTATTAAGTATATTTTTAAAAACTCTACTTGCAGATAATATAATATTAATGTAATAAATATTGCTTTTGAAGAGAGTACACTTTTAAGACTAAGCACACTTTTAAAAACCAAGTACACAAGTTTGTCAAAGTACATCTATAATCATGTTTTGGTATTCTTTTGTCAAGCTTTACTGAAGTACAATTATGTTGAATACTAAAGCACATGTAAAGTACAAGTCAAAAAATAACTTATGTTCAACCAGTGGTGTCAAAAGTATTCACATTCATTACTCAGGTATAGAAGTATAGATACTAGGGTTTAAAAAGACTTCTGTAGAAGTTGAAGTATCAACTCAAGCTTTTTAATGGAGTAAAAGTGTAAAAGTACTGGTTTCAAAACTACTTAAAATATAAAAGTAAAGGTAATGTAAAGGAAAAAAATGCCATTAAGGACAAAAGCTTAGGCCGCGCCACAGGGGCTTATAGTGCACTACCCCAAAAAAACTTTTTCTAAAGACCATAATGACTATAATGTTATATTAAAAATTTAATTTTAATTAACATTTGGGATGCACTAGGCCAGGGGTTTTCAAACTGGGGTCCAGGTAACTTTTTTAGGGGATAAAAAGACAAAGCAAAAATGGATAAAGTCTACTGAACATTCTAACGGTTTCATTTCTAAATGTTTCTCTCCTTTCTTGCCGTATACGCAGAGCCGGCTCTCCCTATAAGCGAACTAAGCGGCTGCTTAGAGCCCCGCCGCCACTAGGGGGCCCCCTAACTACAGATTGCACTCGCCAGCGTCGCCGCAGTTTATCACGCAAGACGCTCAATTCGCGTCATTCGCACCGCGCGAAAAGCGCCTTCCGCGCCGCCGGACCTCCAGACGCGCGTCAACGCGCCTTTCCATTGACTTAATATTGAAATCAAATCACTCGCGCCAGACACTCTATTTGCATTTGGTGTGAACGCAGCATAACGTTAGCTGTCCGTCG
Source organism: Romanogobio albipinnatus (assembly GCA_023566225.1). Taxonomy (NCBI): domain Eukaryota; kingdom Metazoa; phylum Chordata; class Actinopteri; order Cypriniformes; family Gobionidae; genus Romanogobio; species Romanogobio albipinnatus. Next base: position 13,616,898 of record CM042243.1, read on the forward strand.
ATTATGCTGAATCAACATTGCTTGCGCTATGGTCCAGCCGTCGGCCCCAGCTCTGGGCTACAGACCGCGTAGAGACAGACCCACCTCCTATGAATGTATTTTCTAGTTAACGTTACATGACCTACACTAGTTCTGGGAAAGAAAAAACGAAAAATCTTTGTCTCAATAGACGCTTATTACAATAAAAAAATAGTTTAATTATTGAACATTCGAGAGAAAGAAAGTAAAAAGGAAGAGAAAGAGCAATCATTTGACAGTCAAAATCAGAATGAAGTTTAAAATAAAGCGGTTAAATACAAGCTTTTTCTTATGGTCTTAATTGAATAGGCAATTAAAGATTATTAATAAATATTAATCTATATACTATTATGAAATATTTTATATATTGTTAAGCTAAATCGCCCAGACCATTTAAACCTAAAGAAAACACAGTGTCCTCTCTGAAACATTATTGAATGATGATCGATACAAGACACCTAAAAGCAAAATGGATTTGTGGTAAATTTTAGTAAAGAACACTGTAAAAAAAAAAGCAGGTCCCCAATTGAAAATTTTCTAGTGAAAGATCACATCTAAAATTTTCAGTTGGCCAAATTGAATTAATGTGAATTGATGCAATTTAATTCAATTAAAATTCAAGTAATTAAATTTGGCCAACTGAACATTTTAGATGTGATCGCTCACTAGAAAATTTTCAATTGGGCACCTGATTTTTTTTACAGTGAATGTATTACTGTATGTAATCATAAAAGGTAAAAAATATCTCACTCCATGCTGTGAAGGTTTAAAATATGAACAGTATAAGAGTTAATCAACCAATAATTAAATAATATAATTTAACATTGGATTTCTTTTAATTTACCCTTAACATAATTGTAAAAAACAAAATGTCACTTTCTCAGGAGGAGCCATTCTTAAATATTTTGGTGGTCGTGGAGAAACATTTCAGGAGCCTGACACCAGAGATGACAAGTAAATATTTCCCACTGCCTTTCTTTTGAATAGTTTTGTGCGCAACTTCAACATAGCTAATTTTCCTCTTGCCAATAAAAAATTTAGTTTTATAATCATAATTCACTATGTTGTCTAATTGTACTTTAATATTAATTTAAAATTAATGTGTTTTATCTACTCTGCATACTGTATTTATTATTATTTATATTGTAATCTCAACAGCTGGAGGAGGTGACTCTACTGCTGCTTCAGTAGAGCATAGCGAGCCGCATACCACTATGGCTAATGTTGTAAGTTAGCTATATATTGTTAATGCTAAATTATTCATATTTATTTGTTTACAACAAATTGACCTTATGTATGAAAGAAATGTGCAAATCTGTAATCTTTACTTTTACTGTTTCAGTGAGTGTACTTTAATAAGCAGTAAAATAATTGTAGGCAATCATGTTAAAAGATATACAGATGAAATGTGTAAGTGTTAGATTGTATACAGTTGCTGGTTTGCGGTGCAATACTCCATTATTCACTGCAAGGCAGGGCCCCAAAATTATCCTGCTTAGGGCCCCCAGATTTACAGAGCCGGCCCTGCGTATACGTACTTTCCAGAATTGTATATGTTTGCTTTGTATCTTTCGAATGAGTTTTTCTCCCCACAGTCCTCTTTCTTTATCTTGCTCACTGGGGTTGTCAGGCAGTATTCTTAACACAGTACGTAAGATGCTTGCATACATTTATTGTGTGTGTTGCTTATACAAATCATTTTTAATTGAAAATGTTCTTCTTCAGGTTTATACATCCAACATTAAGGATAGCCAATTTAAGTTTGGAAACAATATGTTGTTTTTATAATGTCACACTTACTATTTATTTAACAGTTTAAATGTTTTTCATACAAAAAAAATATATAGATGGATTTTAGGAAGGGGGTCCCTCATAAAAGGTTAATTATATTTGGAGGTCCTTGGCATCAAAAAGTTTGAAAACCCCTGCACTAGGCTACCTGTTTCAGCCGCATATATACCCATTGAAAATGAACGCATTTTACTACAATACAAATACATTAAAGAAACATATACGTGTACTACTGAGCATTTGTGTCATGTGCGGGTGTGATGGATCGCGTACAAACCAATAGGGTGTCTGAATGGCATACTTCTCATACAACCACAATCAAATTCACTCTATCCAGATGGCGTGATTTATCTGGATAGGTTTTTTTTTTTTTTTTTTTTTTTATGATGACAAGCCGAAATGAAATGGGAGTAACAAGGCTATTTTTAAAATGTAAGGAGTAGAAAGTACAGATAATTGTGTGAAAATGTATGGAGTAGAACTAAAAAGTCGGCTGAAAAATAAAGTATAGATACCCAAAATTTCTACTTAAGTGAGGTAACAAAATATTTGTACTTCATTACTTGACACCTCTGTGTTCAACTCATTCAATTTGATATAAATTTAAAGCTGCTGTCCGTAATTTTTTTTGTGTTCAAGATTTGCAAAATTTAAATAATGAGAATGTACAACATGAATCCATTTTCCAAACCATGTTTTTGTCTTGACCCTGAATCATTATGGTACACTTATAATAAGTGTTTATATTGGGACTATTTCAAACCGGTCTGGTAGGAACCACTGCAGAGGAGCACAGACCCTGCGTGACTCGCCATAGACATAAACAGAGAGAAGTAGCTCCGGCTGCAATGTTCTTCCGCAAGACGCAGTTCTGTCTATTAACCGCTATAGCGCAAAAAGTTACGGACTGCAGCTTTAAACTATAATATATTAAACTATAATTATAACTTGCGTGAAAATGGCCTTAAGGGTTTAGAGAAATGCTGTATCAATCGCTCCAAGAATAAATCATGTAAAAAAGGAAAGCTATTACAAAGAATATTGGGTTGAGTACATTGCTTGATGTTTTATTCTTCTTCTACATTGTCATAGTATTCAAATATTTTCTATGAGTGTAGAAACTCTCACACAACAACATATTGAATCTGCTCCCACACCAACGTACTCCCTTAAAATACAAATCAGGAACATTGTTCTGGGTAAATGTGGTCGGAAGTTGGATTGGTTGTAGGATGCAGATATGATTGCATACAGAACATGATTAAGAGAGGAAGATGACTTAAAATCTTGAATGCCTTCAAGTTCAACCCCGCATGAAATCTTATTATTTAAAAATCTAATTTAATCAGCCTGTAAGACAACAAACAACATGGATGCCGTGGGCGAGGCGCTAACATCTTGTGGCAACTTTACGCATTCACTACATTTGGATTGAGGAAAGGCAATCTTATCGTTTATGTGATGCTAATGCTCCATATCTGGTGCTTCAATGAAAAGCTGCTTGAATAACATGAATATTATTACTTAGATGATCATGTTTAGTGAACCCTTACGAATGCCTGAAGGATTACATTTTTAAAGTGCTTCTTTCTTTGTATATTTTGAGGTGGCATAAAAGAGTGTTTCTTCAGACCCTTTTACATCCCAGGGGTGGATTCAAATACACATTATTTTTGCCATATGAAGGTCACATTTAAAATTGTCCAGGGAGCGGTTTACCGCGCCTTAATTTATTTGTTTATTTTAATTAAAAATATTTTTTAGGACTAGTTTTCCGAACAACATTTGAGTTACTATGCTTATCTCTCGACGTCTGTGATATAGGGATGGCACTAACATCTCATGTTTATAGGACTGCGTTTTCTCTGAGGGCTTTACAGAAGGTCATCTGCTGTGCTTGCGTGCATCATGTATGACGTATATATGTCTTTTTAATTTATTATTTATTGATATCATTTAAATTTATTATAAAAACCCTATTTAAGTAAACTTCACAAGTTTATAGAAGTGTTTGTTTATAATAAACTTCTGAGCAGAGAAATCTAGACAAGTATCACTAATGTTAACTCTTTCCTCCGCCAATGTAAAAAAAAAAAAAAGTTGCCAGTCACCGCCAGCATTTTTTATCATTTTTTATAAAAAAAAATCTAGCCTGGATGCCAGCCAAACTTAGCCCCGTCCACAACATTTGAGGTCGGGGTTAAAAACATCAAAGTCAAAGTCCATATTCAACCCATCTTGGGTTGTTTTTAACCCAACATTTTTTATAGTGTATGCTCGAACCAGAGCTGTTGGACCAATCAAATTGTCAGGACCAATCAAATTGTCAGGGCGGGCTTTATACGATGATGGATAGATGATTAACAGTAACGTAATCATGCATGTCACCAAAGAGTGCTTGGGTTGAATTTGTTTACTAAATGGAGAACTTGTTCGTATATGCGTTCACCTTTACTATTTCTCTCAAAAATGATGATCGTGTTGGTAAGTACTCAGTGTATCCTTAAATTCTTTTTTACCACACCGGCAAAAATCATTTACACTCATCTTCTTCTTCTACTTCTTCCAGCGTGCGTGCAGTTGAGTTCTGTTGACAACTATGCGTCGCTCAACATACGTCACTTACTCTGTTGCTCTGATTGGTTGTAGGTCTATCCAATTGAGTGCAGAGGCATTTTCTTTCCTGGTTCGGTTGAAACACGCCTCATAATCACAGCCCAATGGAGCAGTATCAGACTCATATTCTGACTAGAATCTGAGTATGACGACGTCAGGCTAAAAGATTTCATGACCCCCAGAATATTTTGTTGTATGAGTATCTGAACATGCAATGTATCAACCCATTTTACTCTAGCTTAATGCATTCTTTTTTATGAACACTTGAAATGTGGCCGAGTTTCATAAAAAGCAACATTTTGAGCAAAAAGCTAGAACAACGTTTTTGCCAAAGGCTACATCCGGATTCAGAACGATGATCAAAACATAGATAAGTCAATCAACAGCCCCAAAGCTTCACTGGGTTTCATTCAGTAACATTAGGCAGTTTTAATTTATATGCGGTTTACATTTACATTTACATTTATGCATTTGGCAGGATGTACACGATCACCAAAATGACACGATCACCAAAATGATCGGTTTAATTTTGGTGATCGTGTACATATGCATATGCTTACATATGCTATCGATTGTTTCTGCTTCTTCTCCTATGTATTTGATCAGGAGTTTCAGTACTCTTTCAGAAGATGTGTAATAGCACCCCCTACCATATAACATAGACTGTAAAAAATATGGATGACGCACATTCACTCTTCCATTGTACAGAAATGAAGCCGCCAATGTCCAACAACTCATGAAATAAACAGATAGGGAAATTTAGAAATGAAAGTTGAAGCCCCAATCTCCTCCCGAAAAAAGTCTGTTGGTGCCTCAGTGACTACTTTGCTCAGAGAACTGTCAATCATGATGTCACACTCCCATTTTTATAACATCAAATAACTAACTAAAACCAAACTTATTTAAAAAAAACTAACACTTGACCTGACATCAACGTGATATAAACTACTTACAATCTTTGGAAAAAATTAATTTGAAGTGAAATTAGATTTTTTTTTAGTTTGTCTCAAGTCTCATTACATTACATGGAGAGGGCGGGGTTTATGACCTGTGCGCAAATGGTAGCTTAGGTAGGTCAAAAAACACAAGAGGAGAAGCATTACGATAATACAATATTGGCAAACACAGACATTCACATTCCGACCGGATTTGATTTCCCAGAGGTTTGCCGAAAATAGTAGGTAATTTGCTTGAGATGCAATATGAAACATTTGACAGATTGAGAAAAAAGACAAATGAAAAGGTAAGCATGACTAGCATGATATTTAAACTGTGCATCCTCTGTAATTTTACCAAATAATCAAGAATTGTGAAAATATTTAATTGTGTGCATTCAGTAAATTAGTCATAGTAAGACAATGCATGCATATACGGTACACTAGTTATTAGGCAAATCTAATAAACCAGTGAGAGTGTGAAAAGTGTGTTGAGTTTCTAAAAGTCCAAAGGGCCAAAAGTGCCCACAAAAACACCCAAACACAGAACAAACACATGGTCGGGTGAACATCAGCCCACAGAATTCAGTAGACATCTGAACACTACATCTGTGGGCTGATTACAGCGGTCATCAGAGCAAAAGCAATGGCTGCATAAACACACTAATGTTACCTTACATGGCATGTGTCCTTTAAACCACTTTCTTTTGATGTCAAAGTGTGTGTATTTAGCAAGCACCTTTCCAATGCTTTTCAAAAAAGTATGAGTAGATTAAAAATTTGCCATCGAAATACTTCACATTTTAATTCTATTTTATGTTAATCATAAGTCTGATATCTTCCCGTGGTAGATAAGCTCAGTCTTTACTGAAGTACTGGATACAGAAAGTGGGTCAGCCCTTCCTCTAAAGAGCTTCTGGCCCCTTCCTCTGTGGTACCTATTGAATTAATCACGCTTTACGCTTGGTCAAGCAGTGCTCCCAAAATGCTCCTTTTTCTATCTCTTTCCACTTTGCTTCAAAAGCTGCACAATACTGTCTCATTTTGATTCATATAAATGACCAAGAGCCAAACATGTTATACAGTATTTGTGAAATTGTATTTAGTAAAAAAACAGCCTTTCAATTAAATAAAACACATTACGCACATTCAATATTGATTCAACATTCTTAAAGAGATAGTTCATCCAAAAATTAAAAGGGGACTTATGATGCATTTTAATGTTTTCCTTTTCATTTAGTGTGTAATATATCTGTTTGTGAATGTATATGACCTGCAAATTCATAAAGCGGTTTATTCTAACAGTGAACAGTGATCCAGACCTGCCTCAAATGCCTCGATCAAAGTCCAGATATTACTTCCTCAAATGTCCACGTCACAATGTGCAATGTTAATATAATGCCCGCCCAAAGGTATACGCAAAAAAAGAAGGCAAAGTTTCAGTGAATAGAAGTGTTGTCGTCATGTCGCAGAGTGTTTGGATGCGAAAGCAAAAACGCTTTTGCTTTCAGAGGTTAACCAGAGCAGGGGTTTTCAAACTTTATGATGGCAAGGACCTCCAAATATAATTAACCTTTTATGAGGGACCCCCTTCCTAAAATCCATCTATATATTTTTGTATGAAAAACATTTAAACTGTTAAATAAATAGTAAGTGTGACATTATAAAAACAACATATAGTTTCCAAACTTAAATTGGCTATCCTTAATGTTGGATGTATAAACCTGAAGAAGAACATTTTCAATTAAAAATGATTTGTATAAGCAACACACACAATAAATGTATGCAAGCATCTTACGTACTGTGTTAAGAATACTGCCTTACAACCCCAGTGAGCAAGATAAAGAAAGAGGACTGTGGGGAGAAAAACTCATTCGAAAGATACAAAGCAAACATATACAATTCTGGAAAGTACGTATACGGCAAGAAAGGATAGAAACATTTAGAAATGAAACCGTTAGAATGTTCAGTAGACTTTATCCATTTTTGCTTTGTCTTTTTATCCCCTAAAAAATTTCTGGGGACCCTTTGGAACCTTCTGGAGGACCCCTGGGGATCCCCGGACCCCAGTTTGAAAACCCCTGAACCAGAGGTTATGATGTATTTATAAAGCTGGCCCTTAGCAGTACAACCCAAAGGTTTGCTTGGGCACAGCGCACTTTACAGAGGACATGTTCCTGAACCTGGGAGAGTAGGCTACAACACCGGCAAAAACTGCTTACACTGTGAAACATTTTGCTCAAGTCATGCTTGCAAAGTTGGTTCCAGTCAATCGGGTTGATCATCTGCTTTTTCAAAATCCCATTTGGGCTCCAACTGATACAGTAAAACCGACGACATTAACCGCGTGTTTACAAATGCTTTAGAAGCTGAAGCTCGTGATTATGGCAAGGGGCATTATATTTCCGACACGCGCTTGAGCTGTTTGGCCAATCTAAATGCAATGGCTAATCAGAGAACTCTGAGCTTTTCAGAAGGAGGGGCTTTGTAGAAATCTGCACGTTTCAGACAGTTTGTGAATAGAGGAGCTGCAATAATGTACAGTATGAGAAAAATAATGTGTTTTTGAACATTAAACCATGTGTTAACCTATTACACCCAAAAATCTAAGTAATGAACTTCTAAAATAAGACCCCTTTAAAAGTCATAATTTACTCACCCTCATATCATTCCAAACCAAACCATTTTTTGTTTGTGGAGCAAAAACAACAAACATTGGACCCCATTTGATTGATTTCGATTTCATTGAATGGACAAAAAAACTAAAATATGATGTTCCACAGAAGAAAGCGCTTTAGTTAGAATTAACTAAAACTATTAAAAATAGCTTTCATTAATTGAAATAAAGTTGAATTCGAATAAAATATAAATATTAGATGAAAAGCGTAATACTTAAAGGGTTAGTTCATAGACGTTCTGACAGGCGTTGCACTGTGTTTACAACGTAAACTCATCTTCTCACAGATGACAATAAAGTAATTATTTTTGTTTGTTTTTGCGCACGAAACGTATTCTTGTCGCTTCATAAAATTAAAGGTTTAACCACTGTAGTCACATGGACTATTGTAACAACCCGGCCGACGTAATGGGTCCAGGAACCGATACTTGTCAGTCTCCCTCATATCGGCCAGGTTGAGCCAGAGATGATGCTCCTGGACCACAAGCGTGGACATCGCCTGACCGATGGAACGGGTGGTGACTTTCGTCGCCCGGAGGGCGGACGCAGCCTGTCCGCAAGCCTTGTAAGTCTTCCCAGTCAGACTGGAGGAGAACTTACAGGCCCGGGACGGGATCCCCACGTAACCCTTGGCTGGCCCGCCGTCAAGGGTAGTGAGGGGAGAGGAGTCACTCAGCCGGTTTCTGGCAGAAAAAGGTGCCTCGTGAGCTCCTCATGCACCTCCGGGGAAGAAAGGCACCGGGGCGGGACGCTGAGAACCAGCACGACCCTCCCCGAGAAACCAATCGTCCAACCTAGAGGGTTCGGGACATGGTGGAGGGTTCCACACAAGCCCGACCCTTTCGGCGGCCCGGGAAAGCATAGTAGCCATCTCGGGGTCCAGTGCGGCCGTAGCTACTCTCCCAGAGGGAGGTAGTACAGCCGAACCCTCATCCTCCGAGGACTGGAACTCCCCCTCCGATGCAGCGATCGACATCTGTTCGTCCACCGGAGCTCCGAAAGTCACCACCGGCCGCCCATGGGAGGGGCCAGCGGTTTCTCCCGGGCTCTACTGGCTGTGGAACTTGTGAGGGAATAGGGGCCTGCGGAGGATGACTCGGCGGGTGTGCCCTAAACGTGATCCTCAGGTCACCCTGGCCATCCAAAGAAATAGGTCTATTCTGGTTAGGAATAGAGCTAGAAGTGTGCCGTCTCTCCAACACCACGTTGATCTTGCACGCCAATTGTTTATTGGCCGGTTCTATATAGCTCGATGCTGATAGGGGCTCCCAGAAGTGATCCCAATTCGTCTGTGACCGACTGAAAGGGAACTGTTATGCCTTCACCACTCTTGACCATGGTTGATTTACCCAAAGAGGGGGAGGTTAGAATAAGTGGATATATGGAGTGTACAAAAGAAAAAATATTCAAAGAACATATAAAACTGCTGTTTTGATAACTGCTATAACAGGAGGAGAAAAATAATGACCCTATTGCTTACAACAGTGTGACCTTGTAATAGGGAAAATAATAGGAGACAGAACCTGAGGCTGCAATTCACTCCCACACAACCAGAAACAACAAAACACCCCACTTCCTAAAATGACAACTGCAATTTAAGCAGTTCGGCAATGAGAAAATAAATCAAAATGCTTTTTCAGACCATAGGCTCTATTTCTAATTAATGTGAATTGAAAAAAAACTGTTCTTGAACATCAGGAGCAAAAACACTGCATAAACAAGCCATTTGTCAACTGCTTAAAGCTATTGACCCCTACTGGCTGAATCACAAAACAACTGAAGTACTGTGGTGCAAACATTTAAAGGTACACCATGTAACTTTGTTTTTGCTCAAAATTAACAACATTTAAATAATGAGTCAATACATCATCATCAATTCTTCTTTCAAAACGTGTTTTTGTCATACCCTGATTCATTATGGTAAGCCTATTATGAGTACGTTTCAGCAGGAAATTGCGTACACTTGCCTCACGTCACATTGATAAATAGAGAAAAGTTGCTCAGGCTACATGGATGCATGTATGGTGTGGGAGTGGCAGGTTAGTTGTCACTAAGTAAGAAAGATTGACATGGATCATGTTAAATCTCGAAACCTCCAGAGAATCACCCGTTTAAAAAAACAAAAAACGCTGTACAGAGGAAAGCCTGCTGGCAGAAATAGAATGCGACAGAACTCGTAATAAAACAAGAATCAACAATGGCTTGGCTTTTCGGAGGAAAAGAACTGAGGGATTTAAAATGTTGTAAAGGTGATTGAGATATTTTATTGAAGAGATGGACCCACTTTATATTAGCCTTAACTACTATGTACTAGCATTTTAATTAATCATTTGATACAATGCACTTATTGTGTACATACATGTTTTTACATTGTACTTACATTTAAAAAATACCTGCATGAAATTACATCTGTAATTCATTTCTGTAGTTACATTTGTAATTACACTGTTGACACTTCCCTTACACCTAACCCTACCCTTAAACTTACCCATACCACCACACCTGCCCCTAACCCTACATGCATCCCACCTCAATATCAGCAAAGGTGTTTTGCAATACAATTTGAACACAGTAAGTACATTGTACTTTTTTTTATGTAAGTACATAGTAGTTAAGACCACCTAATATAAAGTGGGGCCGAAGAGATAAATTGCCATATGTAGCTCTTTAACAGAGTTTATTGTAAAGCATTAGCTACTATGGTCATTATGGTTGTGGAGGCACTGTGTCTATTAATGGGTATCTACAGTAATGTCTTCAGCTAGTCAGCTTGAGCTCCTTTCCATCCAAACTAGTTATATCTCCTAGTAGTGAATGTTTTATGAGCAGTTTGATCATCTCTCTTATTCAGGAATGTAGCCAGAATTTATTTTCAGGGGTGGCCAGGTAAGACTCCCTCATTTTTATTGGGGTGGCCAAAAAAACCACTTCAAATCTAGAGAAGATTACTGTATATCCTGCGTGTAAAACCTTAAAACGGATGTGGAATTGAACACTCATAAAATGGATTTCATGTAACTGCATCTCAACAAACTGGTTAAACTGAATAATCGTTCCTATGATTGCATTTTTGCCTGGCATAAGTTTTCTTCCATATGAGTCTCCATATACCGTAACCAGTAGATCTCCTTGAGTAGCCTAAAACAGATTAAATGGCTTATAGGTGTCAGTAAACATCACAAAAAAAATGCAAGGGCGTGTACATTTATATTTTCGTTGCGTTGCAAAATGCAATGCAAATGGCTGTGCTTTGTGCTATCACAGGATATGTGAGCACCTAATGCTGTGTGAGTGAGCATGTATAATATTTGTTAATTTTGTAGACTACACCTTAAGGTTTTTTTTTCCATTCCACTGTGCTAATTTTCCATTCTTTATCTATGTAAACATGCGTTCGAAGAACATTTTTGACTGTTGCGTTCGCGTCTCACTCTAGTGTGTTTGTGTTTATGCTCGTAAAGTTGCTTCGCCAAGCGCGCATTTGCAGCGTTGCCATGTCCACTTTTTATAGGCGTCTTTGGGCTTGTTATTTTTCTCATATTAATAGGTAAAGTGACAAATTAGTTCAACTGGAGTGTGTACATGGCCTTTGTGCAAGTGTCAGTTCTTTTCAACTGAGGAAAATCAGCTGTTAAAGCCGTAAAAAAGCTTGCGCAACAGGGGTCAAGGGGCCAAGATTCTATCAGGGGTGGCACTGGCCACCCATGGCCACCCCGTAGCTACGCCCATGCTCTCTTTTTATTTTTAGTTATGAGAAAGAACCAAGCATATCTGAAGCACAACCAAAACAATGTTCTTCCGCAAAATGGAATTTTGTTTTTTAACTGCCAGAGGGCCAAAAGTTACATATAGTACCTTTAATTTCTCCTTTGACAAAATCATGATAATGAGAATACTGTAAGGAAACAATTTTACCTAAACAGTCACCTAACACTAAATTTAACCTGAAATGACGTTCACAATTTGATGCATTTCTGAGTGAGTGGAGTCAGATTGGAAGAGATGGGTTGAAAAGACGTGTGATGTCAGCTGAAAGTTGTTTCAAACTAGGGAAACTTTGCAAAAAGATGACCAAAACTAAAATTAAAACCTTGGAATAGCATGCACTAATAAATAAACATGCAAACCCAGGAACATGCTCAATTTTTATTTCATAAGAGAATTTTAATTTAATTATGATTTAGTTGTCCGTTTTGTTTATCCATTCTCTACATTAGGTTATATGTCGTGCAAGGTTGCATCTATCATGAATAACACAGACAAAAGTTCACATTTTGTGAATGAACATTATTGGAAACAAAAACTGGCAGACAAATTAGTCAATGCAAGCACGTCCATCCAAACTGCTGACGTCTATTGCTAGCAGGTTAACTGTGCTTCTGTAGAGGGGTTGAAGGGTGCTGAGATCATACATTTAATGCACCCTACTTACTGTCTTATTATCTCTGCGACTACAGAATGAACACTTTTACCAGAGAGACCAAAGTCTAACTCCAAAAAAACGCAAAAAAACCCGATCACCAATTAATTATAGTCAACATAAAATAGCATTCACAGCAAATTTTCTTTTCTATAAAATATTGTAAGATACTTTTCCAAGTGGAAAAAAGGTAGTCTGGGACCTGATTTGATTGACCAATGAGACACTTAGATTACAAAGAATTGTTTTAATTTGAATAATGTTCATCAAGACCAGGAACCTGTAAATAGAGTTTTTCATGTTGACTTTAAGGTAAAGCTTAACCATAAAGACAGAACGGCGAGTGTGGTCCTGTCTGGCAAAAAAAATGGGGTAAGTCCCCGGACGAGTGGGCTGGCAGAGAGGCCTGGACAGATCAAGCGCCATGATTTATCGTGTTAAACACATCACTAGTCCTGTCAGTGTATCAAGGGCGAGAGCTTAACGAGAGGCGACAGTGTTTATTGGAGACACTGGCTCATGCGAGATTTCAGGGCAAATTATAGCCTGAAGCAGTTTGTCTTTTCTCTTTGCTCTCGGAATCACAACCATGGGCGGGCACGAGGATGAGAGACAAAAAGCAACCAGGAAGAAGGGAGGTAACGGAGAAATAATCGGCAGTATAGTGCGGCGGAAGCAGCACAATCATTCTTCATTGACCTGAAAGACTGTCAAATACTATTTTCAGAGTGGCCAACACAAGAGCCAAATTAAATTGTTCATGCTGTCTAAACTATTTTTACTTGTTTGTTTGTTTTTTACATTTTGTCCTGGTTTTACCCTTCTCAATACAACAAATCTGGTCATTTAAAAAAATAAATAAATTCTAAAACGGATAAAAATATCAGAAATATATAACACATTTTCACCTGACAATCAAAGGTGTTTCCCACCCCTTGAAAGTTTGTGTAAATAATGAACTAATTTGATCATACTTCCAGCCACGAGAGTTTTAACACATATTACATTTAAACAATTCCACAGATTTTCATCAAAAACAGCATAGAAAATGTGAAAAATTTGTCTTTGCCCGGTCGGAAGGGTCATGCAGAGATTTGAAATTAATCAACAGTATTTATGGTCAACTTGAAAATGACAATAATCAAAAAGAGAATTTGCTGTTGAGGATTAAATGTTACATGTGTAGTGCAACAGAATAATATGATTTCAAACAGGATTATGAACCCACGGCAAAATACTTCCAATGAGATTTACAGCAGGATCAAAAAGATAGACAAAACAAAATATGTCTATGTCTCTATACATGCCAAGTGCAAAACAAAGCATTCTGTATTTTCTATTATAATAAACATATGGCAACTTAAAAGTATGAATAATCAACAAAAACAAACAAACACAAGAGTTCACAAATGTAAAAAATGTGCAAATGGTCCCCTTAATAGCGATTTGAAGATCTGTATTATGATTGCTTTGGCTAAGAGAGGATATTCTCTCTGGTGATGAGGTCCTTCTGATGGGTCATCGCTCTAACTGTGGGGAGGAATTAAATTAAAACCTCTGAATAAAGAGCGGGGTGGGAGCATCTGATCTGCAGCCATTAGAGATCCAGAGAGAGAATAACGTTGGAAGATGATACATGATTCCTTCGACTGTTGCAATTTTATAAACACAGAATGCACAAAGCAATATAACAGGAGCAAGAGGAAAGTGCTAAATATAATCTGCGTATATCCACCATCATCTGGCCTTCCCTAATCCTCCAAGGCAGTCATTACATTCGAACATAAACCGGCCATAAGCCTTCTCCATAATTCCACGCCATAAGGAGAATTTGACTGAAGAAAGTGCTTGCTTTCATCCTAAACTGTCATAAAATACTCAGAATGAACTTATGAACCCATTCATAACAACTCAGTTTACAGTATGAATGTTAAATATTGTATTTGTACTTAATGCCACAATACGTTTTAATATAAATCTAAACTGCATTTTCAGATTGTGATTCTGTGATGATAGTGTAATTCCATTAGTGGAACATCCATCCTAAGTATTTTAGGAATTACCCATGTTCAAATCTGGTGTGTTGCATTGTCTATAGCTCAATAGAAAGAATTTTTATAAATAAAAAAGGTTCAAAATTACCCGAAACTCAATATTTAAAGCAAGTAAATTAAAGCAAGTTTTATGTGAACAATAACTTCATAATAATATGTGAATAAATCGAGACCCTTGCATTATTTCATTACAAGAAAACTAGTTCTAATCACTTTATTTTATTAAACACATTACATTATCATTACACATTTAAAATAACCTTTATATTTTATTTAAAAAAATTAAATACATTATATAGACATTTTATACAATACGCATTCCTAATGTTTTAAAGCAAGCAAAAAAGAGCAATGTGGAATATTCATTTAATTAATCAGAAATAATTGAAAAGATTAGTTGCTTATTAAAATGGTTGTTGCTTGCAGCCCTAATCTGGAGTTAAAAGTTTATCTTTTAAAAAAATATTCAAAATCATATACTCCAGTTTACATAATGAATAACCAAAAAAACTACTGATTAAGACTAAGTCTTAATTTTCCTTTATTGAATTTCCAGCTCACGCACAAAATGAGCAATCACAGTTCTTGATAAAGATAAAGTAGTTTGCCCAATCAAAATCTTTCATGAGAAATGTATCGATTACAACGGCCACTCATCCAAATATTGATTTCCTAATCATGCAATACAAGCACACAAAACCAAGTGATGCATCTTTTCACTGTAAAACAAAATGTAGGTTTTCTGGCACACACACATTCCCCGTGGGTGTGTAGCATCACCAGGGCTGGGGTCCCTTCGGTTGGGCGTTGTGTTATAAGGGAGGAGGGGGCGCATGAACACTCATATGTGAACAACTCTAGAAGAGCCTTTTGTTGCAGTACGTGTGTCTGCAGGGGCACCCTCCCCTACTCAGCCTGACAGGCGGCTCGAAAACTGTCAGCCCTGATCAGTCGCCCTTGCCTGGATCTCAACCCAAATTATAATCAAGAGCTCAGTCGCCCAGCAATGCCAATGCAAGATCAAGCAAAACCGATCAAGGGATCTGAGATTCGTGATATCGGTACCATGACCCATGCTAGGCTAACGGCCTACTAATCGAAAGTGCCGAAAATGCTAAATGGAGACACCTCTGGTCGTTTCCAGGCATCACAGTGAAAACCATTTCTGAAATCGTCGACATGCTGGTAGAAAGCACAATTAACCCGGCATTTTTAGGTGTTTCAGTACATATCTGCAAATAAACTGCCTGCATTTTCTAAAGAGACTATAATGCAATGTTCAACCCTTGAATGAGAAAATTCTATGGCACCAATAATCCATTAGACATGTTGGGAAGATGGTATCATGACAATATAAACACACAAATTAAACCTCTTAAGGTTCTCCGGGTTCAGAATAACCTTAAAAATGTTTGTAAAAAAATGTGTGACTCCGTACCAATAGTTTATTAGGATGAAATCGCTTCTGCTTCAATGTGACAGATAAAGAACCCATGACGATAATTGAAGTAACGACGACGAACAAAATTGTGTACCTCTCTAGAAGCATTAATCAAAGGGCCGAGCAGAGTTTAACGCTACGGACTGCCATCAAGGTCGGAATCACAACTGAGACTGACACACAAGTCACAATCCTTCACGCCATACTGTCTGCGGCATACAGAGCATTGTCGAACAATATACGAATACAACACAAACGCGACAACGAATTACTTCAAAATATCACAAGCTACTTGGCTTAGACTACAACAGCACATACTTCCTACAGTTTCAATAAATTCTTCAGATGTAAATTTTATGTTAAATGGCCAATGGATATAGTCCATAACTGCTAGGATTAGGAAACTTGGGGCTGGAAGAATGATTCCAATGGATGATTCCAAAGGAACATCTTCAATAGACACCGTAAGGTACATTTTTCTGTGAACGAACAAACAGAATGCCTTTCTTAAGGCCAATCATAACTGACCAGGCCACAATGTTATGTCAAAACATATGCCAAAAATAACACTTGAACATGTAAAAAGATTTACCTTCACAGAGCTCCTAACCGATGGCCACCAATATCGATGTTCGGAAAGGACTGAAATTAAAAACCACAGAGGGAAAATGATTTCTCCAGCGATCTCTCGCTCAGCCCCAATGGAATGACTCCATTTGATTGGTCCTGGTATGAGGTCATGTGGGTAAGGCGCTGGACATGTGATCCCTCACCGGATACAATGCGCAAAATAAAAAAATAAAAAACGCCTAAATCCAAATTTCACTGCAGCAGTCCCTTGTTTGTCGACAGCATTATCACCGCTTGGGCTGAAGTAAAGGTTTTTGAGGCTAGAGAAGTCCCACTACGCTCAGCGAGCAGCCCCAGGGGTATTGGGGGTGGAATCGGCACCCAAGACTCCAGCCGTCTGGGTATCTCCAGCGGGCGACACGTCAGCGAAGCTGTACCCACCACTGTACATGCCCATTCCTGCAGTCTGGTCCAGCCCAGGGTGTCTGGTCACCATCTGTACACTCTTACATCAGTTACTTTTGTCATTTGACTGTATACTTGTCTGTTGTGACATTGAAGCTTCAACCTTCCTATGCTTCGATGCCCCTTCTATCTATCCCTCACCCCACTCTGTCCTAATTTTTTTTGTAATACTAAAATACGCATGGCATGAACAATAAAAACAGGCGAACAGACATGGCCTGAAAACCAAGAGGTTTAAGCAGGGTGAGGGGTGGCTTTTGATCAACATCACAATATCTGACAGTCATTGTGTCTACCAGCCATTTTAATCTGGAAGAGTGAGGAATTATGGGGAGCTGCGCTGGCACAATCTGGATTACAAACCCTTGGCTAATTCGCTTCAGTTGACCAGCAGAATTAATCATGAATCATTGAGGTTAAAACCCTGCAGAATCACAACTCATTTACTGGAACAAAAAAATTGTTACTGAGACAAATAAATGAAAGCCTTTGAAAGGTTTTAAAAAGCCTCAGTATGCCAACAAATGAGAATCTAGGTACTCCTGAGGTTAAGACAAACCTAAGACATCAACTCGAAAGCATTTAACTTCGAGACCCATCAAAGAGACCCAGTGCTTCTTCTGTTCTCCACTGGGGTAAATTCGATCAGCTCACTGAAGACAACAGAAACACAAATTCAAAGAGACAAACGTTCAAACATTCACAAAGGGAAAGAAACTTCAAGTGATTCCTGTGGAGAAGTGCAAGCCAAAATCAGAAACCCAAGATATACGTTTTAGCATCCTTACCAGTAAAAGGGAAGTTCTCGAGGTTTAGTAAGGACCAGAGATGGAAGACAGTAGGCAAAATGAGAGGAACGTGGATGCGCCTAGTCCTATAAGTAAACTCGACCATTGCCTCCAGCAAGGTCAAAAGGCAGGGTGGGGTGGGAAGCACAGTGGAGTGGTTTGGGACCAGCATTGGGTCTATCATACAATCATCAATTGAGCAAGCTAATAGGCCATGACAAGCATGAGGAGACAAAGATACAACAATCATACAGAGTTTGAAAGGGTGACGATCACATAGAAAGCACATTGAAAATGTCGTACAGAACATCAAATCAGTCTCTTGTTCTACAAAGTACTCTTGTACCGTATGCCTGACAGAGCTGCCATGCTCTGCAGAAGAACTTCCGGGATTGATCAGTTTAACTTTGTCTGTAAGCCCTAATTGAGCCACGAGCCTGCAGGGTTTAATTAAGAAGCTCATTACTGACTGCATGACACGAGGATCATTGTACTGGCTCAGTGCCTTTGCTTCGAGAGGTCTGAAAAATCCATAAACCGCGGAGCGTAGAGGGAACGTGCAAATGCCTACGCCAGTACCGCATGACAGCGGCCTCTTATTTTATGCACTCGAGCAAAATCTCTTTCCACTCAGATCCTCAAAAAGAGTTCTTCAGGACGTTATTAGTGACAACGCGGGTTACTTTTTACCGTGGAAAGAAAGCTTCTTACCCTACTAGATTCAACATGCTCGAGGTCAGTGAGAGAATGGGAGAAGAGGAAGTGGATGCTTAAGACACGTTGCCCTGGAGGTTTGGAGGAATTCTGTAGTTTAAGTGTATCCCTTGGCTATACCTTTACACACACAGGCTGAGGATAAGTGGAAAATTCTGTTGCCTCAGGTCTCAGGCATACTGTTGCGAACTGGCTTTTGCTCCTGCTCTAAAAGCTTTTACGTCACCCCTCTCATCCAGACGTAGGTAATGGAAAATTTCGCCTGACCCTCCATTTGGTTGCAGTGAGAGTTTTCAATAATGGGACACCCCTGCAGCTAAAATCAATAGCTTGTGACATCCATTTCAAATGGATCTTTCAGAGTGGAACTGTCACCTTTATGGTGCATAAACAACCTTGGTAATTCACAAAGCTAAAACATGCAAGGCCATGTAATGTACAAAACCTAAAACGTCATGGGCATGCTACATCTCTGATATGGCGCAAAATAATTGTATAAATAGTTCAACCAAAAAAGTAGAAAATTCTGTTATTTACTCACCTTCATGTCGTTCCAAACCTGTGACTTTCTTTCTTTTGTGTAACAAAATAATTAAGAATATTTTGTAAATATTGAAGAATATAAAAAGACTAAAGACACCTGATGTCAAACAGGTGCCATATTTGCTTTGAGAGGTAGGGTGAAGGGCCAGGTATAATTATTAACTTTATATCGATGTGTTCATCAAGACCATTGTATGACTTCAGAAGACTTGGAAGTCATATAGACCACTTTTATGAAAATTCTATAGTGTTTGTTTGTTGTCGTTGTTTTGTCATTTTGAAGATTGACAGCACCCATACCTACTCATTTTCATTATGTGTTACTCTTCAAAAATCCAAGCAAGTAGTTTACATGAGGGGGAGTACTGACTTTCATAGTATGGGTAAAAACAGTTGAAACATTATTCAAAATATTGTGTTCAAAAGAAAGAAAGGCAAACAGGTTTAGAACGACAAAGAGGGTGAATAAATTATTAAATGTTTATCACTAAGTGACCTATCCCTTTAACACTGCTAAAATCTAACAACAAGTAAGAGACGACAACAGCTTCACTATGATACCATCATTTGGTCTGTTTGTAAAGTTTACCATCAAAACTTCACACACACAGAATGAAACTTGAATCCGTCTATTGCGGATGCAAGAATGCAAGCTGCTCTTTAAAAGGCAATTTATTTAGAGACAAGCAGCAATAAGAATGAATGCAAACACTGGCATATGTGCATTGCATGCAGTTTTACAGAGGGAACCGACTTTCTTTTTTTCTTTTTGTAATACTTTTATTCAACAAGGATGCGTTAAATTGATCAAGCGTGACAGTAAAGGCCTTTGTAATGCTATAAAACATTTACATTTCGAGTATATGCTGTTTTTTTCTATCTACATGTCAAAAAATCATGCAAAATGTATCACAATAAAAACTGCATTAAAGGGTTAGTTCACCCAAAATTGAAAATAAAGTCAGTAATTACTCACCCTCATGTTGTTCCAACCATGTAAGACCTTCGTTCATCTTCGGAACATAATTTAGTATATTTTTGATGAAATCTGAGAGCTGTCTCACTCCTCCATAGGCTTTCAGAGGGACTGAAACTTGATGGCCCAGAATAGTAAGTAAAAACGTCATTTAAGGAGTCCAAATGACTACAGTGGCTCTGTATTAAGTCTATCATGCGACGAAAATACTTTTTGAGCGGAAAAACAACAAAAAATAACGACTTTATCCCACTATTATTGTTCAATTTGAGCCTCTGACGAGAGTTCGCGGGAGTGCCACGACGCTTGCGCGAGAACTCGCGCATGCGTCGTGGCACTCCCGCGAACTCTTGTCAGAGAGTATATAGTGGGATAAATAGTGGGATAAAGTCGTTATTTTTGTTGTTTTTCCGCTCAAAAAGTATTTTCGTCGCATGATAGACTTAATACAGAGCCACTGTATTTGTCATTTGGACTCCTTAAATGACGTTTTTACTTACTATTCTGGGCCATCAAGTTTCAGTCCCTCTGAAAGCCTATGGAGGAGTGAGACAGCTCTCAGATTTCATCAAAAATATACTAAATTATGTTCCGAAGATGAACGAAGGTCTTACATGGTTGGAACAACATGAGGGTGAGTAATTACTGACAGAATTTTCATTTTTGGGTGAACTAACCCTTTAAGCAGCACAACTGTTTTCAACATTGATCAAAGTAAACAAAAACAAACATTAGAACGATTTCTGAGGGATCATGTGACTGAAGACTGGAGTAATGATGCTGAAAATTCAGATTTGTGATCAGGAATAATTTACATTTTAAAATGTAAAAATATTTTATAATATTACTGGTTTTATGATATTTGTGATCAAATAAATGCTGCCTTGTTGCTGCTTTTTTCAAAAACATTTTACAATCTTACAGACCCCAAACTTGAACGCTAGTGTACGTTTCATACACACTATATCAAAGCACTATTCAAACATACTAGAAACAAGATTAAGAGTAAAAAATTCTGCTGTGTTACGGCACTTCTAAAAAAGACCCTAACACTTTAGAAAGCTTTCATTTAAGAAGCCAGGGTATATATTTTGTATGCAATGAATGCAAATGCAAAAGCAAAAGCCAATCGCATAGAAGTGTAATGCAAAAGAATTGTGTATCAGGAGGAAAGAGCCGCTGCATGTAAATGTGGTCCATCCGACTAAGATGTCTGTTCAGGTCAGCTTAACAGCACACTACATGGCTCATCGTTCCTTAAAGCAACGCCTCATCATCCTTCAAACAGCACCAGTGATTCAGAGAGACCTCTGGGGTCTTCTGGGTCTTTCCTTCTTTGCTGTCCTGTGCTATATCTTCTTGTGTGCACCAAGCCCCCCCTCTGATCTAGAACACGGAGCCCAAACACTGCTGCTCATGTGGCCGGGTGACGAGACCCAGTGACACAGGACTGAAGTGGCCGAGGAAGATGTCACAGCGACTCACTGATGAAGTTCTCCCAGAGTTCTCTTGCCAAACTCCCTCTCCCTGTACACACTTAAGGCTATTCTTCATAGCAACCGTCTACACTGGCAACTTGAACATACAATACAGAAAACCAACTATTAAGCCAGAATCTAAAATGTTTTATAACGGTCAGTTTGACATCTAGCCTACATTGCTATCTGAAAAAAAGGATGATAAAATTGCAATAATCAGCGAGGATGTAATTGCAAAGGCCTGTAGAACAAGTCTAAATAAATCAACATGCATTCATCAGTGTCTGAACGTTTTTCTCAGGGGAGTTGTGAGTAAGATATCATATTTGCTTTCTGTCGGCAAGAATGATTTAAAAAAACCCTCTGCTCTCAGTCACAGAGTTTTGAGGACCAACTAATTGTTCAGTAGAGACTCTCCTATTTCCTGTCTAGAAAAAAGCTGGTCTGTTGCTTCTCACAGATATTTTCTTTTATTTCTGGGGGCTCTTGGGAAGATTTATGTTGCAGATACACTATATTGTCAAAGGTTTTAGGACGCCTGCCTTTACATGCACATTAACTTTAATGACATCCCATTCTTAATCTGTAGGGTTTAATATGGAGTTGGCCCAACCTTTGCAGCTATAACAGCTTCAACTTTTCTGGAAAGGCTTTCCATAAGGTTTAGGAGTGTGTTTATGGGAATTTTTGACCATTCTTCTAGAAGTGCATTTGTGAGGTCAGGCACTGATGTTGGACGAGAAGGCCTGGCTCGCAGTCTCCGCTCTAATTCATCCCAAAGGTGTTCTGTCGTGTTGAGATCAGGACTCTGGTGTGAAGGAACTTGACTGGCTTGCATAAAACTCGCTCAATTATGTCTTTATGGACTTTGCTTTGTGCACTGGTGCGCAGTCATGTTGGAACAGGAAGGGGCCATCCCCAAACTGTTCCCACAAAGTTGGGAGCATGGAATTGTCCAAAATGTATTGGTATGCTGAAGCATTAAGAGTTCCTTTCACTGGAACTAAGGGGCCAAGCCCAACCCCTGAAAAACAACCCCACACCACAACCCCCCTTTCACCAAACTTTACACTTGGCACAATGCAGTCAGACAAGTACCGTTCTCCTGACACCTGCCAAACCCTGACTCGTCCATCGGATTGCCAGACAGTCCAGTGGCGGCGTGCTTTACACCACTGCATCTGATGCTTTGCATTGCACTTGGTGATGTAAGGCTTGGATGCAGCTGCTCGGCCATGGAAAACCATTCCATGAAGCTCTCTGGAGCTAATCTGAAGGCCACACGAAGTTTGGAGGTCTGTATTGACTCTGCAGAAAGTTGCCGACTTCTGCGCACTGTGCACCTCAGCATGCTCTGACCCCCCTCTGTGATTTTTACATGGCCTCTCACTTTGTGGCTGAGTTGCTGTCGTTCCCAATTGCTTCGGATTGACTGTGGAATATTTAGTAGTGAGGACATTTCACAAATGGACTTATTGCACAGATGGCAACCTATCACAGTACCACGCTTGAATTCACTGAGCTCCTGAGAGCGACTCATTCTTTCACAAATGTTTGTAGAAGCAGTTTGCATGCCTAGGTGCTTGATTTTATACACCTGTGGCCATGGAAGTGATTGGAACACCTGAATTCAATGTAATTTGAAAAGATACTCCCAATAATGAGGAATACATTTCAAGATATATAATTGCGAGATATGAAATTGCAATTACAATAAACAGTCCCAGCGACAGTCAGAAATAAATGCACAATAATGAGAAATAGTTGCAATTCTGAGAAATAATCTCAGTCAATAGTCAATTATGAGAAAAAAGGTCTACCTTTTAATTTTTAATTCACTCAAAGCAGAAACGAGCTTTGATAGTTCTGGAGGCAACTATATAATATTCTATATAATACTATATAACTATATAATATTCTATATAATAATATTCTGTTCTGAAAATACAAGAGTTGTTTCAATCTATTGACAGCCGTGAATTATTTTAAGTTGCAGCTTCTGTTTAAACATTTTTTACAAAGTTTAAATGTACTGTATGATGCTTATGTACAGTAAACCTGGTTGGAAATCAATGAAATGGAATAACTAGTGCAATAATACTGGAAAACAAAAACAAAAAGAGAGCAGAACTTCGTCTCACCCTGCTGCAGGGGAAAAAAAAAATTGAGCTGTGTATATATGCATATTTAAGCACGCAATAACTAAATGTGTAAACAACATTGTAAAATATGCTTATTTATATAAGCTTTCAGAATTAGTAGATCTATACAATCAAAGCCAAATGCCTGCCTTTGTTGTTTTCTGGAGCACTGAGAAGTGTGTGTTTAATGCCCTGCCTTAGAATCAGTCAGGCTGCATCAGCATCAAAGTGAATCATTAGTGGCAGAGGAAAGTATTGCAAAGCAAGCTTGAACAGAAACAAACAATCCATGTGCTGTTGAAAAGCATGACTGTTTAACAAAGCGACTTATGCAAAACACAAAAGTGCATTTTGCTCTAGACCGGATCAATGTGGCAATCGCTCTGGATTTCAAAAAAGCTCAGCTGACAGGCAGGGGCGGTTCTTTTGCAAGGTTTTTAAAACGATCAAATAAAGTGTTTTTCCTTCTACAGAGTATTAAAAACCTCCCACGTCCACAATGTTCAGTCACAGAAATAGTGGAACTCTATTCCATTTAGATAACATTTTAGATAGTTCTCCGGGAAAAATTGGCAACACAGTGCAGTTGAGTTCTGTTGACATTTGACAACTAACGTTATGCGTCGCTCCGTTGCTCTGATTGGTTGTAGGTCTATCCAATTGAGGTCTTTCCTGGTTCGGTTGAAACACGCCCCATAATCACAGCCCAACGGAGCAGTATCAGACTCAAATTCTGACTAGAATTGAGTATGACGACATCAGGCTACACATTTGCAGTTGCAGACACATTTCTGTTCTTGATACAACCACGTCTTACCAAAACTACATTTATTTATAATACTAGGGCTTACAAGCATTTTTTATCGAAGCGTGTTTAATCTAAATTAATTACACAATAAATTAATTGCACATAAATTACCTTTTGGGGTAATTTTGCAGGCAAATTTAAAGTCATTATTGTGTTAAATGAGAAGCATCAAATAGTAAATAATTAACTATACCTTTAATAGGCTTTTTATTAATATGGACATTTTTTATTATGAAATTATACTTTAAATAAGAAACTAAAACTTCCAGTAGGTGGTGGTTCAAATGAGTTTGGATTAATATTGCAAAAGAGCATATTATAATGGCCTGATGCCCTGGGGTCAGTGTAATAGAGTTTCGGGGCAGCTGATGGCACTGTCACTTGTCTAAACGGACCAGAGCTGAGTTGCAGCACTTGTACTTGTGTTTTGTATCATATCGTTGTTTTCCAGCACAAATGTGTTTTATAAATGTATAGCTGTCATGGAGTTACAATGCAGCTGTATCATTTCCATCTATTATTGCAAATAATATCAAGATTAATTTGTTTTGACAGTTTAACCATTTTCTAAAAAATAGCGAATAAACGGTGATAATGTGAGAAAATGTTGAAGGTGTCTGAATACATTTTGGTCTGACTGTATATATGCACCAGTATATCAGTATATTGTGTACATGAATGTGGCGACTCCCTGATCAGTGCCCTGACTACTGAACTAGGGAGCTGATTGAGACACACACACACACACGACGCACAGAAAGACGCACACCAGAATCGAGTTCTCTTTCGTGCTTGAACAAACAATAACACAATTATGCCAAAATGCCATTTTTGTCGGGTATTCTCAGAGTAGTCTTAAATGAGTTAAATAATGTCTTAAATGAACTTAAAGAGGTGAGAAAATGAGATGTGCGTGCGGCAACGGTAGATCTTAAAGTCAAAGCATGATGTTGATGTGATGACTGTCATTAATGTTCAAAGAACAAAGGTAACAGAGAAAAG
Organism: Romanogobio albipinnatus; assembly: GCA_023566225.1. Classification (NCBI taxonomy): domain Eukaryota; kingdom Metazoa; phylum Chordata; class Actinopteri; order Cypriniformes; family Gobionidae; genus Romanogobio; species Romanogobio albipinnatus. Next base: position 13,642,335 of record CM042243.1, read on the forward strand.
GTCTAGCTTTAATAAGGAGTTATTCTACATTTAATGCAGCCGCAGACTGTTTAATAACTTTATTCAATTCTGTATATTTCCTACCTAACAGGCCACAATTTATTATAATGTATTTATGTGAAGATTGTTTTAAATTCCCTTAAATTAAAAGTTTTTTTTTTTAAAGCTAATGTAGAAATTGATATAGCATTCAATTATACTGTAATGCTGAATGTCTATCATTAATGTTTCATCGTAGAAGTAGGCTATTAGTATCAGTGATACTGGCCTTCATTCAACTTCATAAAAAGATGCCATTACAACAAATATTTCAAATATACTGGCTTTAAGTTGTTTCTACATTAATTTGGAGAGTAACTGTGGATTTATTACAATATAAAAACTCTGATGGTTTTAATTGTGATTAATTATAGAAAAAAATAAGTGTTCTTAATTAATGTTTTTAATCGATTGACAGCACTAATATATATTATATAATTAATTTTTATATATATATATATGCATTGAACTTTCAGCCCTGTAACTTTGCAGATACTGTTTATGCTCAAGCAGCAACATTACACACTAACTAAAGTTAAAAAAGTAAAATCACATGCAACCACCCCTTTAAATAAAAAAGTGGCATTGCAGCTGTAAATTAAATGATTTTTGCCAAATTGACAATTTTTATGTTTGTTATATAAATATTTATAATTATTGCGCATATATATATATATATATAAGGGCTGAAAGTTCAATGCAAACGGAGATATTGTCTTTTAAAGTTATGTCAGTTTATTGCCTACAAAAACAGCCGGTTTGGACTACAACAAGCTTCTTCCCGGGTTGGTGACATCATAAACCCTTGCTATTAACATAAACACTGCCCCCGCGAACACGCAACAAAGTGGGCGAGGCCACGTCGCAGTCATTACGAAAGAGAGCGAGCTGTTGCAGAACTACAGACTACATTTGGCCATCTAACCAATCTAAGACCATTGCGTTTTTTCGGAGGGATGGGCTTCACTAGCCTGGTTAAAACCAGACCATTCTCAGTAGTAACTGAGTTATGGTCTGGCAAAGCTTCATAGACAAATCATTTCCAAAGGGGCGTCACCAACGGGCGTTGCTCAAATACCTCTCGGTGCAATTGGATAGACCTAAAACCAATCAGAGCGACGAAGGAGATGACGTATGCAGAGCGACGGAGAAACATCGTATGCTGCGTTCCACTCCAGTTTTAGACACGCACTTGCAAACTTCCCTAAGCACTTCCCCTCGGGGGAATCCCCGCCGCCATTTAGTTAATAGTCCGCCTACTCTGCTAATGGACAAGCAGCGTTCTTGACAGTATCACTCAGTATATATATATTTGTATATTTTAGGCTACAATAAAACGAAATATAAGATAAAACACCAATCTACCTATTTTAATTTTCATTAAAAAAAAAGAAACATATTATATATATTATCTTCAATGCATGTTTATAACAAAACGAAATATAAAAAACCCAGCCTCTTTTCGTTTACATTTTTAAAAAAAAACACACACACACACACACACACACACACACACACACACACACACACACACACACACACACACACACACACACACACACACACTAATGTGTGCATAATATAGGCTATGATTATCACTGTAATAAATTAAATATGACATAAAACACAACCCAGTCTCTTTTTGTTAAATGTCAGTTTATGTGTGATCAATAGCAATTATAAAAGTATAAGTAAAAGGTATAAGAAGCTATACAATAAATAAAGCAATTCAGTCAAACAAAGTCAGCGCTAGGAGACTACAACGGTAAAGTTTAATAGCTTAAAAATATAAAGTTATGAAACTTCACTTTGCCCTCAGACAAAACGATCTGTCAGGGAACAAATTATAGATTAATGAGAGCAAAGATCATCCGTTAGATCTACACGAATCATATCTGATGTTTAACCACTACAGAGACATCAGAGCCAGCGGCAGACGGCAGAAGGACTGGCCGAGGAAAGGCGCCTCTCGTGGAGTTAATGAGCGATTGAACGCCGCTGGTCCACTGGAGCTCACAACTCCGAACACGGCAGATATAATTTTCAAAAAGGTGCTCTCTTTATAAATAAACCACAGATTTGAGCTTTAAACAACTACATTCTCGCCTGAAAAGGACTCAAATCTATATTTTGTGAAACATTAACACTACCAGAGGGTTCTCGCTAAGACCCATTCGTTTAGCCACAAAAGGGCCAAGCTGGGATCAGACTTTTGCTGAATCCAGTCGGTAAGACAGCGATAACATCTTTTTTAGATATGAACGCTTCGAGTGTTGTTCTTTGCTCGGGTTTTAACGAAAAGGAAAAGTTTAAATCGCTTAAAACAGACGTGATGGCTGATTCAAACAAGTGATGCTCCACGGCGGCAAATCTGCTTCAACGTCGCTGCGCTGTCGTCATCGTGTAAAGCCCGCCCCAACGTTTCTGATTGGTGCCTCGATTTCTAGGCATTAGAAATGGGCTTGAATGGGCTCTTTGCCAGACTACTTGCAGAGCAAATCTAAATTTGCCGGAAGTTGTCTGGGTTTTCCCAGGCTAGGGCTTCACAGAAGCAGGAAGCAAACGAGCCGTTCAAAGGACAGTGGAGACAGCGGTGTGGAATAAAGGTAAAATATAAGAAAAATATGGCGTTTAAAAAAAAAAGAAGTATTAAGACATGTTATACTGCGCCCCATAAACACAACCAAGCCTAGAAAAAAAAACACAGAACCACCCCTTTTATTTAATGAAAAACATAATAATATGAAATATACTGTATTTTCTTTTTTTTTCTCGGGTACATATAAAATACATTTCTAAAAATTTCTGATGGGTGACAAAGTGTTGCAAATGTTAGAAAATCATAACCATCCGAAATCCTTCAGTCGAGCCGCGTGAGAGTACAGAGATAAGCCTTGATCACCAAGCTGTAATGTGGGGTTTAATGACTGGGCATGTTGTTGCACATCCTCTCTGTGTTTGGTTCAAACATGCATCACTAAAAAACCTCAAGAGTGAAATACTGACATCTTAATAATTAGGTCAATTTGCCATTCACTTCATGAGCCAATTATAAAATGCTTTTGATTTAAAATCTGCAAAAAGAGTCTATGATGGACTCACACACTACAAAAAAATAGGTGCTAAAGGAATCGTTGCCCTCTGCTCATGCAAATGAGTTCTGTAGCTGTCATTTCAGTGAGCTTGAATATATATTGATTTGCGGTGATGTTAACATAAGTTGCATGGTCACTGTCGTACATTAAGAGAAGTTCAATGAGTTACGAAATCTGTAGATGTGAATGCAAGGGAGGAAAAAAAACTTGTATCCAAGCTCCCACATACAAACACAAGTGAATGTGCTCAAGCTGTGCAATGTGAATATATGAATATATAAATACTTAAGAATGACAAATTAGAGTCACGACCACACAACACACCAGACGGAGTCAGTCTTAAACAGGGGTGAAATAGTCCATAAGTCAGGCCTTGACTGCACTGGAAACATTAACTATGACAAACAGGGGACTCCAGTCCCCACTGAGCTGATAATGGTAGCACTGAGATGTTAATAAAAGTAATCTGCGTGTGCCCTGCATTCACTCATCCCGCAGTCACAGATGGGCTTTCCTTTAATGTGCGCCCAGATGACAAGAGCATCCTTTAAGCCAAAATACCCGAAAAGCCAAAGCATGCAGCCGAGACTGGAAGCGCTCCAGCATGTTAACTACCCACAAGCCTCTTCATCCATCCTCCCTGGATTGTGTAGAGTAGTCTTTTGCACCATGTTTCACATATTATTTCCCCAAGCAACCTTGACCATCAAAGAGAAAATGTATAAAAATGAGACGCTTCGAGACAGGAGAACATTCTGAACTGCTGTCACTGATTGAGGAAAATTATAGATATGTCAACCACGTCAGAAACCTCAGCTCTTTGTTCAGAGAGGGAAAAAAAATCTAATCTTGTTGAAAAATATTTTATAAGTGAATCACAAGAAACCTGTCAAGAACATGTCTAGGCTTATCACTGTGTAAAAATACTATCCGTGACCCTTAGAATTCCACTGTGTAGCAACGGATTAACACAGATCAGTGGGAGGCAACAATGTTAAATATGTAAATAAAAGTAACTCTGACAGTAACTTTACAAGGTGGCAGTGCCAGAGGCAAACTTTTGGAATACAAAATTTGGTCACTAAGCTTTGCCTCCTATACCATTAATCTCATTGGATAATCAATCAATCATCAACAAGATAATGTCCCCATTTTAATTCCCCCAAAACAGTAGAGTTTATTTTTTCATTCCGGCAATTTACACCCAAGTACAAATTGCAAATGCCAGACGTTACCCCATGCCAGGGTCAGAAATTAACTTTTCCATTAAGGCGCCGCATGCAATTGATTCCCAGGGGCTTTTTATTATCTTCATACCTCCATAATTTAACCAATTACTTAAATCAATCAGATTACTATATAGACTGTTTCCAATAAGATTTCTATCATTAACAAAAGCCATCTTTACACTGCAAAGGTGGAATAGAAGCTGCATCTGAAATAGCATAGATGTTTATTTACACAGACTGTTTAATGTTTCTCATAAATTATAAAATGAACAGGAACTCACTACAGGGTCATTACTGTCAATTAATGCTCTTGATATTGTAATGATGATAATTAAATGTTGATTAATAGAATACATAAAAATGTTTTTGTGAACTACATGTCATATTCTGGCTACACATTAAACAATCTAATAGGGTTCTTGCAGGTTTCAGAAAGTCAAATTTAAGACCTTTTTAAGACATTTTAAGACCATAAAGATTGAAATTTAAGACCTATACGACGCATTACCAAAATTATTTAAATCAAAGAAATAATAAAAAAAAAGCAATAAAGCAATGACGTTAGTAACCCTCCACAGCCAACAACGAGCCAAATGCCCAAAACCTTAGGCCCAAAATGAAAATAGGCTAAAAGCCTTCACTGTTGTCATAATAATAAGGTATGCAGTGCTGATTGAGTGCAGACTTTATCACTGTTTAGAATAATATAAAACAATGCATGTCTGCCTCATTCTGTCTAGAAAAATACAATGTTATTAAATGTAGATGTATTTTGCGGGCAGGTAATTGCATTTATCACGAGATTTGTAGTTTTATCACCGAGTACGTGTACCAACACCCCCAGAAAGAACTACAACACACCGAACAAATGTGCTGAGGGCGGCGCAGCAAAGACTCTAGAGCTCCGTTTTGAGCTCCGCTTTCGCGATTCGATACTTTTTTGCTACAGTGTAACGTTAATAACTTTCTGCGGCCAGCATTTCTGGAAATGAACGAGGATAATACTTTTTTTAAGACCTAACTAAATTAAATGTAAGACCTCGGGTGAAAATCTGGCCGTTTTTAAGACGTTTTAAGGCCTTAAATTTAAAAAATAAAATTTTAGACATTTTAAGACTTTTTAAGACCCCGCGGGAACCCTGAATCTAAGAACCTTTTATGAATTATTGCATTTTACGCATTAGAAAATGAAGACTTCACATAATCTTATTAATCAGTATGATGAATAAATTATATTAACTGGAATAAACTGTATACAGAAAGGGAGTCTAACTTGGGTCTAGCGTGAGTTGAAGCACTCACAAACACTCCAGTTAAAATCACGGAAGCTGACTACACTGTGAGCATGTGCACTGAACAAAACTCTTAGGCCAGAGTGGAGCCATTTGTATGGTGTCCGAAACCATAGTGGATGTTATTGAGTGCACTCATTCAACCCCCCAATGCACTGCAATAACGAGTGTACAACTGATGTATGCGTAAACGGCTAGAGAATACCCATAATGCACTGTGAGAGTCACGTGCTGAATTAATTCCTGTGTCTCGCTGAATCAACCATCCATCCAAACCACGCTGGTCCAGCGCAATATCATGCATTTGTAAATTCCTTTTTATTGATTACGGTTTATACATGCTAGTTTCCATGGATTCCACAATATTTCACATTGGAGCTGCCAGTTTGCTACATTACAAATAATGATTAGAGCCTGACCGATATATCTGCGGGCCGATATTATCGGCCGATATTAGGCATTTTCCATACTATCGGTATCGGCATTCATGATGGCCGATAAATTTATATTTTTAAAAATAATAAAAACAGGCTAAACACCGCTCAACCACATTATGAGCGTTGGCGTTTCATAGTTTGTCCACCAGAGGGCACTCTACAACTTGGCGGTTGGCAACACCAGCTGATCCGGCCAGTGTCATGCTGCGCACTGCCAACATTCACAATTGAGATCATCCGTGAAGTGCATGTAAGTTGGCAACTGTCCCAAGACATACATTGCTTGAATAACAATTAAAAGAACATCCCCATCAGTTCTCTTAACTCAAATAAGCATGACGAAATTTGTGACTGCCAAGTCCAGTTTTGCGGTTACATGTAAGCCAAGAGTGAAACGGGATTAGATTACGTCAGGTTGTTACAATATAGTTGACTGACTGTCAGTTTAACTCGGACAATGTGACTGAATAAGATTCTTTATAGCATGACAGTTTGACAGCATGAGACGTATCATCTCTCCCCTGCCCGTTATTTTGAAATGTCATGTTTTACAATATTTTGCAGTCCATTTCTAAATGATGGCTTATCATAGACTTTAGCTAACCACAAAGCTAGCTAATGCCATGGCTATCAGTGGAAGACCGCTAACATTAATGCGCTTGGAAATCACAACAAACATATTCTGCCTAAATAAAGTAATGATTACTGTATTTATAACTAGTATATTTGTAGTTCCAGTCCCTGCATAGTAAATCGTAAGTTAGGCACATGAGGAGTGAACGAAAGTGTGTTGCTGACTTCCCAGCTGCCAACTCTCACGCATTGGCCGTGAGACACACGCATTTGATTGGTTTCACAGGCTCACACACCACACCCCCGATTTCTCACGCTGAAGTGTCAACCTGGTCGGTCAAATGCCTGAAAGATTAGTTTATAGATCTACCAGTTACCGGCTACTCGTTATCGACTACGGTAGTTATGCTTTCAGTGAGGGGGTTCAAGATAAATGTGCAAATAAATACGGCGTAGTGCGACCAAATGCTACGGTTCTGACGAGAACGAGCCTAACAGACGGAGCGCAGTAGAATAGGAACGCAATAATTCTGACTAAAATATACATATTTCTAAAATATTTGTTGTTGGACAGTAAATGTGTCATATGTGGAATTTTAAACCCACAAGTAAATATATTTTTATGAAAGTGACCATTATGGGGTAATCAAGTATTCTCATATGCTTTTGCTTTTATTTTAATTTTTAGTTTAGTGAATTAAAAAAAAAAATTATAAATTTTGTTTTTGGCAACCGTATAAACCTCCTTTTTACACAATGTATTGCATAGCCTATTACATTCATTGTATTTCAACATCATCATTGCTTTTAGGACATCAGTGGGCAGAATGTGAAATAAAACTATTATTAAAATAAGTACAGATTCAACTATTCAACCAAAAAAGTATTGGGTTTACAAAATCGAATGATTCTGACAGTTTTTGCCATTGAAATGACTGGGAAAAAAGTGTCCCAATAACCCTGAATTCACCCCATTCTCTTTGAAATCATAATTACATTGCATTATGTTGCTTGAAACCCCAAATATTATAACATTCTTCATTAACAATTGTTCAGTTATTTGTAACAATTAGGGATGGCGAAAACTAAACATTTTCTTGACCGACCACCGAGCCTCATTAGCCGGTTGAAACCGGTTAACCGATTAGTTAAAAAAATATGCTGCGCTATTTGAAATAACAGCCGCAACTCGCGAGCCGCGCCTGCAATTTCGCAACTCTGTCGCATCTCTCTGCCTCCCGCTCTCACACACACACGCACACACACACACACTGTCCAGGCGCCGCCGCCTGCCTTCCACTCACGTCAATTTTTTTAAATCCCCTACAGCGCGAAACATGAGTCCCGCAAACGCGGCGCTGATAATAGTCTCTGAGCGCTGTTTGTCACATTTCCTACCAGCTAGCATAGATAACACGGTAGGTTGGCTTAGGCTACCTTTCTCACCCGAAGAGGCTTGCGGGTGTCGCGTTTTCAGGTGATACATCATAGATGATGTGCTACTACTGTATTTAAGCACTGTATCACACAAGTTGCAACTTACATCTGTGTCGTTCTTTTTGGTGAAATGGTCCCACACACTACTTTTCTTTGCACGCTTCATACTGCCGTCTGACCTCGAGTGTTTTATTTAGCCTGTTTACTTTTTGCAAACCTTGTGAGCGCGCAAACCCAAACGCTGTGACTTCGCGCCAAATGTTTTTATTGGTTTATTAAGTACAAACAGGCGAGTTATGATAAATTGAGTGTGAGGGATTTGTTCACTTCACACAAAAAGATTTTGGAATGAGATGGCTAACTGTAGTAGCGTTTAGTCCACTGTCTATAATAGCCTAATTTAGAGATCACTTTTTTTTTTTAACCGACAACCGACAACTTTGATCGGTTAACGTTGATACGGTCAACCATCGGTCAAACGGTCATCGGTTAACATCCCTAGTAACAATGCCATTGTAAAAATGCTTTTTGATAGTAACTTAGCTATTTTTTCAAAAGGGTAGCTTGAATGTAACTTAACTAGTTTAACTTACAAGTAGCTTGTAAGTTAAAGTAGTTCTATTTAAACAAAATCATGCCTCTACTACATAGTGCTTTAAAATTGTCTTATAGATGCATTTTGTCTTAATAGACAAAGAAATCAACAACAAAAAAACAATACTACCCCATTCAAATGCTGATGCAGAGAGAATGTTCTCTTTCATAGGTTCACTCGACGCTGCGTCACTTTAATGACGTAATGGGACGCCCTCTGGGTGTGCCGATTGTCTGAAGCCCTTATAGAATCACGCCAATTGATTGGCTGATGGCGCGCACGTCGCCCACCTGACGTAGTCACCTATATCAGCGCGCGCGCGCCATCTGCTCCTCAGATTTCTCTGCCTTCACGAAGCGGTCATTTCTGCCCTTCGGTTATCGATTTTTCTGGCCCAAAAACTAGGATTCAGTATACATATTTACCTCAGCACTTCAGCGACCGCGGATTGTGGAACTTTGTTCTCCTTGTGGTGAAGTGCTATGGAATTCAGACGTTGCCCACCACCGTGCACTCGCTTCATCGCGATTGACGATCCCCACAGTAAGTGTGTTAAATGTTTGGGATTTACTCACGCACGCGACGCGGTTCAGGGGTTTTCTAATTGTAAATACTGCGATAATCTCCTTCTCAAAACCCTCCGCTCGAGGCTCGCGGTTTTTGAGAGGGAGTCATCCGTTTTTCCCCGTCGCGCTCCCGAGGCCGCGCAGGCCTCTCTTGGATCCGCGACCTGGGGTTCGGATGTAGAGCTCGAGGATGTGGAGTGCGAGCAGACGGGCCTCGCCCTTTCTCTCCCTCTCTCTCCCGAGCACGTGCGCGGGACTCCGCCTGTGGAATACTCGCACGACTATCTCTGTCCCAGCCCGGAGGCACGCGATGCGGTTTCCTTCGGACTGGAGGATGTCATTTTCACTGCAGCATCCGACTCCGAGGATTTCGGTGCTGCAAATACCGACGACGCTCTCCCGCCGAGCGGCCAGGAAGCGCGACCATCAGCGGCGTATGATGAGCTTGTGGATGTACTCGCGCGCGCTACTCAGAAGCTCGCGATCGAGTGGCCGGATGAACCCCGCGAAGCTCAATCTTCTCGGTTGGATGAGAGATTCCTCAGCGGCCCTAATTCTAGGCCTCCGCGGAGGAAGCTACCATTCTTCAGTGACCTACACAGTGAGATTTCTAGATCCTGGAAGCAACCGTTCTCAGCCCGCCTAACTAACGCGGCAGCCGCTGATTTCACCAACCTCGTGGGTTTTGAGGAACAGGGCTATTCCGCTATTCCCGCGGTTGAGGACACGCTGGCCACTCACCTCGCGCCATCTTCAGCTCCCTCGTGGAAGTCCCGCCCCCTTCTTCCCACTAAGCCGTGCAGGACCACTTCTGCCCTGATTGGCAAATCCTACATGGCGGCTGGTCAGGCTGGCATGGCCCTTCATACCATGGCCATTCTCCAGGCATATCAGGCGGATGTTTTAAAGGAAATGGATGAGGGCTCCGGTTTGACACCAGAAGCTGTAAAGGAGCTTCGTAAAGCCACGGATTTGGCGTTACGGGCTACTAAGCACACAGCTCGCGCTGTAGGGCGCTCTATGGCGGGCTCGGTGGCGGCGGAGCGCCACTTATGGCTTAATCTCACCGAGATCCGCGACAAGGAGAAAGTTTTCCTTATGGACGCTCCGATTTCCCAGTCCGGATTGTTTGGGGAGGCGGTTAATACTGTGGTCGAGAAGTTCAGATCTGCAAAATCCCAGTCTGCCGCTCTAAAACAGTTCATGCCGAGGAGAGCGAGGGACGCTCCTTCCCCCTCCCCCTCTCAGTCCAGAGATCGCCCCTCTTTCAAAAGAGAGTTTTCCGCCCGGAGGAGCGATCAGAGTTATCCTCCACCCACCACGGTCTGGGGAGCTCGCGGTCGTCCATTTCCCCGTCAACGTCCTCACAGACGCATCGACCCAAAGCGGCCCAGCAAACCTTCTGCTTCGGCCACTTCGAGTCGCCCCTGACCCTCCGGTCAGAAAAAGGGGAGCTGCAGTTCACGACCGGGGCTGGGTCAGACCGCGCAAGCGTTTCTGCCCGCCCCCCTCCAGCTCTCCCTATCCAGCTCTGTCATTTCCGCCGCCCAGCGCGCTTCGGAATACAGATCCGGTTATATCCCCGCCTTTTCCGGCGCTGAAGGAAGGAGACGCGGTCTGCTTTCTCCCCTCACGTCTGATTGGCTCACCATCCGCCGCTCGTCCATACGGAGACACGTCCTGTTTTCTCCGGGATCCAGAGCGGCCCAGCCTTCCACTGCCTACTCCGCACCAGGACGCCACGTGCTCTCCTCTGCGGATGGCCACACCCCCCTCAGAGGTCCACGACACCCCAACTCAGGTATGTCCACCGCACCTCATAATACCTCCCACGTTGTCAAATTTCTTCCACGAGTGGAAGCTTTTGCCAGGGATATCATCCTGGGTCCTCCGCACGATTCAGTCAGGCTACACGCTTCAGTTCTGTCGCAACCCTCCTCGCTTCGACGGGGTCGCTCACACGGTAGTAAACAGCGCCTCTCAGGCTTCTGTGCTACAACAAGAGCTCTCTTCTCTCCTCCTAAAGGGGGCAATAGAGGAAGTTCCGGCAACAGAGGAGAAATGTGGCTTCTTCAGCCGCTATTTCCTTGTTCCGAAGAAAGACGGCGGTCTGCGTCCCATCCTGGACCTCCGCCGCTTGAACTTCGCCCTCTACAAAGGGAAGTTCAAGATGCTAACGCTAAAGACTATCTTGTCTCAGATACGTGCGGAGGACTGGTTTGTCACTATAGACCTGAGAGATGCTTATTTCCATATCCAGGTTGTCAAACGACACAGGAAGTTTCTCAGGTTCGCCTTCAAAGGGAAGGCTTATCAATACAAAGTCCTTCCCTTCGGCCTTGCCCTGGCACCAAGGACGTTCACGAAGTGTATGGATGCTGCGCTGGCCCCGCTGAGGCTCCAGGGCATCCGTATTCTCAATTACCTGGACGACTGGCTCATTCTGGCCCACTCCAGGGAGTTAGCCTGTCATCACAGAGATGTCGTTCTTCAACACGTTCGATCTCTTGGCTTGAGAGTGAACACAGACAAGAGCGTTCTTACTCCGGCTCAGCAGACCACCTTCTTAGGTGTTCGTCTGGATTCCGTTCCGATGCAGGCCCGTCTGGCCCCTGCTCGGATTTCCAGTATCACAACATGCTTGGTCCGCTTCAGGCTAGGCCATCATGTTTCTGTGGGTACTTGTCGCAGGCTCCTGGGCCTCATGGCCGCAGCTTCCCCGGTGCTTCCCCTGGGACTGCTCCATATGAGGCCCTTCCTCTGGTGGATGAAACGCTCAGGGGCTCGGTCAACAGGATCGGCCCTTCGCCTATTGAAGGTGTCACGCGGCTGCTTTCGTGCCCTATCAATGTGGCGAGACCCTCTTTTTCTTCAGAAAGGGGTCAAGATGGGGGCTGTTTTCCGTCGCCAAATGGTTACGACGGACGCCTCTCTTACCGGCTGGGGTGCGGTATTCGAGGGCAGACCAGCTATGGGGATCTGGGAGGGGGAAGTTCTCTCCTGGCACATAAATTGCCTGGAGTTGAGAGCGGTATCCCTGGCCCTTCAGCATTTTCTCCCCTCACTCAGGGGACATCATGTCATTGTCAGGACCGACAACATGGCAGTGGTGTCTCACATAAATCGCCAGGGAGGGTCACGGTCGCGCACCCTGGACAGGCATGCGCGCCGACTCCTCCTGCGGTTTCAGGACAAGTTTTTGTCCCTGAGAGCAGTCCATGTACCCGGAGTCTTAAACCTCGCTGCGGATTATCTGTCGAGACAGAAACTTCGGTCGGGGGAATGGATGCTGAACCCTCAAACTGTGTCACAGATTTGGGAGATGTTCGGGAGAGCGGAAGTGGACCTCTTTGCCTCGAAGGAGTCGTCCCAGTGTCGGCTCTGGTTTTCTCTGAGCTCTCCGGCCCCGTTGGGGATAGATGCGTTCGCGCATCCATGGCCCAATCTGAAACTTTATGCGTTTCCGCCCATCAAGCTGATTCCGGCGGTTCTGTGCAGAGTAAGGGAAAGTGGGGCCAGCCTCCTGCTGGTGGCTCCACACTGGCCATCCCAGACTTGGTTCTCGGAGATGGTTCTCCTCCTGGACTCCTCCCCATGGGAGATACCGGTCAGGAAGGACCTTTTGACACAACTTCAGGGCAGGATTTGGCACCCTCACCCGGAGATTTGGAAGTTGTGGGTATGGCCCATCAAGGGCCAACAACACTAAACGCTGGTCTTTCTGCGGACGTTCAGGAGATCATTGCTAATGCGAGAGCCCCTTCTACAAGGAAGCTCTATTTCTCCAAGCGGAGGGTCTTCGAGTCGTGGTGCTCGGCTCATGCAGTAGATCCAGTTAACTGCCCGGTTGGTTCAGTTCTGGAGTTCCTGCAGGAGAAGTTTGCTGCTGGAGCAGCGGCTACCACCCTTCGGGTCTATGTCGCAGCTATAGCTGCCGGTAGGGAGTCGGACGAAATCCCTCTGGGCAAGCACAGACTGGTTTCATCTTTCATGCGAGGGGTTAGGCGCCTGAGACCAGCACGCTCCCCTGGTATTCCCTCTTGGGACCTCTCCGTGGTCCTTGAAGGGCTAACTTTGGCTCCATTTGAGCCTTTGGAGTCAGCTCCTGAGCGAATTCTGACTCTCAAAGTTGCTCTTTTGTTAGCTCTGTCTTCTTTGAAACGAGTGGGCGATCTACAGGCTCTCTCTGTTAATGGGACCTGTATGGATTTTGCCCCTGGCCTAGTTAAGGTTACCTTAAGACCTAGGGTGGGTTATGTGCCCAAAGTTTTGTCCACATCATTTCGCTCTCAGGTTATTACTCTTCACTCCTTTCACCCCCCTCCGTTTGACTCGGAGGAAGACGAGAAACTTCATTTGCTCTGCCCAGTTCGAGCGTTGAAGTGTTATGTTGACCGTTCGGACAGCTGGAGGAAATCTAACCAGCTGTTGGTGTGCTTCGGTGCTGGCCGCCGCGGGCTTGCCGCTTCGAAGCAACGGGTTTCCCATTGGGTGACAGAGGCTATTTCCTTAGCTTATGAGGTGCGTGGTTTACCTTCACCTCTTGATGTTAGAGCGCATTCTACCAGAGGTGTGGCTTCCTCTCAAGCACTTTTTAGAGGGGCTCTTTTGGAAGATATTTGTGTTGCGGCAGGTTGGTCCTCTCCGCACACTTTTGTGAGATTTTATAGTTTGGATCTCGACATGGCTCCGGGTTCGCATGTCGTGTCTGCTTAACCTAGTCATGCAGGTTATCTGGTGTTCTTTGAGCCAGATACGGCAGCGCTTTAGCTTGGCGTGTTTGGTATATCGTTCCCATTACGTCATTAAAGTGACGCAGCGTCGAGTGAACCTATGAAAGAGAACGTCTCAGGTTACTTGCGTAACCTATGTTCTCTGAGTAGGGAACGAGACGCTGCGTACGCTGCCAAGCTCCTCGCGCTGCCGACAGGCTTTCCTTTTCGGCAGAGAAATCTGAGGAGCAGATGGCGCGCGCGCGCTGATATAGGTGACTACGTCAGGTGGGCGACGTGCGCGCCATCAGCCAATCAATTGGCGTGATTCTATAAGGGCTTCAGACAATCGGCACACCCAGAGGGCGTCCCATTACGTCATTAAAGTGACGCAGCGTCTCGTTCCCTACTCAGAGAACATAGGTTACGCAAGTAACCTGAGACGTTTTCTGTGGTGAACCACTGAAGTGTGTGTGTGTGTATATATATAAAGTCCAAAGGACTTTAAGTTTCATATCTTAAGTTTGTATTTTATAAATTTTATTTATCAGAACTTTAATATATTTTTATGCTCCTCCGTTCTGTTGTAACACAAACAAGTTTATTTTTAAACTGCATTATCATATTTTAGAGAGGCTGAGGGATCATGAATAACTACAAATAAGGGAAATCTGTTTAAGTTTATATTATATATATATATATATATATATATATATATATATATATATATATATGTGTATGTATGTATGTATGTATGTATGTATGTATGTATGTATGTATGTATGTATGTATGTATGTATGTATGTATGTATGTATGTATGTATATATGTATATATATATATATATATATATATATATATATATATATATATATATATATATATATATATAGGCCGATATATCGGAATATCAGATTTTTAAACCACCAAATATTTGTATCGGTCTCGGCCTTACAAAATTCTTAATCGGTCAGTCTCTAATAATTATTAAACAGCAAACAGAAACTAGGCAAAAGGGGCAGCAATTCCGGCACACGCAGGGCCCTTTTAATGATCTGAGCACATGGTCTGAAGCGCATGGCGCAGGTGCACTTAGGGCTTGTCCGAAATCCACCTTTTCTAATTTAATAATGGAAAAAACGTTCTGCGTGGTAGGCACATGGTCCAAACAATAAACCATCAGATTCTCATTTCCCATTCCCTTTAAAAGTCAGTTGCGCTCACGCCATGGTGCATTCGCTTTTTACACGGTGGAATTTGTGAGCGGAAAGACTGAATGCTTCCCCAAAGAGGAATCCTTTTCATTTTAGAAATTAAAAAATGTGTGTGCTGCTGCGCGTCCCTGTGTGTGTAATAAGCTTGTTGTGCATCCGCCTATAGGCGCATATTACTAACGTGGTCTTTAAATATCACCAAAAATACTGCGCTATTGACTTTAGACCAGGTTTTTGTTGGTCAATGGCGAAGTCGTTTTCAGTTGCCTCAAAATATCAATGCGTCAACAACGCGTGTGAACACACCTCGCTAAACACAGACCAGCACGCCCATGGGCAAACAGATGAGCACGAGTGCATTGCTATTTAAACAATGTGGTGCTGGACGAGAAAATGATAACTGCGTCAGGCTGAAACTAGCAAAAAACACTTGTGTCATGCCTGGCCTTGGGTGTATGATATGGCCTTCAGTGTCCGAATTCACTCACTCGTTTTTTATTCACTCCCTCAAGTGGACTATATGTAAACAGCTGCAGCTCATACAGAACGCTGCTGCCAGGATCCTGAGCAGAACCAGAAAATATGACCATAGCACACCAGTTCTCAGGTCTTTACACTGGCTTCCAGTTACATTTAAGATTGATTTTAAAGTACTATTACTTGTATATAAGTCACTCAATGACCTAGGACCTCAATACATTGCAGATATGCTGATTAAATACAAACCCAACAGGTCACTCAGATCATCAGGATCAAGTCAATTAGAAATACCAAGGGTTCACTCAAAGCAAGGAGAGTCTGCTTTTAGCTATTATGCCAGCCGCAGCTGGATATGAAAATGTGCTATACAAATAAACTTGCCTTGCCTTGCCTATTAGTGGTGTAACGTAGGGACTAGTGAATGAGGGTATTCGATTTCAAACACAGCACTAGTTTCAGCGATGACTAATCTGAACACCTCTGATTGGCCATCACATTCATAAGCTCATAATTGTGATTGGTTATAATGCTCAATGCTGCAAAACGAAATCTGATGGAATGCCACAGTCAGATGGATCGAATGAACGTTAATTATTGTAGTTTGTTTAACCAATATTATGACTAAAACATTTATATACATATTTTGAAACAAATTTCCATTATTTTTCCAAAACTTTTCATGGCCTGGAAATTGTCATTTTAAAATTCCACGACTTTTCCAGGTTTTTTAAGACATGGGGTTAAGGGTACGAACCCTGCATGAAGAGATTTGGTCATATGATGTGTCAGTACTGGTTAAATTTGTCTACCATCTAACTCTAAGCATTTCTCAACATATTTCTCAAGCATAGCCTGTCAGGGTGAGCTCTCTCGAATCATGACAAAGCTTTGCCATCCCCTTTCGCCACCAACATGAGCCAGCTTGTGACACAAGCTCTCGATGGTTCATGCAAGTTATTTTTAATGCTCTGTTCCGCAGTCCCTTTGCTTATTGCCCTTGAGCAAAAGCTGCCAATGTGGCAAAACTACTTGCGATGACAAAGGACAAAAACTCCCTTGAGAGTTCCCTCTGAGGTTTCTGAGACAGGTCGGTGGGAAGGATATAACCATGACACAACATTGTGTGCAGCGAGACGCCGGAAACCTTTGGAACTACCCATGGCGACAGATCCAAAAACGCACACATCTACCATTAATATTCATTACGAGAGTTAGCCTAATTTCTACAGCATTCGCTCAGTCAGAATCAACCAGGCCCTGAACCGCAAGCACAGTCAGCAGGAAAGTCTCACGTCACACCGGCTAAATATATCACAGTCAAATTTTCCCATCCTGCTGCAAATGACTCCCTCCTCCAGAAACATGCTCATAACATTCAATGGAGGGGAAAAAAATCAATTCATACGGCGTGCTCAGAGCTTCTGTGCTTTTGAATACAGCGCAGAAATAAACCCACACGCTACAAGGCCTACAACAGTCAGCGAAAGCTCCCAGCTGAATGAATGCTGATTCATCAATAGATTGCCAACGCAAAAGGTCATCCCATTTCCCATAATGACATTTCCTGCTCAAAAATGGGCCAAAGAGGAACCTGCAAGAACCAGTTCAGCAAGATTATAAGGATTAGAAGGGGTTCTAGGCACGCAGACAAAGAAAGGGCACCGTACTCACCAGAGTTGAAGAAAGTTGTGGATCTCAGGACATAAATGGGGAGATTGGACAGACGAAGAGGGGAAGAGAGCGCAGCTGTGTCGCTGTGCGGATCAGTTCATCAGCCTTTAGACTTCTTTCCAGGTTGATAACCGGCCCATTCTGCAGGCAGAAGGGCAAATCAAAACAACACTGTGTCGTCATGTCAGTTTAAGCCACGTTTGTCAGTCATGCGAGGCTGCCATACGTTGCACCTTCTCCACATCAGGGTCTCTGTGTAGCGAAAGGGGGTTTGCCTCAAGAGCACGGGTGAAATCGCACAAGCCATATGTGCGCTGATTTACTTATCTCACGGTTAACTGAATCCTTAAACGGGAACATTGTAACAACAACACAAAAAAAAGCCCAAAAGCATCAGCTTCTAGTTAAGCGTCTAACATTTCTGTGGATGCACCACTTTTAGGGGATTTAACCAAAATAATGTGCCATGTTATGAGATTCATAAATACGTGAAATGGTTTCACTAACCAGAGAGGGATCCCAGAAGTCTCTTGGGTTTTCTCTTCCAGGTCATGTGACCACGTGCCCTCACACTTCCAGACGACTTGAGAGAGTTCCGTCTGTCCAGTGTACCTCGCCTTTCAAACAGATGCAGACGTGTGAGAAAACGTTCAAAAATCCAATGATTCACAGATTTAATTTGATGAATTCTATGCATTACCTGAACAACTCCTTACTGTTTCTCTGTACAGGTTTATTTTTTTATTTGAATTTAAAGGTTGTTTTCTTCTGCTCTTCCAAACCAAGATTCTGCAAGAAAGACAGGGGGGAATATTGGCATATTATATTAAGTAATAAATAAAAGTTGGAATCCAATTCAATTCCATGCATTTGCACAGTGCCTTTAACAATACATATTTGTGTTATGTAGGACACACAACTTCACAATTAAGTGAACATTACATAGGTTTGAGCAGATGTTGTTATTTATGTCATGTTCTTGGGTGTTTGGGGAAACAAAACCTGGCAATTTATTATGAAATATTTCATGTGTATTTCAGATTTCATCATCTACTAGAAATGTTTCAAGCCAAACGTGAAGAAATTGGTGCGATAGATTATCTATTAAGTAATTTTATAGAAATAAGGCCATAAATTACAACACAAGTTACAGAAGATCAAAAGATAAAGCATAACAGGAATTATATGTATTATTCCAGATTCTCATCCCATGTCTAACATACAAAACTGCATTAAAAAATGAGCTTGTAGAGATTTTGCTACATATTACTGTAATTGTGACCATCTCTTACGTCTGTGACTTCACTGCCAAATCCAGCCTTCAACTCCAAGCAATGAGAAATCCTTCAAAAACAAAACACACACACAAAAAACAAGGAGACATTTATCAGTACAAGTAAATGAGCTTCTGTCTCTGTGTGTGAAAAGTGCTCCCTCTGATGGTCATGTTTTGCATTGTTTAACAAGATGGCTTGTGTGACAGAAGTGCTTATCAAATATATGACATCCATTATAAAATGGCTAGTTCAGACTACATTTTGATTGGATGAGCGACCTTCAAATCTGCTGAAAAATGCCACTAAACACACTTATGACCACACATTTTATATTAATTCAGCAAGTTACTACATTAATCATTGTTTCTGTCTTATTGCCACATGATCAAATGAATAATATAACTAGTGAGACATATTTAGCTTGATTAGCCATTGATATAAACACCATATCAACAACAACACTTGACCTGTCAGTGAACTAAAACACAATGTACAGTACTTGGGGAAGACTGCCATCTACTGGCAAAATGAACTACTGACACCTACTGTCAATCATTTTCCAGTTTGATGAGCACTCTGGGGAAAAAGGGAACATGCAGACTTCTCCACATGCAATATATTGGCAGTTAAATATTTACCCAGTCTAGACTCAGCTGGTCCAAAAACCAATTTGGCCCATTTATTTAGAGGGCTTCAAGCGGTTGTAAGATAAAAACACTTCGGTCCTCAATCTGTGAGCGACTGTGCAAACCAGAAGTTAATCAGTTCCTCTAAAGGCGCTTACAATCTGATCTCCTGTTTGACATGGAGCCACTTCAGAGGGTCCCCGAGATGAAATTCTATAATGATGTAGACTGAAATTCAGCACAAGGGCTCGACACACAAATCACACTGTATTAATGTTTAATGATCTCTAAAAGCTTCTATTCCTTTTTCGCTTTCTCAGGGTCCCGTGCCCCGGCGTTTACAGATTATCACCTGACCCCTACTCAAGGACTGTCCCAATGCGATGGAGAGCGAACACACACATCAGTGAGATTAAAGATCTACGTTTGATGACGGTTACAGTGCTCAAAAGATCCATAAAACACTTAAGTTATCTGCTTGCGACACACAGCCCAGAGAGACAGCCATACACACGTTAGGCACAAGCACCACCACACCATGATGCAAGCGCATATTTAACACAGACGTCAGAAGCCTTTGTTACATATTACGCTCGATGAGTGAAGCAGGAATTATATCAAAAGACAAACATATGGCATACGCATGTTTACATTTTGCTTTTCCTACGGCGCTCTTTCAGACGAACAGCCTTTATAATATATTTACAATTTTCTCAATACTGTAGCAGTCACTCAAATCTTTTTTTTCGAACATAAATGAAATATTAATAAGATCTAAACTATTTATATTGTGAGCATTAATAATGAATTGCAGCCCTTTCAACATTGTGCTTCAAAACGTAATATCAAGCCTGAGAGGAAAGCAGATATTTTTCCATTTTCATTTAGCTGGAGGGTTATAAATTAAGAGGGTCCGTGCTTTGCTAAATATTGTAAAAGCCCCTAATGCATTAATCAAATAAGTAAATCTTTGTGGGGCGCTCGGAAGGCGATAAAGCCAGAGCAGCACAAAGCAGTGCTATTGAAATGTGTTTAAGCGTTTCATTACTTTAATTTACTAATAAATAAATAAATCAACTTGGACACACTTCACTCGCTGTAAAAATTTTAGAATCAAATGACATTTTGATGGAGACGCTAAATGGGGAAAGATCTCCACAGGGCTTTTAGAGAAAGTGCAGACTCTTAACTCAGTCATGGAAAAAGTCGGCTCACTTCTGCCGGTGTGCAATTTCATTAACGCTTACATGCAGGCAGCCATTGATTTGCAAAGGAATCTCTCTGAAATGCAGGTCTAATCAATCAAACGTCTCCATTAATTTCAGCCAGGGCTGTCGCTTGAATTCACAGGGCCTCGGATGAATTTTTTATGGGTGGACTGGACCCAAGGAAGTTTATAATACCTGGAGAAAGCTATACGTTAGCTTTCCAATTCATCTCAATGACAGATGTTTGGCTGGCCAGGACCCCCCGGAAGTGTGCGACGAACGGCCGTCAATAGAAAAACATGTAGATAAAGCATATGATAACTACTCTAATTATGTGTGATTACATGGTTAATTGGGTATTATTACTTGCATTTAGCATTGTTTTTGCTCCCCGGTTGAGAAGCACTATAGAAGAGCTTCTCAAATGCCTTTTGTGTCCACAGTAAAGATCATGATCTTACTGCCTTAAAGGGATAGTTCACCCAAAAATGAAAATTCTGTCATCATTTACTCACCCTCAAGTTGTTCCAAACCTGTACGAGTTTCTTTGTTCTGCTGAACACAAAAGAAGATATTTAGAAGAATGTTTGTAACAAAGCAGAGAGAGAGCAACCATTGACTACCATAGTATTTCTTTCACTACTATGCCAGTACATGGTTGCTCTATCTGCTTGGTTACAAACATTCTTCTAAATATCTTCTTTTGTGTTCAGCAAAACAAAAAAACTCATACAGGTTTGGAACAACTTGAGGGTGAGTAAATGAAGACAGAATTTTCATTTTTAGGTGAAATATCCCTTTAATATGTTGAACAATATCAATGTTAAAGCAGCCTTAGTCATAAATAAGACAATTTGATTCATGAGCATTTTCATAATATCATAAATTTTCAAATTTTTCAAATTTTTTGATATATACAAAATTTTTCCATTGTTGGGTATATCAGTAATTATTCTCCAATGCAGGAGTGTCCAAAGTCCGGCCCGAGGATGAATTTCAAATGGCCCGCAGCTTGTCTAATAAAATATATTATTATATTATATGTGGCCTGCCACCCATAATTTACAAATCGTGCAGTTTCACAATGTCAACACAAAATGGCAGTACTAGATTTTAGGCAGCGCAGCGCACGACTCACAAATGTGTTTACTTGCTGAGTGTCTCGATCACACCACCACTAAACAGCCAGTGAGAAGCATTCGAGTTCGGCGTTGAGGTCTCCGGTACAAGCTGCAAATCTCTCTTGTGATTTAATTTAGTTTAAACAGCGCTGACTTAAAAGGGGTCATGAATTGCCTCAACTTTCCCTTGAGCTTTTGACATATAAAAGATCATGGTAATATAAGAATATACTGTAAGATTTTAGAGCTGAAAACTTCCTTGTTAATCAAAGAAAAGTTTTTATTGACAGCTTGCTCTGTAAACAATCGATCTGCGAATGTGCCTCCCTGTGACGTCAGAGTGCAGTGAAACCCCACCTCAACAGCAGACGACGAACACCTAATTCTGTAGCCCCGCTCACTGGTGCGTGCCGGCATGTTAGATAAATAACAGGCCTATGTTGAGCTAAACCGGATCGAACTTCCAAGCAATAAAGCTTTATTCCAAGCAATAAAGTTTCAACCATGCATTTTGGAATCCGAAGCAGGCTTATGGCATGTTTGAAACATAAGCATAAGCTTCCTTCGTATTCCAAAATGCATGGTTGAACCTTATTTTTAATGAAGATCCAGCTCACGTGGGGAAAACATTGCATTTGTTCGCTTCATTTCACCACGGATTCATTTGTAATCAAGAGACTGGATTTGCAGACAGGATGAGATAAAAAAAAAAAAAAAACGATACTGTGGCTTCTGAATCTGACAGGAATGATGCAACACAATTATGTGAATAAAAAATGTTTTTTATATGTGATAGTATTGCATTGTTGTGTTTGACATCTACTGATTATTTTGCGAGCCCTGTGGGCGAATCATTCCGGCTGCGTTTCTCCACATTGGAAGTTTTCAAAACAATTCCTCACGTGTAAGGGAGCCGAAGCTCATTATAATATGCAAAACTGTTATCAAATCATAGCAGTGGGCATATATATATTTACTTCCAAGTCTTCAATGTGGTACGCCCATAAAAACCGAGCGTTCTTGGAGAGAGGCTCAAAACCAGTGTAGAAAATAGCCTATTACTTATTCATTATGATGCTTTTGAATGTAAAAACCACGCAAACGTCATACGTTGACCTCACACAACAGTATAAAACAAAATTTAAAAAGCCAGATCATGACCCCTTTAAATCAACAACACTAATGTGCAAATCAGGAGAAACGTTGAGCCGGTCTAGTCAGAACACTTTTCAACCAACATTTATCATGAATTAACTGTAGTAACACTATAACCGTGGCATTTTGTGAGAAATGTAGGTGAATCTCTCATTTTATTTAGGTATTAAATGAGTAATAAAGGCCAAATTACACACTATATTTTTTGTCATAAACTTGCAGTTTTGTGCATTTGTATGTATATTGAATGTGTTTATAGACTAAATAAGCCATTCTCGATATAGAAACAATATTTTTACTTTTACCATGTAGTGATGTGCCATGTGTGGTTTTACCTGTGGTGATCTAAACAGAGTACTCGTTAATTTAAATAAGAATAGAGTTCTAATATCAATAATATTTATATTTCACCCTTTAAAAACAAGGTTGTTAAAAAAGATTTACAGATATTGTTTGTGTATTAAAATGTACACAGGTGTACACACAGGTGTACACATATACATATACATATATATATATATATATACATATATACATATATATATATATATATATATATATATATATATATATATATATATATATATATATATATATATATATATATATATATATATATATATATATATATATATATATATATATATATATATATATATATATGTATGTATGTATATATGTATGTATGTATGTATGTATATGTGTATATGTATATGTGTTTATAGAGTGAGGAAAATAAGTATTTGAACACCCTGCTATTTTGCAAGTTCCCCCACTTGGAAATCATGGAGGGGTCTGAAATTGTCATCGTAGGTGCATGTCCACTGTGAGAGACATAATCTAAAAACAAAAATCCAGAAATCACAATATATGATTTTTTAACTATTTATTTGTATGATACAGCTGCAAATAAGTATTTGAACATCTGTCTATCAGCTAGAATTCTGACCCTCAAAGACCTGTTAGTCTGCCTTTAAAATGTCCACCTCCACTCCATTTATTATCCTAAATTAGATGCACCTGTTTGAGGTCGTTAGCTGCATAAAGACACCTGTCCACCCAATACACTCAGTAAGAATCCAACTACTAACATGGCCAAGACCAAAGAGCTGTCCAAAGACACTAGAGACAACATTTTACACCTCCACAAGGCTGGAAAGGGCTACGGGGAAATTGCCAAGCAGCTTGGTGAAAAAAGGTCCACTGTTGGAGCAATAATTAGAAAATATAAGAAGCTAAACATGATCTCCCTCGGACTGGGGCTCCATGCAAGATCTCACCTCGTGGGGTCTCAATGATCCTAAGAAAGGTGATAAATCAGCCCAGAACTACATGGGAGGAGCTGGTCAATGACCTGAAAAGAGTTGGGACCACCGTTTCCAAGGTTACTGTTGGTAATACACTAAGACGTCATGGTTTGAAATCATGCATGGCACGGAAGGTTCCCCTGCTTAAACCAGCACATGTCAAGGCCCGTCTTAAGTTTGCCAATGACCATTTGGATGATCCAGAGGAGTCATGGGAGAAAGTCATGTGGTCAGATGAGACCAGAATATAACTTTTTGGTCATAATTCCACTAAACGTGTTTGGAGGAAGAAGAATGATGAGTACCATCCCAAGAACACCATCCCTACTGTGAAGCATGGGGGTGGTAGCATCATGCTTTGGGGGTGTTTTTCTGCACATGGGACAGGGCGACTGCACTGTATTAAGGAGAGGATGACCGGGGCCATGTATTGCGAGATTTTGGGGAACAACCTCCTCCCTCAGTTAGAGCACTGAAGAAGGGTCGAGGCTAGGTCTTCCAACATGACAATGACCTGAAGCACACAGCCAGGATAACCAAGGAGTGGCTCTGTAAGAAGCATATCAAGGTTCTGCCGTGGCCTAGCCAGTCTCCAGACCTAAACCCAATAGAGAATCTTTGGAGGGAGCTCAAATTCCGTGTTTCTCAGCGACAGGCCAGAAACCTGACTGATCTAGAGAAGATCTGTGTGGAGGAGTGGGCCAAAATCCCTCCTGCAGTGTGTGCAAACCTGGTGAAAAACTACAGGAAACGTTTGACCTCTGTAATTGCAAACAAAGGCTACTGTACCAATTATTAACATTGATTTTTTTAAGGTGTTCAAATACTTATTTGCAGCTGTATCATACAAATAAATAGTTTAAAAAAAAAAAAATCACACATTGTGATTTCTGGATTTTTTTAGATTATGTCTCTCACAGTGGACATGCACCTACGATGACAATTTCAGACCCCTCCATGATTTCTAAGTGGGAGAACTTGCAAAATAGCAGGGTGTTCAAATACTTATTTTCCTCACTGTATATATACACTCACCTAAAGGATTATTAGGAACACCTGTTCAATTTCTCATTAATGCAATTATCAACCAATCACATGGCAGTTGCGTCAATGCATTTAGGGGTGTGGCCCTGGTCAAGACAATCTCCTGAACTCCAAACTAAATGTCAGAATGGGAAAGAAAGGTGATTTAAGCAATTTTGAGCGTGGACCATTTCTAAGGTTTACAAAGAATAATGTGAAAAGGGAAAAACATCCAGTATGCGGCAGTCCTGTGGGCGAAAATGCCTTGTTGATGCATTTTCGACAAGTTGAGAATGGGCCGACTGATTCAAGCTGATAGAAGAGCAACTTTGACTGAAATAACTACTCGTTACAACCAAGGTATGCAGCAAAGCATTTGTGAAACCACAACACGCACAACCTTGAGGCGGATGGGCTACAACAGCAGAAGACCCCACCGGGTACCACTCATCTCCACTACAAATAGGAAAAAGAGGCTACAATTTGCACGAGCTCACCAAAATTGGACAGTTGAAGACTGGAAAAATGTTGCCTGGTCTGATGAGTCTCGAATTCTGTTGAGACATTCAGATGGTAGAGTCAGAATTTGGCGTAAACAGAATGAGAACATGGATCCATCATGCCTTGTTACCACTGTGCAGGCTGGTGATGGTGGGGGATGTTTTCTTGGCACACTTTAGGCCTCTTCGTTTAAATGCCACAGCCTACCTGAGCATTGTTTCTGACCATGTCCATCCCTTTATGACCACCATGTACCCATCCTCTAATGTCTACTTCCAGCAGGATAATGCACCATGTCACAAAGCTCGAATCATTTCAAATTGGTTTCTTGAACATGACAATGAGTTCACTGTACTAAAATGGCCCCCACAGTCACCAGATCTCAACCCAATAGAGCATCTTTGGGATGTGGTGGAACGGGAGCTTCGTGCCCTGGATGTGCATCCCACAAATCTCCATCAACTGCAAGATGCTATCCTATCAATATGGGCCAACATTTCTAAAGAATGCTTTCAGCACCTTGTTGAATCAATGCCACGTAGAATTAAGGCAGTTCTGAAGGCGAAAGGGGGTTAAACACAGTATTAGTATGGTGTTCCTAATAATCCTTTAGGTGAGTGTGTGTGTATATATACACACACACACAAAACATTATATATTTGTACATTTAAACATTAAATATTTAATGAAATATATTATGAAAAACAATTACACAATAGCCCGTCCCCCCTAGATAATATACCTGATTTATACTAAAATGATAAAGAAGTGAACGCAAAAGAACGTAAAAAGCCACACAGAAGAAGAATTGAGAAGAATAATGAATGGTAAATAAGATATATTACTGAATACGTTCCAATCATAGTATTTAACGGACACAAAGCAACTTTTGAGTTGAACAATCACATTTTTGTGATACCAGGACTATACATCTAGTGTAAATTATCCTAGAAATATTAAAATCATTACTAACTGAATGCCACCATACAATAAAGAAAACACTGATGAAAGCGTTTTTTTTGCCTGGCAATGAAAATAATGCCGGCGTGGCGGTGTGAGAGATGGTGGTTTGCTTTCTCATGACAAGACGCTTTGAAAGTCAGTTTGAAAAGTTGAGCAAGGTTTAAAAGCGAGCTGCAGTTTCAGCAGCCCGAGCACAGCGAATGGAGCCGACCAACAGCAGAGGGATTACACAGGAACAAAACAAGTCAAGAAGCAGTAAGCATAATGTTAGGAGAACTGCTTATGTGCAGAAACAGTCTGACAGGGCTGTGAGAGGCTGTCACTTATACACAAACACCCAGCAAAGGAGCTTAGAGGAACCTTTAAAAGCATTTCATCTACACCAGCTTGTTTGACTTTGCCACCTCTTTTCATTCTCTGCAATAAAAACCTGTTGAAAATGCAGACATTATTGCATAATCATGCCTTGAGTCACAAATACAAGATCACTGCTGTTCACACTAGGTAATTAGAACTATTTTATTTAGGAAACAAGAGACTCTTCGTATAATGTAAATGACAAATAAAGACGGCAGAAATGTATTCATTTCTGAAGCACTGATAATGTTTTCAATAAAAGTTGATGTAATTAATCATATTTTATTTTTATTTTTTATTTATATTTTAGTCATGCATTTTTTTACTTTAAGCCTCAAATAATATTGTATATATTTTAATATTAATATCAAGTCAAGTTTATTTGTATAGCTCTTTTCATAGTGCACATTGTTTCAAATCAGCTTCACAGACAATCATGATGTTAATGTTTACAATATAAATTAATATATTTATGCCTGCTACAGTCGCATTTAGTAGGTTAGAGCTGGGCAATAATATAGTTATTACAATTTGCGACTTAAAACATTTATGTGCATGCCAGCAACATATCTAATCTCTTTAACAGCCATTTACTACTGAATTACAAGCATTATTCTAAGTTTTATTATATTAGACAATGCATGTCAGGAATATAGAGCAACCTCATTACTTGTTGAAAAACATCATAGATCATATAAATTATTAAATATTTGACAATAGTGGCACATGCCAGTTTATTTTCACAGGGCTTGATCTTTTAGCCGTTGTCCAGCATAACAAATAGAAACATTACATTAATTATGAAATTACCAAATCCTTAAAGGCATCAAAACTAAGGCATCAATGTATTTGAGACTGCCTCTAATAAACTCTTAAGTGTGAAAACTTAATCTAGAATTGAGCAAAATCTGTGAAAAGTACAGTGCAGAAGCTTCATTAACTCTTACAATTAAACTATATTGTATATTTTTTTCATTGTTAATAATACTGTTCAAATGTTTGGGTTCAGTTTTACCATAACATTTACATTTATGCATTTGGCCGACGCTTTAATCCAAAGCGATTTGCAGTGCCCTTATTACAAGGAAAATCCCCCTGGAGCAACATGGAGTAAAGGGCCTTGCTCAAGGACACACTGGTGGTGACCGCTGGGATTGAACCAGCAACCTTCTGCATATCAGTTCCATGGTTTAACCCACTGGACCACCATCTCACAATAACAGGAATAAATTACATTTTAAAATAGAAAACTTTTTTTTTTATTCATTATTATTGTTTTTACTGTATTTTTTATTAAAAAAAATGCCTTGGTGAGCATAAGAGACTTCCTTCTAAAACATTGACAAAAATATCCAAACTTTTAAACAGTAGTGTCAATACTAAAATACAATAATCAAATGGATATTCACTGAGCTAAAGTCATAATAATAATAAGAATAATAATGATGTTACAGAGTTAAAAGGATTATTTGAATTGAATATGAAAATGGCCAAAACCATCCTCACAGCCACACAATGATGCCTTTCCTCACCCCTCTCAATGTGCTCTGCTCTACATGCAAGTAAGATAATAGGCGTGTATGCCAATTTTCAATAGCTGTATCAGCCTATCCGGACACGCGTGCTACCCAGACGAGTCATTATACTTTATATGCCCTTGGCATTAATTGAGAGCTAATGGCATTTCATAGATATCCTTTATTTGACCTCTTTTGTGCTGAGCAGCTTTTGTATATTGCGGTTTGTGCTGAGCCTCAGACAAGAGTCAGTTCCCCAGAAGCCCCTATTCCACCTGGGTATCTATGCCTGAGGGAGACAGTTGTCCCATAATACCCTTCACAGTGTGTGTGTTCTTAACATATGGGTGGGATTCTTCTGAAGTCGCTCACACAATCTGTGAAAGGGCAGAGCCAAGTGTTTAGGCCCAGAGCTATGCAGAAGAACGCTATAAAACACTACTGTAAAACACAGAGTGGCCTTTAAAGTGACCACAAAACATACTGTAGTAGTCATAATTACAGTTATTGATCATTGACAGCTAAATTGGAAATTTCAAATACTTAAATGTGCATCTCAATCAATCTGACTGCATTTGACTACACATGATTGATTATGTCTTTGCAGTAGAACTGCATGATTAATCATTTAAAGATCACAATCTCGATTCAAACACCCATGTGATCTTATTTTGAAATGACTATGATTCGTCTATGTCTATTAAACCTTTGACAAGTACGATCCCAGCGAACATTCAGATCTGCGTTGGTGCTGCCGCTGACCAAGAGAGAGCAGTTGTCATGTAAACAGAAGATACGAAACAGCTTCACAAACAGTCTTTTCAACCACAGTATCATTATTTCTGTTACAATAATTCATATCACACAAGTATTGGGCTTATAGTTTGGCAGCGGCTGTTTGCACTAAATGAAAATAAAATTTTCTTAGTGATAGAGGATATTTACACTAAGTGCAAATAGCTGTAGATCTTATTTACTAAGTGAAATAGCAGTGAAAAGAGTGATATACTCTATTTGCACCATGTAAAAGTTTGCAATATGTGTAAATAGTAATTAGATGCTATTTATACTTTATTTTGACAGATACATACTATTTGCACCTCAGTGTTGTTGTACATTAACAGGGCAATAATAACAGAGTGTAAATGATTATATTTATTAAAATTATTAAATGGATGCCGCCTTAACTGGACAATAAAAGCCCTCCCTACACCTACCCCTACCCAATAAATGCTTTTATTATTATTACACATTTCATTAGGCACTTTATTTCCCTTTTTAGAACATTTTCTTGATTTTTATTGAAAGTAAATGCCTTTCCGATGTGATATGTGATGGGAAAAGGGAGATGAGCGAGCTCGACAAAAGCCGGATTCGAACCCAGGTCGATCGCGTCAAAACCTAGAACTTTAAGCCTTATGCTTTACTGACTACGCCACTGAAAACTTTAAAATATGCCATATTTGCCAACAAGGCATGATATTTGCACTTTATAGTTTTTGCACTTTATACAGTTTATAGTTTGAATATAAACACTGGGGTCTATGGTAACGATCAAGATCTTTTGAAAGTAACTTGACGCTTCAAATAACATTGTTATACCAGTAGGTGGCGACAAGTGACAAAAAAATTTATTTGTCATTGAATAATTAATTCAAGAGATTCGTTCAAAAACACTGATTCATCCAGTTTTGAAACAAGTGATGTCTTAATGAGCGAGTCATTGGAATCATTAATTCAAACTGAATGTTCATTAAAAAAATTGTTTAAATTAAAAAATGTTTTTAATAAATTGCAGCAATTTTATCAGGACCTCTAATAAATTACATTATTTTGTTTAGATGTCTATTCAGAATCATGATCTCTATTCTAAACCCAAAAAAAAATTGCGATTCTCAATGAATCCAGAATCAAGCAGCTCTACTTTGCAGCAAC
This sequence comes from Romanogobio albipinnatus, assembly GCA_023566225.1. NCBI lineage: Eukaryota > Metazoa > Chordata > Actinopteri > Cypriniformes > Gobionidae > Romanogobio > Romanogobio albipinnatus. The sequence goes on from CM042243.1 coordinate 13,672,664, forward strand.
ACAAACTGACATGCTTGGTTTGTTGAACTCCATATGGCATCATTTTATAAACACCTCAATACTGTCCTTCAATTCCTAAACAAATAGTTCCAAAACTTTAAAATCATTTACTCAACCTTATGTCGTTTCAAACCTAAATTGTTTTTGTTTTTTTCTTCTTTCAAGGACAAAAGCAGATGTTAGGCAGGATGTTGTTTACACACTGTGGCTTTCCATACAATGGAAGTGAATGGGGTGTTGTCAAGCTCTAAAACTGACATAAAAAGCACCATATAAGAACAATAAAACTATTATTATTGTATGAATCGCATGCAATATTGCAAGCCTCCTGAAGCCATATGGTCTATGGTCGCTATAACTCTTAAATCTTATTTGTATCATTCATATATACATATATACATAAATATGTATATGTGACATTCTTGTTTGATTGTGCAAAGTATATATAATATAATTAATTATTGCATTTATATACATTGCTCAAAAATTAAGGAAACACTTAAATCACAGTATAACACCAAGTCACTTAAAGGGTTAGTTTACCCAAAAATGAAAATCTGTAATTAATCACTCACCCTTATGTCGTTCCAAACCCGCAAGACCTTCGTTCATCTTCGGAACACAAATTAAGATATTTTTGATGAAATCCGAAAGCTCTCTGATCCCTCCATAGACAGCAATTTAATTAACACTTTCAAGATTCAGAAAGGTAGTAAAAACATGTGACTACACTGGTTCAATCTTAGTTGAATACTTTTTGTGCACGAAAAACAAACAAAAATAAATGACTTTATTCAACAATTTCTTCTCGTCTGTGTCAGTCTCCTACACGGTTTACGTTGGTCAGCTTCTGCCTCAGCATCACACGCATGCGTTGTGGTGCTCACGTGAACAGCATCGGCCAATGGTAAACCGGCGTTCTGGCGTAGCTCTGACGTAACTCGGAAGCGCTGGACTGTATTTACTACGTCAACAGCGTATGAAACTGACACAGACATGAAGAAATTGTTGAATAAAGTCGTTATTTTTGTTTGTTTTTTGCATACAAAAAGTATTCTTGTCACTTCATAACATTAAGGTTGAACCACTGGAGTCACGTGGACTATTGCAACGATATCTTTCCTACCTTTCTAGACCTTGAAAATGGTAATTAAATTGCTTTCAATGGAGGGATCAGAGAGCTCTCGGATTTCATCCAAAATATCTTCATTTGTTTTCCGAAGACGAACGAAGGTCTTACGGGTTTAATACGACATGAGAGTGAGTAATTAATGACGGAATTTTCATTTTTGGGTGAACTAACACTTTAAGAAATGATCCAATTAGGAAACATAAGTGATCGTTAATCAGTTTCACCTGCTTTGGTGCAATGAAAGTGAAAAGTGAAAGTGCACTGGAGAGGCAACAGCAAGACAACCCCCAAAAAGGGAATGATTTTGCAGGTGATGACCATAGACAATTGTTTTCTTCCTGACTGATTTGTCTTTAGTTTTGTGTTTTGTTAAGGACCTTGTCACTAACATGAGGCAGTACCTGCAACTAGTGATGGGCAGGCCGAGGCTTCGTGAAACACTGAAACAAGTGAAGCAAATGTGCTGTATTGTGTCGAAGCTTCAAAACAATTCGACACCTGTCTCCACGGTGACCCATGCTGGTCAGAAGAGTGTTTTATTGAAAGTAAAATCTTTCAAAGGCAATTAACTAATCATCTAATAAAATTAAATATTAAGAGTCTATATGTTCAATTGTTAGGACTTGTTTCATGGATGGCTCTGATAAACAGGCCAATACGAGACTATTAACTACTATTATTCCTTTTAATTATACTAATGTCTAATTAAAATGTCTACAAATGTATAAAACTGATCAGCGATCAGGTAAAACCCACAGAGGTTCTCAGTGACTCCTCATGATTTATGGGTTCACAGAGATCATTGCCCCCTAACAGTGAACCATTGACATTTCGAAGCGTTTCGAAACAGTGATGACATAATGAAGCCTTGTTTGCTGAAATCACATGACTTTGGCACTTTGATACACGCTTCGAAACAATGGATTCGAAACAAGACTTGTAAAGCTTCAAAGCTTCATGAAGCAGTGTTTTGAAATTGCCATCACTACCTTGTCTGGCTATCACCAGACCAAGCTCATTTTAAGATTGAACATTGGTCTGGGGAGTCTGCTATGCACTTTCTACTGCACAAGAGATGTGATAAACGAGCATAAATTAAATGATTGGATAGTCCTTCAACCAATCAGACCACAAGAGTTGTGATCAACAGGCAACAACCCATTGCTTCTCTATCAGTCATTGTGTTAAATCCGCCAATAGCGCGCCAGGTGGATAAGCCAGTCTGTGATTGGAAACCTGTACATTCATTTCTACTGCGTCTGTTACACTTTTGCAGGAACCAGACTGAGCTGCAGGGAGAAATCAAATCGCCGGCAGATCAGGCTGGGTTTACCCAGTCTAATCACTACCTGCAACCCTATCAGGTTTCATCCTCCTTTAGGATGGCACATCCATACATGCTGCGGAAGGAGGTTTGGGGTGTCTCCCAGCATAGTTTCAAGAGCATGGAGGAGATACCAGGAGACAGGCCGTTACACGAGGAGAGCTGGACAGGGACGTAGAAGGGCAACAACCCAGCAGCAAGACGGGTTACTGCTCCTTTGTGCAAGGAGGAACAGGAGGAGCACTACCAGATTACTACCAGGGCACAAGAGCCGTACAAGGAGCACTACCAGTCCTACAAAATGACCTTCAGCAGGCTACTGGTGTGCATGTTTCTGACCAAGCTGTCAGAAACAGACTTCATGAGGGTGGCATTAGGGCCCGACGTTCTCTAGTGGGACTTGTGCTCACAGCTCAGCACCGTGCAGCTCGATTGACATTTGCCAGAGAACACCAGAATTGGCAAGTCTGCCATTGGCGCCCCATTCTCTTCACGGATGAGAGCAGATTCACACTGAGCATGTGACAGACGTTAAAGAGTCTGGAGATGCCATGGGGAATGTTATGCTGCGTGCAACATCATCCAGCAAGACCGGTTTGGCGGTCGGTCAGTAATGGTCTAGGGAGGAAAATCCTTGGAGGGTCGCACAGACCTCCACATGCTAGCCAATGGTTCCCTTACTGCTGTTAGGTACCGGGATGAAATCCTCAGAGCCATTGTCAGACCTTATGCTGATGCAGTGGGCCCTGGGTTCCTCCTGGTACATGATAATGCCTGGCCTCATGTGGCTAGATCAACAGGTGGGCCCTGGGTTCCTCCTGGTACATGATAATGCCTGGCCTCATCAACTGTAAGCAGTTTTAGATGACAAAGGCATTGATGCCATTGACTGGCCCTCACATTGTCCAGACCTAAATCCAATTGAGAACCTCTGAGACATTATGTATCGGAGCATCCGAAGCCACCAAGCAGCACCACAGACTGTCCAGGAGCTCACTGATGCCCTGACCCAGGTCTGGGAGGAGATCCCCCAGGACACCAACCGCCATCAGAAGCATGCCCAGATGTGGTCGTGAGTACATACAGGCACGTGGGGGCCACACACACTACTGACTTGCGTTGAGTTGCTGTGATGAACTTCATGCAAGTTGGATCAGCCTGTAACTTCAGTTCTTTACACTGATTTTTGGTAGAATTTGGAATTCAGCCCTCAGTGTGTTGATGATTTTGGTTTCCATTGCCTGTTTTCACATAATTTTGTTCTTAAGAAATTATACACAAGAACCAATGACTTAAAACATAGTGTATATTCGAATATTGAGTGTCAAGACATGTTGCTAACGTGAATGAGATTTGAAAACAGAGGCTCTTCAGCAAGTTATCAATGAATAACAACTTAAATTTCTGTCTTTTCCTCTCACAAAGCTATCGCATGGGTTCACAAAACATAAAATGCTTTCGATGAGCTGTCTTTTGTCATTTTTGGAGCTTGACAGCCTCTAGTCACCAGTCACTGCATGGTCAACATTCAGCTAAATTTCTCAGTTTGTGCTCCACAGAAGAAAGAAAACCATACAGACTTGAAATGACATGAGGGTGAATAAATGATTGGAGATCATTTAGTCCTTTTTAGGTGAACCATCCCTTTAAAATACAGTAACTTAAAATAATAGATGATGCATAAGAAATTACCCCCAAAAAATATTTCTTACTCAGACATGCATTACCGTTCAAAAGGCTGGGGTCAGTGTTTTTTTTTAAGAAAAAAGAAAGAAATTAACACTTTCAATCAGCAAGGACGCATTAAATGTATTAAAAGTGGCAGTAAGGACTTTAACATTGTCAGAAAAATGTTCCATTTCAAATAAATGTGGAACTTTCTATTGATCAAAGAATCCGGTGTATTATAATGCATTATAATATGTTAAAACAGAACATATTTCACAATATTACTGTTTTTACTGCATTTTGATCAGATAAATACAGCCTTGGCAAAATTTTTGAAAATATTTTTAAAGATCTCACGACCCAAACTTCTGAGATATGTGAAGTATGCACATACTGTATGAGCAAATGTGTTTGGCTAACACTGAGCAATGCGAAAGACTGCAAATTAGCTTTTAAAATAGACAGGATCCAAGACTTGCAGAAATGTTTGGCAAAACGCTTGACACTCTCACACCTTTATGATTGGAGGGGTTCTCCTTTAAAGGCGTTTAAGTCTTAATCCTGCAAAAAGGCTCCTGCAGAAATTCAAAGGCACGTCTACATTTGAATATCTCCAGAGCTCTGTACCTCCCCCCTTGAGAGAAGAGCAGATAGCGATATCATGTGCTTTACCTTCGCTGCTGAGGTTTTATTGAAGTTAGGGATAGTGTTGTGATGTCACAGACAGTTCTCGTCGAGTGGAATTAGCCGATAGATCAAATCCCTCAACCTCGTGGGAGAAATCACAGTGCACTAACTAATCTGCGGTTGAGATTTTCCTGCAAGAAGCAGATTGAGTCTCAACTTGTGATGTGCTGCTGAAAGAAAATGTCAGAAATCAAACAGATCCCGTTAATTGCACTACACTTAAATTACTTATGCATGGGCACACTGAGTTCATATCTTCAACCGTAGATGAAATCCAGCTTATCTGGTTTGGGTAAATGTTTCCAGCCGTCATCACACAGAAAATGCATGCATTGTAGATAATTCTGTAGGTTTAATGTGTCAACAGTATCATATTGCCCTATTCCAAGTACTCTATTTGTTAAGTCTTCCTCTTGCTATTATATTTCAGATCATCATTGTCTTTTATAGCTATGTAGAGCATAGCATAAAGAATCAATATTATCTCTACACTGATCTTAACAATGACAAAGCAGTATGTAAGGGTATATTGACTGAGCCTTTATTCACAAGTAAAGGCCTAGTCAGAGAAATGCCTGCCTAATAAGCATCCTGTTAATACTAGCTGGCCCACGGTACTTTGTTTAACCGTTTCAGGCAGTTCAGAGAAACCATAAGCTCAAAATTTGGCCAAACACACCATTTCTCTATACTGATGGTCAAGACTGGCCAATAAAAAAAATTATTTTTAAGTGTTCTATTAATTTTAGACCACACACACACAAGTTTCTATATTATGGATGCATTAGACCGATCAAAAATGACAGTAAAAGACATTTATAATGTTACAAAAATGTCCATTTCAAATGCTTTTATTTTGATCTTTCTAGTTATCAAAGATTCCTGAAAAAATGTATCACTACTTTCATTAAAATACCAAGCAGCACAACGGTTCACCACATTGGTAATAATAAGAATTGTTTCACTAAATCATATTAAAATGATTTCGGTAACACTTTAGAATAATGGTCATTAGTTAACATTAGTTAACTACATTAGTTAACATGAACTAATAATGAACTGCACTTATAAAGCGTTTATTAAAGGTCCTGTTCTTCGTGATCCCATTTTTCAAACTTTAGTTAGTGTGTAATGTTGCTGTTAGAACATAAATAATATCTGTAAAATTATAAAGCTCAAAATTCAATGCCAAGCGAGATATTTTATTTAACAGAGGTCCCCTTTCAAAGCCTACAGCGAACGGCCGATTAGGACTACATCCTGGTACTTCCTTCTTTAATAACGTCACTCGAACACTGAGCGCATGCATCTCTGGTAAGAGGAGTGACCTTACCGGTAGTGTTGTAGTACTCGAGACCGGTCTTGGTCTCGAGACCGGTCTTAAGACCATTTTTTGATGGTCTTGGTCTTGTCTCGGTCTCGACTGCATTTCTCCTCGGTCTTGTCTTGGTCTCGGACTTAAAGGACTCGGGATTTTATCTCAAGACCAGTCAAGACCACAACTGCAAGGATATCACTAAATTTCCGGTGCATTGTCTGATTTAATATCATTAATGTGATTTGATGTAAAACTTACAGCTTACTTCTCTGTAATGTGATTTATTTTGTTACTATGCTGCCGGGTTCAAAATCAATGCAGAATTGTCTCAGAAATGTGCAAAAATTTATAAAAATGCCCACAAAATTCTGAGATTGTTTTTTTTATATAACATAGAATAGAATTAAGCAATATCGCAATAGCATGAGAGCTGTTTTCATGAATATATTAGCGTGATTGCAAATTATATTGATTTATACAAACATTCTATAAACAAGAAGTTAATATTAAATTACATTTTAAACTGTGTCTTTGCTAATTCGGCAGCGTTTGGTTATTAAAAGAATCGGTTGCTTTGAACAAATCGGTTGAATAAAGGATTCTGTGACGGTTAAATAATGTTAATGTTTTAATGTTAAATTAATCTGAACATTATTTATGCAGGTGTAATCGTATCAATTCAGATGCAACTTCTGTGCCATGAATTTTATTGGTAGTGATTTGATTGGTAACAGCGCTATAGTGTCTTACTATTCTAATTGTATTTAATTACCGTATTCAATACAAGTCATTTCTCAGACACTAGATATGGATCTTTTAGATGAATTTAAGGAGTGCTGGTCTGGTCTTGGTCTTGACTCGGTCTCGCCCTGTCTTGGTCTTGGTCTTGTCTTGGTCTCAACACCACAAAGTCTTGGTCTTGTCTTGGTCTCGGCACACGCTGGTCTTGGTCTCGACTTGGTCTCGGTTTAGGTGGTCTTGACTACAACACTACTTACCGGGCAACGTGCGCTAAGCTGCTGTCCAATCACAACCTATGATCACAACACAGGAACCGCTGGCACAATCAGAACTCGTTACGTTTTCTGAAGGAGGGACTTCATAGAATAAAGGAACTCATCAGCCGTTTTTAGGACAGTGAAAACAGCGGTATACAGATAAGTAAATTGTGTGAAAAATACCGTGTTTTTTTACACGCGAAACATGAACACATGTTATATTGCACACTGTAAACACAATCAAAGCTTCAAAAAAACAGGAAAAACGGGACCTTTAATCTTTGTTAATGTTAATTTCAACATTTACTAATGCATTATTAAAATCTCGTTAACATTAGTTAATGCACTGTGAACTAACATGAACAAACCACGAACAGCTGGATTTATATTAACTAACGTTAACAAAGATGAACAAATACAGTAACAAATGTACTGCTCATGGTTAGTTCATGTTAGTTAATACATCAACTAATGTTAACTAATGACCATTATTCTAAAGTGTTACCATGATTTCTGAAGGACACTGAAAACTGCATGGCTGCTAACAATTTTGCTTTGCCATCGAAGGAATAAATTGAGTGTTTAAAGGAACACTCCACTTTTTTTGAAAATAGCTAATTTTCCAGCTCCCCTAGAGTTAAACAGTTGAGTTTTACCGTTTTCGAATCCATTCAGCTGATCTCCGGGTCTGGCGCTAGCACTTTTAGCATAGCTTAGCATAGATCATTGAATCTGATTAGACCGTTAGCATCTCGCTCAAAAAAAATTGTCAAAGAGTTTCTATATTTTTATTTAAAACTTGACCCTTTTGTAGTTACATTGTGTACTAGGACCCACGTAAAATGAAAAAGTCGCAATTTTCTAGGCCGATATGGCTAGGAACCAAACTCTCATTCCTGCGTAATAATCAAGGAACTTTGCTCCCATACCATGAGTGCAGCAGGCGCAATGATATTACGCAGCGCCTGAAAATAGGCTAACTTCTGTCAACATAATCAACGTGACAACCTGCTTGTGCTGGGGACTATTTTCAGGTGCTGCGTAATATCATTGCATTATGTATTTTTGTATTTGTGACTAGGGTGGCCATACGTCCGGACAGGCCAAATTTTAAGCCCCCTGTCCGGCGTCTGGCGCAGCCTCAAGCCAGACATTTATTTGTCCTCCTTTTTGGAGTTGCGCTGAAAAGTTGCTAAATAATCTTAATAATCCCGCTCTAGTATCTTTATTGGGAAGCAGCAGCATAGCGTCTAATGCCGTAAGATCTCTGGTCAAACAAATGATTGGCTGAAAGTGATGTAAAATAAATATCTGATATATCAATGGATAAAAACGTAAACAAGCCTCCACGACGTGCTGGCTATGTCATATCAAAAACGTCAGACCTCTTTAAATCCGGAATGGACAAAAGAGCACAAATTTATATCAAAAAGCAGTAGAGACGCTTTTCATGGATTTGGCACGGTGACAGATTATTTGTTTATTTATGTATTTCTTTTATTTCCTGAAGTCCAGAAATGTTATGTTTTCAGGCCCTGTGCACTTTGCAAGAGAGGTTCATCTCAGTGGTCAGTTTTTGAAACAGACATCACAATGTCTTGATATTAATACAAATACTGTGAACAAACACTTTTTTGCCTCTTTCACATAGGTCTACTTCAAGATATATCGTAGATCAAATGATCTGGCAATGAATAGAGTAGGCTATTTCAGAATCCCTGTTTCATGATACCATCGACATGATGGACAAAATTGTATTGTAGTTGCGAGTACACCAGAGTCCTATGCAATTATTCTTGCTTCACTAAATGCTGCAAAGTGTCCTCCTTTTTGGCGTTATGGAAATGGCCACCCTATTTGTGACCCATTAAAGACTTAAACATATTAGCAACTCTAAACGTCTGAATGGTATCAAATATATACTATTTCTGCATTTCAATAATCAAATATGGCACAATGACGTCCATGAACACTTTTGAGTGATGTGCCAAGGAGTCTGTGAATCTGAAGTTTGAATCCCTTCACTGAAACGGACAGTTTGAACAGACTCACATCTTACTGATGTCCAAATTAAAGACTCCAAATACTTGTAAATCGTACAAGTCTAAGAACAGTCTTGAGGAAACTTAATGGACAAAAATATATTGTACACACAAATATATGTTTGTATACACAACAAATATATTTTGAGTATTTTATATATCAGCCAAATCCTCCTGAGGGCAAATATAAGGACACAGAATTCAGATTGTCAGATTTGCATACAGTATACTGCACAGAGCTGAGAGGAAACTCATGCCTCTTTCCTCAATCTGTGCATCCCCAGAACACAGAACCGTTACTGCTGACTTAGCTGCACAGATGCTTTGGAAGAGCGAACGGCATCAGCTCAGGAAAGTGTGTCAGGCAAGCATATTTGTTATAGAGAGGGCAAGCCGAGAGCTATCCTGAACAAACGACAACAAATAAAGACCCCAGGTGAACCCACAGTCAAAACACAGCTGATGTTTACAGGTTTAAGACGGTAACTGTCACTCGGGAGTCCATTTCAAAGGCTAAAAAAGACTTTTTAAGCAGCAGGTCACACCTTTCCCCTCACACCCCGACCCGCTGGGTTCAATCTGGCCATCGCTGCGGTCACAACACTCTGGATAGGAGGCCTTGCCAGGGAGCAGGTGGGAGGGCATCAACAGACACCGAACATGAGGCAGAGCTTTTACTAAAAGCTCCAGAGGCCCTAGATTTTATTAGAACGCATTTGCAAGGAAGCGGACATCCTCTCTCTCCTCCTCACAACGCTGCCGATCACTCCCGTCCGATAAGAGGGGCGAGGCCGCAGAGAAAATGCTGCATCATTCATGGTTGGGTGTCTCCTCGCGTCACGCCATGTGACCCGCTGACACACTCCCATATTGTTGGGGGTTGGGTGCAAAGGCAGGCAAGGAGCATGGTAGGAGAACCTGACCAAAGCCTCGTGCCATAGTGACACTCAGCGGATTATGTCTAAATAAAGCCTCAGCACTGCATGAATCACTCTGCTACTGATCCCACTGCTCAATGAGAAAGAGAGAGAGAGTAAGAAGCAATGTTAAAAAAAAAAAAAACAGTCAAGGGAGCGGGAATGTGAAGTGGAGAAGGCGTTCATCACTGGAGTGCCATGGCTTAGCCTAAGAGGCTTGAATAATCAGTGGTTAAGCTGTCAGCCCTGCTCTTGCACCTACCGTGTGCTACAAACTCCTGTGTGCTTTTAATCAAACAAAAACGATGAGATCCAGCCATGCTGCCAAGACAGCTATAAGACAGGCCTCAAAGTCTCTTTAAGACTTATCCTGACATATTATATTCCCTGCAATGCACAGGCACCATATGGCGGACATTTTCTCAAGTCTCTGATGTAAAGACTACCCTCAGTCTCAAGTCTTTGAGGTTAAGTGATCAGTTTTCTATTAGAGGTTAGATTTATAAACCTATTTGAAGGACAAGCAATTTTGCATATTTTGCTCATCTCTAATTTGGCGTTCAAGACGAGTCAACAATCCCTGTGGTAAAAGTTTTCTACACAATGCAGGTTAGTTTAATAAACTTCGAAGAACATTCCATTTTCATTATGTCGTTCAATTGAGCCTAGGCCTCAAGCCCAAAGATTTCAAGTATGAGTGTCAAGTATATGAATAAGAGTCCACATTTCCAAGTCCCTTACAGAGTTTTCTAAAGATTAAATATAACAATATTGTTTTATAAACAACAACGATGGCCCACTTTAATAAAAATTTTTTTTTTTTAAATTGGTTAATAAAATATTTTAACAACAACAACTACAATAAATTAATTTTCTTTTTACTAATTTAATTAATTAATAATAATAATAAATTAGTAATTAAATTATTATTATTTATGTTTTAAAGGTCCCGTTCTTCGTGACTTTAGTTAGTGTGTAATGTTGCTGTTAGAGCATAAATAATACCTGTAAAATTATAAAGCTCAAAGTTCAATGCCAAGCGAGATATTTTATTTAACAGAAGTTCCCTTTCAAAGCCTACAGCGAACGGCTGGCTTGGACTACATCCTGGTACTTCCTTCATAAATGACGTCAGTAGAAAAGTAGAACAGACTAACCTCCGCCCACAAGAATACGTGAAAAAAGGGGGCGTGGTCTTGTTGCTGTCCCACGTGGAGAAGAGGACGTGTCGCGTGGAGAAAAGGAAGTGTTGCGTTTGAGTGTGTTTGTCGCCATGTCGTCGAGACGCTGTTATTTTCATCCCGGAGTCAAATCACCTTTGTTTGGCTTTCCCAGGGACGCTGTAGAGATCATTAAGCGCATATATCTCCCGTTAAGAGGCGTGACCTTTCCACGTGCGCTAAGCTGCTGTCGAATCACAACACAGGAACCGTGCCACGTTTGCTAAGCTGCGGTCAAATCACAACACGGGAACCGCTGGCACAATCAGAACTCGTTACGGATTTCTGAAGGAGGGACTTCATAGAATAAAGGAAGTCATCAGCCGTTTTTAGGAGAGTGAAAACAGCGGTGTACAGATAAGTACATTGTGTGAAAAATACAGTTTTTTTTAACACGCGAAACATGAACACATGTTATATTGCACACTGTAAACACAATCAAAGCTTCAAAAAACACGAAGAACGGGACCTTTAAATGACAACATTTAAGGGAAAATATTTTTTAAATCTATAAAAATAAGGAAAATTATTTACTAACCTTTTCCAGAACATCTCCACTACATAAAACAAATATATAAGCTATATTTTTAAAATCTATTTAATACAGGGCAAAATAAAAAAAACCCTAACCTTTTCTAAAACATCTCCACTATATCACTGGAAACAATTGTATTTATTTTTTAATCTATCTAACCTTTTCCAGAAAAAGGTTTCTAAAAAATATCTAATACATCACTGGAATCAATCAATCAATACATGAAAAAAAACACAAAGAAAACTAGCAAATAAAAATATATAGCTACAAAAGTAGAAAGGAGGAAAAAAAGATCATTCCACTGTGGTGGATCAGTAAGAAAATTAGCCCTGGATTTTATATTGGAATTCCAATTTAAGTCTCAAATCAAGTGTCTGAGTCTAAGTTGAGTCTCATACCAATTAATTTGTGTCATGCACAACTCCAATCCAAGTCTCAGAGTTGAGTTCCTTCCTCTGCCATAAAGAAACAGAGAACAGCACAAGGTAACTACGTGCATTGGGTGTATAGCTTGGACTCCATGACTGATTAAATTGGTTCACTGACAGATTAACAACAGGATGACCTGACTTAATCAAACATCCAGCCGCATCAGTAGCTTACATGACCCACGGATCTGCTAATTCGGACATGCCTGCAATGTTTCCCTAACCTTTTCCAGAACATCTTCTCCACTACATCACTGGAAACAATAAAAATAGCTGCGCCATCCAGCCAAGCATTAAGAACGACAGCAGCGGGTGGTCCAGGGCCGGTTCGACTAACTCCCACCCCCCTCCATCTTCCTGGGTCCTGATTGATCTCACGGCCCATCGGCGGGTTAAATTACACTGCAGAGTGGCTTTACGGAGAGACAAAGGGCCCAGGATTTCACAGGCCATAATTCTTTCTGGGCCTTAACTTTGAAAAGGTGCAGCATTCAATTACAGCCCTCGGCAACACTTTGCATTCGCTTATGAGTTATGACATAGCCATGACGTTTTTAACTTACTATACGGCCATGCTGAGGAGACCTGCGTACCAATCAGGATGGGGGGGGGGGGGGGGGGAATAAACAAATTCTCTGTCAGCACCAAGTATCAGTAATGTAATACAGTAAATACAAGTGGCCCGTATTCTGGCTGAAGCTGAAGACGAGTTGGCTTCTTTCCACATCCTACTTGCCGAAAGCATTGAAGTAAAGTCGGATATGAAATTATTTACATGTACATTCATGTTTTGGATCTCAGTCCGAAATGACATCCAGGCTCCCATAGTTTCCTGGCACATAGGGAATGGAGAGGAAGCCCAGGGAATGGCAGAGGCCTTTTGATACTGCAACTCTGCCGAACCAGCAACTCGGAAGCCAGGACAGCATGAGATCCGGAGAAAAAAAAAAAACAGCCAAAGCACAAAAAGACCAGCTGCTTCGAGATCATGGGCGTCAGCGGGGGAAAAAAAGTCTTGTTAGAGAGAATATAATTGAACTTGTCTGGCAAGTAATAGCTTTTCCTAAAACTTCATGCATCTGTTCCATGCTGATGAAAATATACAGTGAGGTAAATATGCAACTGAAACTAATCTAAAGTGGTTTAAGAGACATAAGTCCTCATCGATGACATTTGCAATTTACTCTAGCTTAAGAATCTGCCCATATTTATAATCATACTATATGTGATAAGCACAGCTTTCCAAGCTTTACCAGCAGCTAAAAAAGGCACCATGCTAAAATGCAAATCCGAATTGCCTGACAGGAACATTTCAAAACACACAAGCTGTAAAACAACCTTTAAATCTAAGAACCTACTAGATCTAAAAGTCACAGTTCTTTATAAGTCAAGCATTAAGGCACGTCTGATTTCTCAGGAGGTACTGCTATTTGTGCAGTGATTTAGAAATAATAGAAAATCAGCAATATGAAACCGCTGAGTTGTTTTAGTGTAAACATGAGGGGAGGCTAAAAGTCATTGACAACGTCGTTGACATTTCCATTCTAAAAAGCTAAAAGTTGTGATAGTCTGTAAGGGAGAAGTTCAATGAATTTCTCGATTAGCAAAAGATATGCTGTTTGCATCTTTTTGATGAATTTTGATGTGATCCACTTTACAAGGACTGGCACAAGATGCTATTTAACTTGACAAACCAAATGCTCGGTTGAATAAAGTAAGGCAAATTCTTTCAAACCTTCTAGAGTATGTTCCTATAACACGGCTGTGCTAATTGGAGATCCGTTTTTTGTTTGAACAAACATTCCTTTTTTACTCAATGTTTGGAAACAGGCCAACAAGGCGGCAAAGGAATAATGGTGTTAATTAAGACACCTGTTCTTCTGCGAATTCACTCGTTGCTTCCAATAACCCCAGATAATAATAAATGCTCTACATTTCAAAAGTGCTTAATAAAGAGAACATATACAGGTATGATGTGCTTGTAAACAGACCAAACACTGGAACTGTAGTGCTGTTAATCAAATTGATTGGAAACGTCTTTATTATTAATAATAATAAAAAAAATGTGTTACATTTTTATAGCGCTTTTCTAGGCACTCAAAACGCTTTACATAGAAGGAGGGAATCTCCTCAACCACCACCAATGTGCAGCATCCACCTGGATGATGCGACGGCAGCCATATTGCGCCAGTACGCCCACCACACAACCAGCTGATTGGTGGAGAGGAGACAGAGTGATGATACCAATCGTATATATATGGGGATGATTAAGAGGCCATGATGGACAGGGGCCAAAGGGCAAATTTGGCCAGGATGCCGGGGTTACACCCTTACTCTTTATCGATGGGCATCCTGGGATTTTTAAATGACCACAGAGAGTCAGGACCTCAGTTTAACGTCTCATCCGAAGGACGGTGCTTGTTACAGTATAGTGTTCCCATCACTACACTACACTGGGGTGTTAGGACCCACACAGACCACAGGGTGAGCACACCTTGCTGGCCTCACTAACACCTCTACCAGCAGCAACCTAGTTTTCCCAGTTGGCCTCCCATCCAGGTACTAACCAGGCTCAGCCCTGCTTAGCTTCAGTGGGAAACCAGTCTTGGGCTACAGGGTGATATGGCTGCTGGTTGGCCAACTGTTAGCCAACTTGCTGGAGACAAGTTCAAGATCTGTCAAACCATGGACCCGTATTGATGTTTGCACCACTTCAATCTCACACAGCACCCATTCACATTATAGCACTGAACTGAATGAAGACCTAAGCAGTTTTTGTCTGCTGTGCTCTGTAGATTTAGACCTGAAACATACTCTAAGCAAGTATATTACGACTAATGCTTCCAGCTACCCGATTTCACACATCAGTGCATCCAGGATTGCAAGTCCAAACTTCTACGGTCAGTTTTCTCCTTCAGGTCATCCAGTGCCATGCCAGACCAATAGTTTCTCTTATAGAATCGTGTTAACAAACAACTTTTTGTCTTCTCTCTATTCGGATAGTAAAGCAATTAAAAATACAGTTTAAAAGAAGTTCACCCAAAAATAAAATCAAACTTTCTGACTTTCTTCTGTGCCGCACAAAAGATGATATGAAGAACGCTGGTAACCAAAGCCTTTCTATTGTAAAAACAAAAAAAACAAAAACAATCTCTCAAAATATCTTTTGTGCTCCACAGAAAAAAAAGCATACAGGTTTGGAACAATATAAGGGTGAGTAAATGATGACAGAAAATTATCCCTTTAATAGCTGAAAAAGAACCTACTAGATCTAAAACATTTTTTTGAAGGTATACCCTTTTTGGGTACTGATGTTTATCACTGCTAGATTTACACAAATATAGTTGTTAAAAGGTGGAATGTGCAATTTCCATGACACTAATGTCAACAAACATTTTGTTTACACCCCTATTAAACAGATCGTCCCGCCCCAAACTAACGTCATAGGTTGAGTAAATTATGGACAGGGAAATGTTGAAACTTCAATGTTTTGACTTTTTTTTTGAGAAATCAAACTACGAAAACTTAAAACAACAAGACCAAAGCATTCGTGTTACGCATGGCCTTATAGACCATATTAAATGTTTGAATACCTTGTTTGAATCAGTCAGTCCAGTAGGTACATCATGACATTGGTAATCCTAGAACCAAAACCCTCTGCAAGTTTACTTGAATCGCTTCAGCATTAAAGAATTCTGACACAGAAAATAAACTGCTGCAGGGGTCAAGGACAACACAGAGGAAGCGTGTGAAGCTAAAGTACACACTCGGATTGTGGCACGGAGCATCAGTTTTCCAGCATAGCCGGTGGGCATTACATTGCTTCAGATAAAGTCTTAGATAAAAGAAGCGGTAAGCACTGAGTGTGTGAACTGAGTTTGGGCTCGAAACGAGTGACCTCACAGATTCTAATCCCTCATCTCTCTTTGCACGCTTCCCTCTGAGAGGAACTGCCAGAGGGGAAACTTGAAAGCTAAAGAGAGTAAGGGAGGGTGTGTGAGAAAGAGTGTGTGTGAGAAACAGAGACGAAATAACATACAAAGAGGAAAGAGTGTACGAAGCAGGAAAAAAAAGCACAACAAAGTCACATTTAGATGCTGGCTTACCTGCACACAGTTCACAAGACGGGACGGTGAAGTGAGGATAGTCAAAGGGGTTGTGGGAGGAGGGTCCGGGCGGGTTGATCCAGCCGCTGACGGGTGGTCCGGGAGGGAGGAAGGAAGGATGGAGTGACAGGGAGCAGGGAGACGGGGAGGCCAGAGGGGGGATATGAAGCACTAGTCCTCTGTCTTTCTCTCTTTATCCCTCTGGCACAGAGGCATAGAGGCAGACACCAGTACCTGCAGCCACTCAAATAATAGGAGAGAAAAGAGTGCTCGCATCCACACACACGCTCCAGCACAGAGAGGAAAGAGAGAACGCCCCTCCCACTCCCTCCCAGGACCCAATCGCACGCAGACTTTGCCAACAACGAATGGGAGCGCAGGCAGCCGGTGCCATGCCCTAGCCAATAAGTGCAATTGCTCATATCCAGTTGGAATAATTAGTCCGAGAGCAACGCAGAGCGGCTTCCCTTCTGAAGGACAGACAAACGGGCGCACTTACCCAATAAGTGTGATTTAAGACCGCATCCGACATTAGAGTAATTAGATTGCGCCGCACTTAACCTAGCAGAATAACGCTGCATGCTCCACTGCAGAACTGGCAGAGGCGCAGGCTACACGGGAAGGGCTTTGGAAAGGTGCAATGATGTTAAGTAGGCAGAAATGATGCTTATAGAGGAGAAGGAATAGGAACTTTTACCACGGTGATCAATGTGTATCATTATCAGACTGTGACGTTTCCAGGTTTGCATTCACAACCAGGAGCAGGAATGAAAAAAAAAAAAAATACACAGAAAGTATCATGTAATGCACATGAAATACAAAATGTTGGTCTAAAAAATCATTACGAATTCCTGTTTATAGGTTGTTATGCATATTGTCACATGTAAACCTATTCATTTTTATTTTTATGAACTGATCAAATGTCATTTTATCATATACTACCATTCAAAAATGTGATATACAACTTTTGTAATGAAATTAACTTTTATTCAGGAAGGATGCACTTGTCTGATCAAAAATAGAACATTTCAAAAGATTTCTATTTCAAATAAATGCTGTTCTTTAAATTTTCTATT
This sequence comes from Romanogobio albipinnatus, assembly GCA_023566225.1. Classification (NCBI taxonomy): domain Eukaryota; kingdom Metazoa; phylum Chordata; class Actinopteri; order Cypriniformes; family Gobionidae; genus Romanogobio; species Romanogobio albipinnatus. The sequence goes on from CM042243.1 coordinate 13,690,115, forward strand.
ATTCAAAGAATCCCATGAAAAAAATACATCATGGTTTCTATGAAAATATTAAGCAGCAACATTGATAATAATAAATGTTTAATGAGCACCAAAGCAGCAGCATATTATAATAATCTGACTGGAGTAATGATGCTGAAAATTCAGCTTTGCCCTACTAAAATAGAAAACAATTGGCCTATTTTCAATTGCGAAATTACTGTATTTTTTATTTTTTTTTTACTGTATTTTTGATCAAATAAATGCAGGCTTGGTGAGCATGAGAATTCTTTCTAAAACATAAAAAAATCTTACAGATCCTAAACTTTTGAACAGTTGTGTAGTTTCGATATTTATAATATAATATAATATAGTAACACTTTACAATGAGGTCTCATTGGTTAACATTAGTTAATTCATAAACGAACATAAACTAACAATGAGCAATACCTTTTTAATGCATTTATGAACCATTAATGTTAGTAGTTCACAGTGCATGAACTAATGTTAACAGATACAACTTTTGAACTTAAATATACAGGGAGTGCAGAATTATTAGGCAAGTTGTATTTTTGAGGATTAATTTTACAACATTAATAATTAAACAACAACCATGTTCTCAATGAACACAAAAAACTCATTAATATCAAAGCTGAATATTTTTGGAAGTAGTTTTTAGTTTTAGCTATTTTAGGGGGATATCTGTGTGTGCAGGTGACTATTACTGTGCATAATTATTAGGCAACTTAACAAAAAACAAATGTATACCCATTTCAATTATTTATTTTTACCAGTGAAACCAATATAACATCTCAACATTCACAAATATACATTTCTGACATTCAAAAACCAAACAAAAACAAATCAGTGACCAATATAGCCACCTTTCTTTGCAAGGACACTCAAAAGCCTGCCATCCATGGATTCTGTCAGTGTTTTGATCTGTTCACCATCAACATTGCGTGCAGCAGCAACCACAGCCTCCCAGACACTGTTCAGAGAGGTGTACTGTTTTCCCTCCTTGTAAATCGCACATTTGATGATGGACCACAGGTTCTCAATGGGGTTCAGATCAGGTGAACAAGGAGGCCATATCATTAGATTTTCTTCTTTTATACCCTTTCTTGCCAGCCACGCTGTGGAGTACTTGGACGCGTGTGATGGAGCATTGTCCTGCATGAAAATCATGTTTTTCTTGAAGGATGCAGACTTCTTCCTGTACCACTGCTTGAAGAAGGTGTCTTCCAGAAACTGGCAGTAGGACTGGGAGTTGAGCTTGACTCCATCCTCAACCCGAAAAGGCCCCACAAGCTCATCTTTGATGATACCAGCCCAAACCAGTACTCCACCTCCACCTTGCTGGCGTCTGAGTCGGACTGGAGCTCTCTGCCCTTTACCAATCCAGCCACGGGCCCATCCATCTGGCCCATCAAGACTCACTCTCATTTCATCAGTCCATAAAACCTTAGAAAAATCAGTCTTGAGATATTTCTTGGCCCAGTCTTGACGTTTCAGCTTGTGTGTCTTGTTCAGTGGTGGTCGACTTTCTGCCTTTCTTACCTTGGCCATGTCTCTGAGTATTGCACACCTTGTGCTTTTGGGCACTCCAGTGATGTTGCAGCTCTGAAATATGGCCAAACTGGTGGCAAGTGGCATCTTGGCAGCTGCACGCTTGACTTTTCTCAGTTCACGGGCAGTTATTTTGTGCCTTGGTTTTTCCACACGCTTCTTGCGACCCTGTTGACTATTTTGAATGAAACGCTTGATTGTTCGATGATCACGCTTCAGAAGCTTGGCTATTTTAAGACTGCTGCATCCCTCTGCAATATATCTCACTATTTTTGACTTTTCTGAGCCTGTCAAGTCCTTCTTTTGACCCATTTTGCCAAAGGAAAGGAAGTTGCCTAATAATTATGCACACCTGATATAGGGTGTTGATGTCATTAGACCACACCCCTTCTCATTACAGAGATGCACATCACCTAATATGCTTAATTGGTAGTAGGCTTTCCAGCCTATACAGCTTGGAGTAAGACAACATGCATAACGAGGATGATGTGGTCAAAATACTCATTTGCCTAATAATTCTGCACTCCCTGTATAGGTAAATGTTGAGAAAAACATTAAGATTAATAAATTATGTAGAATTATTGTTCATTCTTAGTTAGTAGTAAACTAATGTTAACAATGAATCTTTATTGTAATATAATTAATATATTATATTATATTATATTATATTATATTATATTATATTATATTATATTATATTATATTATATTATATTATATTATATTATATTATATTATATAGAAGGATGACAGTACAAAATTTTAACTGGCTACAAAAATAAAGCCATCTTAAAGGATTGTTCACCCAAAAATTAAAATTACTCCATGATTTACTCAACCTCAAGCCATCCTAGGTGTATTTGTCTTTCTTCTTTCAGACGAATACAATTGGAGTTATATTAATAGATATTCTGGCTCTTCCAAGCTTTATAATGGCAGTGAATGGCAGTCCAAAATTTGAAGCCCAAAAAAGTGCATCCATCCATTATAAAAGTAATCCACACAAATCCGGGGTGTTAATAGAAGCCTTCTGAAGTGAAAGTAAAATATCTAGCTTCTGGTGGACCACCTTCCATATTCAACTTACGGAAAAAACGTAACTGGCCCGATGATGACGTCGGAAGTAGCGTAAGCATTTGAACTGCGAGATGCGTTACACTTTCTTCGTTGAAGTTGAATATGGAAGGTGGTCCACAGGAAGCTAGATATTTTACTTTATAATGTGTTATATATGGATATTTTTCTTACAAAAACCCATCGATTCGCTTCAGAAGGCCTTTATTAACCCCCCAGAGCCGTGTGGATTTTAATGGATGGATGCACTTTTTTGGGCTTCAAATTTTGGGCTGCCATTATAATGTTTGGAAGAGCCAGGACATTTTTTAATATACCTCTGATTGTATTCGTCTGAAAGAAGAATGTCATATACACCTAGGATGGCTTGAGGGTGAGTAAATCATAGGGTAACTTTAATTTTTGGGTGGCGGTTCAGTGGCGGCAAATATAGCCTGTTAATCAAAAAGATCATTTCTGACTTTACACTTTCTCTGCATAAAATCAAAATCAAAGAGTCGGAACGGAACTCATTTCATAAAACCCTTGTTCTGTTTTCCAGATCGATATTCTGGCTCAGGTCTAAGCTTGAGAAATGACTGTTAGAATGAAGAATGAAATGCACCTCGGCCAGCACTTTCGCCTTCACAGCAAGAAGGACCGTTGTGGGGACATAGACTTAATAATGTCCTATTAACAACCGCAAGGAAGGGACCTCTATATGCTTTCAGGATGACAGGACAGCGCTCAAAGTGGTGAAACTTCTCTTAGCACCCAATTCTGCTGACATCCAAGCGACGAAGCAATATTTCAGGGTCAGGGCTCCCAAGCTGTTCTCGCTTTCTCAGAAGAATACGCACTTCTGCTCAGTGAAATCGATGCACCTATCGATACCGTGCATCATAACATGAGCCGATATGCATAGCATGAGCAAGCACAAACCTATGATGATTCAGCAGCGGTCCAAACACAGCCCTCCCAGATATCACTGTGTCAGTGTTTACAAGTAAAGCAGTTTAAGCATGAAGTTGACAGCGACGGTGAAATGTGCTATAGACTGTGGCATGCTACAGAGCGTAGGGTTTCCTCCAAGAGGACAGGGTGGGAGAGGAGGGCCCATAAAAAATGCATGAGCAACAGGAGGAGATGTCACATCGGATATGTTTCCAGCTGCAGAGATACCGGTGTGTGGAGAGCCATGAGAGTGAAAGGTACCGTACAAGTGAACTCAGGTCTAAGAGGAGAGAAGTAAGGGGAAAAAAAGCACTTAACTTCCACCGCTAAACCTGCCAAAACCATTGCTGCGCTGTGCCAGCAATAACAAAGATTTTGACGTAAATCCATTGATGCGCAAGAGATTTAATGGCTTATGTATGGCTTGATGTGTAAATATCCACAATCGCTATTTAAAAAAAACTAGCATTTACTCAGCCTGTAAAGGTTGTCATCACACTTACTGGCCCAGTGATTTACATTTAGTCTGAGACACAGATCTGTTTCATTATAAACGCATTTACAACAATGGGGTTTTGAGAGAATGGCTTACCACTGCCTTAGTCTACAATTTCAGAAAAGATATCTCATCAAATATTCATTAATTCAGGGGTACAATCATGCTTTAAATGTCATGCTTAGCAGGGGAGATGGGCTCCGCTTAGGCAAGAGGATTTATAACATGTGGCACTTATAAGTGGATGTCATTATACTGGGGTTTGATGTCTTTAAACAGTGACTGGCAATAAAAACACACCGTAGGCATCAAGCACAAATAAATCAAGGTTTTGTTGTTTAAAATAAAGCAAATTTTTATTTATTGACCTGTGACTTTTTTAAAAAAATTACAAAATATAAATGTTTTAAAATCTGACTCTGGCTCACTGGAGAAACATGCCTATGGCGAAATTTCTACATTTATAATTACGCATTTAGCAGGTGCTTTTATCCAAAGCGACCATTGCTGAAATTAAATCTTCAGGGAGTGCACAGCGCTAAAAGAGTTAATGTGTTTGAGATAACTTACCACCTACAATAAACCCTACACTAAACTGAAACAATAGTGTTAACAAAAGCAAGCGGGAGATAAAAACGCATGCTGAAGCAACCATGCCAGTTCAGCTTGCTTCTAGAAGTCTTTGATCCGTTTTAACATGACTCCTACCCGAGCATTAAAGTGTCATGAAACCCCCCTGTTTTAGCCTGGTTGCTCACACCTCAGAGTTGGAAAAGTCTCTAGAAATGGACGTGTAAAGCTGTAAAAAAAAAAAAAAAAAAAAAGGTGGGAGTGTAGAGAGGGGTATCAAGGGAGACAACAACCAATAAACACGACCTACAGCACATTCATTATACAGACACATGAATATTAAAAATATGACCATGGAGCCAACTTGATGCATAAAATTGAACCATATGATAAACTGCCAAAACGAGAGTGAAACGCAGAACATTTAAAAGAGTATGTGTGTACAGAACATATTTTGTATGTGCAGGTCGTACATGCGCATATCATTTTTTTGCAGTATTTACATTGGTTGTAACTCGTGGCGAGAGATTTCTCAAAACTGTGCATGCGCTGAATGCCTGTGTACGTGTACGATTCAAAAGAAGTATACTTTGCAAGGCGTTCGACTGTGCGTATACGCGAAAACAAAGTATACTTTCAGCTTAAAGGTCCCATGGCATGGCATTTTTCTATTATTTTATAATGTTTCCTGAGGTGTACTTATATTGTTAGTATGATTTTTACATTAAAAAATGTCAATTTAGAAATAAAAGGAATTTTTTCTATACTGTTATTACCCCTCTGGCTGAATGCCCTGTTTCAAGGGGGCGTGTCTGCTGTGAGACTTCAGTGAAAACGCCCACTGTTGTGATTGGCTGACATCTTTGCATTTGAAATGAGTGTTAGATTATGTTACGGAGGGAGCGTGGTTTACTGACTGCATGCATGAGAGAGAGAGACTGACGGGGCACTCCACTGAGAGCGCTGTGCTGTTAGCGCGAGCTTATTTGTATCTGAGAGTTCTGAATAAACAGTCCCAGTCACGTCAACTCTGTCTTCCACCTTATTCTACGAATTTTGTAACACATGTAATGTACCATTGCAGCCGTCGAGATGAACGAATCGTCAAAGTGTGGATTATTGCATTATTTATTATCTATTCCTATCACATGAAAGGCTGCAGTGATGAGCATTGAGTACACAGGCAGTCTGTTGATCACATGCAGTGATCGTGTCATTGCAATGTGTTTTTTCTCACAAAATGAATACAATAAGAGCTTTGTGCAGCATAACAGTGTCATTCATTATAACGGCAGTTTGGGCAAGTGTGCAGATACACTCGCGACGTGTGATTGACAGATTGATTGCCATTTGCCTCCGGTAACCTGGACTAACCACAACACAAACAGACCGCAACCAAAGACAAAACATAATATGCAGATAAGTCCAATAAACATCTATGGATTAATTTATCTGTTGTCTGTGTGTGTTTATAAAGGGGATTTGGAAAAAGATGCGATAATGGTGTGAATATGTGTGTGTTATGTATGCTACTGAATCGTTAACCTGACACTCGTGTGCACCCAAGGGTAAGAAACAATAAACCAGGTGGATAATAGATTAAATGTGCGTGTAAAATGTAGTGCTGCCGTGATCGTGACAGAGCCCTCTGTCACACGAACATTATAAAGAGTGTTCTCTGATCGCTTTCTGTAGTTTATTCACTTAAAAAACGGATTTGTTTCATGCTACTAACAGAAACGATCGTTTTAGTCACTGGCTTGATTCACTGATGCATTATGCTTAGGGCATCAAGACGGCGATCATTAAACAATCTAGAAAGAAAGTCTGCGTGAACTTGAATGATTAGCTACACATCAGAAATCACTGATCACAGATCAGGCATTAATGAACACTGTTACTCACTGTTTGTCGCGTGCTGTCGAATCCATATTGTAAAGTCTGTTTGTAAAGCCCTCTGAATGCTCTGGGCAGGCAAAGCAGAGGAAGGGGAGGTAACCTTTCCTGGTATGACATCATAACAGGAAAATTCCAGATCGGCTCGTCTGAGCTCTCATTTTCTCAAAGGCAGAGAAAGACTCGGTTTACACCCATCAAAATTTCTAGCCACTTGGGGACCATATACAGGCTAGGGGAACTCATATTAATGTTAAAAAATGTTCATGCCATGGGACCTTTAACACCTGCCAAATGTGGGTGGGTTTCATCAGTGACGTGTAATGCAGTCACTCATACTAGCCACTTTAGCTGGTTGAATTTTATATAATATACATTTTTCATTTTAGTCTTTTAATAGGGCATTTGAAAGAATAAATCAAGTGCAATGTAGTGTTGTCAAAAAAAAAAGAAGATTTTTTGAAACACTGATACTGAAACACTTCCAATACTACTCATTTCTTAGATTAGATAGCCTACATGATTCTAGCTGCGCTTTCTCGCCCTCTCATTTCTCAAACAGTGAGTTGACACACAAACTCCCCTCACTCACTGGTTTCGTTTGCTCCAGACGAATATTGTTGGTATTGAACATTGAATTTGGATGTGGGATTGCGTGTACTCACTGCCGTAAAGTTTGTGCTCACCAGCCAAAGTCAATGACAAGTCCTGGCTACTAGTGTTCATTACAGCTGAACACTGCTATTGTAAAGGTACGTTTTTAGAAAAGTGTAGGCACACAAAAAAAAAGGGATTTTTTTTTTTTTAAAGGGACAGTTCACACAAAAATGATCATTTACTCGCCCTTATGTCAAGTTTTTTGAGTTTCTTCGGCTGAACACAAAAGAAGATATTTTGAAGAATATTGTTTTTTTTTTTTACTAAACAGAAGTGTTAATTTCGTTGATGAATAATGTGTCAATTTTTGTCAACCTTTTTTCACTGACGAAAACGAGACGATAACTAAATAAAAACTATGAAAATCTACTGTCATTTTCATCAACAAATAAAAACGAAACAACAATTTTAGGGAGGGACGATTAGGGAAGAGATCCAGACAGAACTAATGTCCTGTGTAATAGATGCACTCATTTAAATTGTAACATGCTGATCTAACTGCGGGAAAATGCGGCGCTGTTGCGTTTCACAATCAATGAAAAGCGCACATTTATGCCAGGAACTAATGCTGAGGAATAATGACAATGTTTACTTTACGATGTTTATATAGTAATATGTTTTAGATGGTTGTAACAATGCATATTTTATCTCCCTCATCTGAATTTGAATGAGCAGCCTGCAACTGCAACAGTAAGGTGCAGACATTTCAAAATAAGAGTCAATGTGTATTTCGAGCGTGTTTATAATTAAAGGTATGCATTATGTATACGTTTTTGGTTACATAATAAACTCAAACTGTATTTAATTTAATTCCCATGTTATTCATAGTCAGGAGGAAAGACTAAGAACAGTATTTGACATATTATTCAATAAAGTATCAGGGTTATAATAGTTTTGCACTTGAATGGTCAAAAACACAAATATGTCAAAATGTCAGTTTATGTACATTTACATTTAGTCATTTAGCAGACGCTTTTATCCAAAGAGACTTACAAGTGAGAGCAATAGAAGCAACTAGAACAGTCAAAGGCTACAGTATGCAAGTGCTGTAACAAGTCTCAGTTAATCTAACACAGAACACACAAGACAGAATTTTTTTTTTTTTAAATAAATTAGACAGACAGAAAATGAATAGAATGTTAAGTGCTATTCTTGATTGGTCAGGTGCTGCTGGAAGAGACGTGTCTTTATCTGTTTTTTGAAAATGGCTACAGACTCGGCTGCTCGAAATGAGATAGGCAGGTCATTCCACCAGGTGGAATGTATGTAATGCTTAAATGCTCAATTAATGCATTACAATTTAACTAAACTCATTAGATTTTAGTTGACTAAATGTACTATAGATTGAGTCAACTAAAATTGTATTAAAATTTAGTCGACTAAAACTAGACTAAAACAATTCAGGTGACTAAAATATGACTAAAACTAAATTACATTTTAGTCAAAAGACTATGACTAAAACTAAATCAAAATTTGCTGTCAAAATTAACACTGCTAAAAAGTCAGTGCTACTGTCAACTTTCTGGTTACCAACATTCTTCAAAATATCTTATTTTGTGTTCAACCGAAGAAAGAAACTCTTACAAGTTTGGAACAACATAAATAACAGAATTTCAATTTTTGGGTGAACTGACCCTTTAAGCCTGTTTTTAGGATTTGCAACTTTCAAATTGTATTAATTTCCATCCAATTGAATTGAATAATCCTTATATATTTTTCTTATATATTATGAATTAAGAATTTTAAATGAATAAAATAAATTAGAGCTTAATAGAACATTTTGTATAAATCTTAATGGAACAAGGGAATGTGATTCATATTTATAAATTTAAACATATTTTAGCAACTTTTTTTACATTTTTGAATACAAAACGTGAATAGTACAATAGTACAATTAACTTTTTATTCCTAATTACATGGCTGCTTTAGTGATGGATTTAAATACATTTTCATGGTCGGTAAAAACGTTTATGGATTGTAAATCGTCTCAGTTAACATCCACTGGCTCAAGAGTGAGTTCATTTTGGATCTTGCTCATATGGTTTAGTAAACTTCAAAATCTGTAGATTGCAATGACTATGATATGTCATTGTTAGTTCAACAAATAAGCCAATATTTAGCTTGATATAATTTAGAGTATCATATTTATAATATATAATTTACTATCATATTTCCATAGTCATTCGTGTGACATCTCATTGAAGCTGCATCTCATTGACCGTTTTGGCAATTGGCAGCTTCATATGCAGAGACGAGAGCGCAAGATAGTAAATGAAGCAGTAGCATAAACCACCTCCATAAAACCAACAGCGTTCAGCGGCAGAGCATCTTCATTTCAGTGACTCACGAAGACAGCATAAACACAGCACGTCTAACAGACATGGCTTTGCCTCCGCAACCAATGTAATTAAAGCCAACATCTTGTCCCGCTCTCGTATCATTACCGTCTGTAGACCATTTGGATGAGCTTTGTTATTACTTACTTGCTGCTAAATATAGATTTCCTGTGCCAGCGCTAGAGATTGCAGTCAGCTGCAGATTGTTCCTTGTGTTTGCAGTCACAAAGACTTACGTGGATACTATATAGACAGGGGTGCAACAAGCTCTTTTGAATCGGGCACCCCTTTTTTGGGGGAGGGGGGGGTAACTATAAAAGGCTGATTACAATGAAAAGAATGTCAAGGTTTATATTGAGGATATTCTAGTGCTGTATTAACGGGTAAGCTAAAAGTAAATGCATGAGTGATTTTTTTTGTGCAATCAATTAATCGGGATTAAATCGCTTTCAAAATAAAAGTTTGTGTTTACATAATATGTGTGTGTGCACTAGGGATATTACCGATTAATCGATGATCGTTGATAATTGTCGATAATGCATTTAAACGATAGAACTTATCGATTAAGCGTGCGTGCTGCTCAACCGTGAAACAGACACGAGGAAAAATGAAGCGAGCGCACCGGAGTTACGTTTGGGACAATTTTACAGCTACAGTTACACCTTCATCTTGACTATAAGTTTGCTTGTGCATTCACAGCCTTTTTTTGTCCAAATGTAAGTTGTAATGTTGTGTTTATTTTGTGTAGGCCTATCTATATCTGATTTATCTCATATAGAATGTATTTACATTTCCATTTTTTCATTTAGCAGATGCTTTTATCCAAAGCGACTTACAACTGTGGAATACAGGAAGTGATCACAAAAAAAGCACAAAAAAGTGCTTGAAATACTAATCTTTGTGCATTGCTTAGAGTAGCATAAGCTAGAATAGGAAGGGGATAGAGGAAAATGTAGGGTGTTTTTTTTTAAGACGAGGTCCACATCAATGCACTTTCAAAGGGCTTTAAAGTGCTTCAAATGGTACTGCGCGATCCCAGCTGAGGATTGGGGTCTGATCTAGCGAAACGAAACATTTTTAACCACAATTGATCATCTTGTGCTGGTCTGCAACGAGCCAAGCATTAGGTAACATACATTGAAAAGGTCATACCAAACGTGGGTGGAAGTATCGCCCCATTGTTTACAAAGTGAACATTCGAAGACTAATACAAATGCTTTTTTAACAAAACAGGTAAAACAATGATAAATTAAATAATAAATATGTCATTCAACATACAATACATTTTGAACAATCCTCTTTTTCCACACTTTTAAACAAAGGGGGTGGTACTTCCGCCCATGTCCAGCGTGACCTTTTCAACGTACGTTATGTAATGCCTGGCTCGTTGCAGACGAGCACAAGATGATCAATTGTAGTTAAAAAACTATATACATTTGAATTTTTTTTTTTTAAATGACCAATCGTTTCACTAGATCAGACCCCAATCCTCAGCTGGGATCGCGCAGTACCATATGAAGCACTTCAAAGCCCTTTGAAACTGCATTGCCATTGATGTGGATGTTCAACATTTTGGTTGCAATTGAAGTCCATTGTGTGGAGAAAAATCCTGAAATGTTTTCCTCAAAAAAAATGTATTTCTTTTCCACTGAAGAAAGAAAGACATGGACATCTTGGGTGCAATTGGGGTGAGTAAATTATCAGAAAATTCTCATTTTGAGGTGAACTAATCCTTTAAGTGCTCACGGAAGAGATGAGTTTTCAGCTGTCTTATGGATGTTGTCAGCGATTCTGCATTCCGGATGGAGGTGGGGAGATCGTTCCACCAGCAAGGAACAGTGAATGAAAATGTTCTGGAAAGGGATTTCAAGCCTCTCTGTGATGGTACCACAAGCCGTCGCTCCTTAGCTGAATGAAGGGTTCTGGTGGGGGTGTAGACTCGTAGGAGCAAGTGGAAGTATGCGGGAGCTGAGCCTGTGGTGGATCTGTAAGCAAGCGTCAACACCTTGAACTTGATGCGAGCAACGAGTGGTAGGCAGTGCAGAGAGATGAGGAGAGGTGTGACGTGGGCCCTTTTGGGCTCTTTGAAGACAAGACGTGTATTTGGTGGTTAAAGGGTTAGTTCACCCAAAAATGAAAATTAGCCTATGATTTACTCACCCTCAAGTCATCCTAGGTGTATATGACATACTTCTTTCAGATGAATAACACCGGAGTAATATTAAAAAAGTCCTGGCTAATCCAAGCATTATAATGGCAGTGTATTGTTGCATAATTTTTTAATTCCATAAAAGTGCATCTGTCCATCATATAACTGCTCCACACAGCTCCGGGGGGTTTTCTGAGGTGAAAATATCCATATTTAAAACTTTATAAAGTAAATTATCTAGCTTCCGACTGATCGCCTTCCGTATTCAACTTACGGAAAAAGTGTAGTGCCTCTCACAGTTCAAAATGCTTACGCTACGACATTGCACACCAGTTACGCTCGTCAGAAGCGTATAATAATAATAATTATTATTATATTATTATATGTGAATTATTTTTGTTTAGTTGCCCGTTTCATCATGTTGCTCCAGGAAGAGCACGTCCACAACATGAGTCTTCCATTCATACTCGCACGTAACTTAGTTCAAGTTCAATTGTACATTAGCGTCATTTTGTGCAGATATAATTTGTAATATTGTTTATTATATATATTTCGGATTCATCTCATAAAGGATGCATTTCTTTGAGCTAAATAATGCGCTAGCAAAAGGCTTCAGTGTACTGTTGTTCATTCAGTGCTTCAGCTCGCGCAGCTCAAACAGCATGGACAATTAATAATAATGATTGAGACGGTCATATTACATAACATTAATGAGAACACTATTTTAATAAATCGTTGTGAATTAATTGGATTTAGCTGCGGTTTTCCGTGCGTTGTTCCAGGAAAAAGCGCATCCACACATTCTGAATGACGTTGGTGACATGTTTTAGAGGTTATATTTGATTATCAAAAAAGTAATTGAATTAGATGATCAATCACATCAACTCATTTTACAATCCTACTAGCCCTTTATATAGATTAATAATCCTTCTCATTCAGTCCTTCTCACTTGGTGTTTTGAACAGCATTTGCACACCCTGTCATGCTGTCGGCTAAAAGCCACTGCTGTAGACACATATTGCCGTGTTAAAGGGGCACTTCAGCGCTGGGAACATGAATGTGTATTTAAACTGGGTCATTTATGTAGTAGAAATTTGAAATTATTTTTGAATTTGGTGCCTTCTACACTAAGACATAAAATTTATTTTTGTCTCATGTGGATGAACGAAAACAACTCCCAGAATGCTGCACTACGAGGCCACTCCCAAAGCCACGACTACTGGTTATATCACTTGCCCACCGCGGCACCGCCTCCAACGTCGCTCTGATATTCATAGTAATAAAATCATTTCGTTCAGTTAGAGAACAGACACTACAATTAAAAACTGAACGTGTCTTTTCAATAAAGTGTGAGTGAGTCGAACGAAAGTCACGGCACAAACGCAGAAGGAGTCAGATTTCATTCATCACGAGAGCGAAGAGCTGAGCTGAGGTAAGCGCGGCAGTCATTCACGACGCCTGTCCAGTATGGCGCGTTTTCAGATCATGCGTATTGAAGCTTAACTTTCATAGGAATTCATTGAAAAGTTGAAACACTCGCTTTGCTCTGCATCGCTCCGTTATTAATGCCCGAGCCGAGCGGCAGCGGCCGTGTGCATTTACATTCTGTGAGTGATATCCCACCCCATGGGCTGATTGAAAACATGCGGAACTAGCTCCTTATACTGGCTGTAGTCTCTAGCCTCTGGACAAAAAAAGCATCCAATGATGCAAAATGACGATATTTGCATCATCTGAGGATTTTTTCCAGAAATAAAATGCATAATTCTCTTGTCTCGGGGGACATGAGGGGGAAAGTACGATAATTCAAATATACTACTGGGTTTCTACTGATACAAAGCTTAATGCTAATCGCTGAAGTAACCCTTTAAGGCTAACGCTTAATCAACGATCGATCATGGGAATTTGTGTAAATATACTGTGTGTGCACAGTATACATATATACATATACATACACTCACCTAAAGGATTATTAGGAACACCTGTTCAATTTCTCATTAATGCAATTATCTAATCAACCAATCAATGGCAGTTGCTTCAATGCATTTAGGGGTGTGGTCCTGGTCAAGACAATCTCCTGAACTCCAAACTGAATGTCTGAATGGGAAAGAAAGGTGATTTAAGCAATTTTGAGCGTGGCATGGTTGTTGGTGCCAGACGGGCCGGTCTGAGTATTTCACAATCTGCTCAGTAACTGGGATTTTCTCGCACAACCATTTCTAGGGTTTACAAAGAATGGTGTGAAAAGGGAAAAACATCCAGTATGCGGCAGTCCTGTGAGCGAAAATGCCTTGTTGATGCTAGAGGTCAGAGGAGAATGGGCTGACTGATACAAGCTGATAGAAGAGCAACTTTGACTGAAATAACCACTTGTTACAACCGAGGTATGCAGCAAAGCATTTGTGAAGCCACAACACGCACAACCTTGAGGCGGATGGGCTACAACAGCAGAAGACCCCACCGGGTACCACTCATCTCCACCACAAATAGGAAAAAGAGGCTACAATTTGCACAAGCTCACCAAAATTGGACAGTTGAAGACTGGAAAAATGTTGCCTGGTCTGATGAGTCTCGATTTCTGTTGAGTCAGAATTTGGCGTAAACAGAATGAGAACATGGATCCATCATGCCTTGTTACCACTGTGCAGGCTGGTGGTGTAATGGTGTGGGGGATGTTTTCTTGGCACACTTATGACCACCATGTGCCCATCCTCTGATGGCTACTTCCAGCAGGATAATGCACCATGTCATAAAGCTTGAATCATTTCAAATTGGTTTCTTGAACATGACAATGAGTTCACTGTACTAAAATGGTCCCCACAGTCACCAGATCTCAACCCATTAGAGCATCTTTGGGATGTGGTGGAACGGGAGCTTCGTGCCCTGGATGTGCATCCCGCAAATCTCCATCAACTGCAATATGCTATCCTATCAATATGGGCCAACATTTCTAAACCTTGTTGAATCAATGCCACGTAGAATTAAGGCATTTCTGAAGGCGAAAAGGGGTCAAACACAGTATTAGTATGGTGTTACTAATAATCCATTAGGTGAGTATATATATATATTATATATATATTATATATTATATATATATATATATATATATATATATATATATATATATATATATATATATATATATATATATATATTAGTGGTGGGCATAGATACATTTTTTTAATCTAAATTAATCTAGATTAATTCCAAAATTAATCTAGATTAATCTATATTAAAATGGCTCATTTGAATTATGCCCAAAGCATTCAGAATATGTGTGCTCGTAAGTGATCGTTTGACTAATAAATACATTTTCTGTCCCTTTAAGACCTGACGCACGCATATCCAAACACTGTTCCTGTGAGCTGGTTACGACTGTGTTTACGTTAAAACTCACCAAGAAGGCATTGAGACATTTTTGAGTGTATTTGACCATTAATAAGCTGGTAAAAGGAGCTCATTTTTGCACTTGTATGTCAGAGGCGGCTTTATTACGATATGTGTGTGTGCGCTTCAGATGCGAGCGCGAAATCTGCAGGAATTATTAGAATTAACGTTATGTGCAACCCCGCGCGAAATTCAGACCGGTCACACCAATACTAAGAAAAGTCCAGCAGAACACCCGTTCGCAATGTTCAGAGGATTAAACTGACTGAATCAGAGGCGGGTGCGTGTCACTCGCTGTCGGTCAGAGAGGAGAGCGCAGCTGATAGCGATACTGTAGAAAATGAGTATTGTATTGTTTCAGATATTTCAGTATCGATACATAGCGAAATATCGATATTTTTTTACAACACTAGTAGGCATACACACAGGTTCGAAGACTCGTTCTCTCGCCCCTACAGTGCCATGGCATTGTGTTGGTGTTATGGATGTGACAGTTTTCCATCCAAATGGTCATTGGCAAACTTAAGACGGGCCTTGACATGTGCTGGTTTAAGCAGGGGAACCATCCGTGCCATGCATGATTTCAAACCATGACGTCTTAGTGTATTACCAACAGTAACCTTGGAAACGGTGGTCCCAGCTCTTTTCAGGTCATTGACCCGCTCCTCCCGTGTAGTTCTGGGCTTATTTCTCACCTTTCTTAGGATCATTGAGACCCCACAAGGTGAGATCTTGCATGGAGCCCCAGTCCGAGGGAGATTGACAGTCATGTTTAGCTTCTTCCATTTTCTAATGATTGCTCCAACAGTGGACCTTTTTTCACCAAGCTGCTTGGCAATTTCCCCGTAGCCCTTTCCAGCCTTGTGGAGGTGTACAATTTTGTCTCTAGTGTCTTTGGACAGCTCTTTGGTCTTGGCCATGTTAGTAGTTGGATTCTTACTGATTGTATGGGGTGGACAGGTGTCTTTATGCAGCTAACGCCCTCAAACAAGTGCATCTAATCTAATTATTTAGGATAATAGATGGAGTGGAGGTGGACATTGTAAAGGCAGACTAACAGGTCTTTGAGGGTCAGAATTCTAGCTGATAGACAGGTGTTCAAATACTTATTTGCAGCTGTATCATACAAATAGTTAAAAAATCATATATTGTGATTTCTGGATTTTTTTTTTTGAAGATTATGTCTCTCACAGTGGACATGCACCTACGATGACAATTTCAGACCCCTCCATGATTTCTAAGTGGGAGAATTTGCAAAATAGCAGGGTGTTCAAATACTTATTTTCCTCACTGTACATGCAAATATTTCTTAAACATATACATGCATGTGTGTGTATTCAAATATACACCATTATCACAGTACATGCACATATATTATGTAAACACACACTTTTATTTTGGATGGGATTAATCGATTGTCCAGCACAAATTTTAGAATAATGGTCTAAAATGAATACATTATTTTGAAATAAAAGTCCAAGCAAAAGTGTTAAATAACAAATGGATGTATAAGAATATAGCCTAGTGATCAACAAACTTTTATTACAGAAACAAAATTGGTCTATATCCATAAAAAAAATGTTTTGTTTGCAAGAAATTCATATTTAGGTACAATACACTGTATATTTATCTACAAAAGCATTTCAGCTTAAACCAAAGGTTTTTAATGACATGACTAATGAGAAACATCAATTTAATCAAGTTGTTTTAAACAGTAAAAACGTCTCAGGTTACTTGCGTAACCTATGTTCTCTGAGTAGGGAACGAGACGCTGCGTCACTTTAATGACGTAATGGGACGCCCTCTGGGTGTGCCGATTGTCTGAAGCCCTTATAGAATCACGCCAATTGATTGGCTGATGGCGCGCACGTCGCCCCACCTGACGTAGTCACCTATATCAGCGCGCGCGCGCCATCTGCTCCTCAGATTTCTCTGCCGAAAAGGAAAGCCTGTCGGCAGCGCGAGGAGCTTGGCAGCGTACGCAGCGTCTCGTTCCCTACTCAGAGAACATAGGTTACACAAGTAACCTGAGACGTTCTCTTTCATAGGTTCACTCGACGCTGCGTCACTTTAATGACGTAATGGGAACGATATACCAAACACGCCAAGCTAAAGCGCTGCCGTATCTGGCTCAAAGAACACCAGATAACCTGCATGACTAGGTTAAGCAGACAGGACATGCGAACCCGGAGCCATGTCGAGATCCAAACTATAAAATCTCACAAAAGTGTGCGGAGAGGACCAACCTGCCGCCACACAAATATCTTCCAAAAGAGCCCCTCTAAAAAGTGCTTGAGAGGAAGCCACACCTCTGGTAGAATGCGCTCTAACATCAAGAGGTGAAGGTAAACCACGCACCTCATAAGCTAAGGAAATAGCCTCTGTCACCCAATGGGAAACCCGTTGCTTCGAAGCGGCAAGCCCGCGGCGGCCAGCACCGAAGCACACCAACAGCTGGTTAGATTTCCTCCAGCTGTCCGAACAGTCAACATAACATTTCAACGCTCGAACTGGGCAGAGCAAATGAAGTTTCTCGTCTTCCTCCGAGTCAAACGGAGGGGGGTGAAAGGAGTGAAGAGTAATAACCTGAGAGCGAAATGATGTGGACAAAACTTTGGGCACATAACCCACCCTAGGTCTTAAGGTAACCTTAACTAGGCCAGGGGCAAAATCCATACAGGTCCCATTAACAGAGAGAGCCTGTAGATCGCCCACTCGTTTCAAAGAAGACAGAGCTAACAAAAGAGCAACTTTGAGAGTCAGAATTCGCTCAGGAGCTGACTCCAAAGGCTCAAATGGAGCCAAAGTTAGCCCTTCAAGGACCACGGAGAGGTCCCAAGAGGGAATACCAGGGGAGCGTGCTGGTCTCAGGCGCCTAACCCCTCGCATGAAAGATGAAACCAGTCTGTGCTTGCCCAGAGGGATTTCGTCCGACTCCCTACCGGCAGCTATAGCTGCGACATAGACCCGAAGGGTGGTAGCCGCTGCTCCAGCAGCAAACTTCTCCTGCAGGAACTCCAGAACTGAACCAACCGGGCAGTTAACTGGATCTACTGCATGAGCCGAGCACCACGACTCGAAGACCCTCCGCTTGGAGAAATAGAGCTTCCTTGTAGAAGGGGCTCTCGCATTAGCAATGATCTCCTGAACGTCCGCAGAAAGACCAGCGTTTAGTGTCGTTGGCCCTTGATGGGCCATACCCACAACTTCCAAATCTCCGGGTGAGGGTGCCAAATCCTGCCCTGAAGTTGTGTCAAAAGGTCCTTCCTGACCGGTATCTCCCATGGGGAGGAGTCCAGGAGGAGAACCATCTCCGAGAACCAAGTCTGGGATGGCCAGTGTGGAGCCACCAGCAGGAGGCTGGCCCCACTCTCCCTTACTCTGCACAGAACCGCCGGAATCAGCTTGATGGGCAAAAACGCATAAAGTTTCAGATTGGGCCATGGATGCGCGAACGCATCTATCCCCAACGGGGCCGGAGAGCTCAGAGAAAACCAGAGCCGACACTGGGACGACTCCTTCGAGGCAAAGAGGTCCACTTCCGCTTTCCCGAACATCTCCCAAATCTGTGACACAGTTTGAGGGTTCAGCATCCATTCCCCCGACCGAAGCTTCTGTCTCGACAGATAATCCGCAGCGAGGTTTAAGACTCCGGGTACATGGACTGCTCTCAGGGACAAAAACTTGTCCTGAAACCGCAGGAGGAGTCGGCGCGCATGCCTGTCCAGGGTGCGCGACCGTGACCCTCCCTGGCGATTTATGTGAGACACCACTGCCATGTTGTCGGTCCTGACAATGACATGATGCCCCCTGAGTGAGGGGAGAAAATGCTGAAGGGCCAGGGATACCGCTCTCAACTCCAGGCAATTTATGTGCCAGGAGAGAACTTCCCCCTCCCAGATCCCCATAGCTGGTCTGCCCTCGAATACCGCACCCCAGCCGGTAAGAGAGGCGTCCGTCGTAACCATTTGGCGACGGAAAACAGCCCCCATCTTGACCCCTTTCTGAAGAAAAAGAGGGTCTCGCAACATTGATAGGGCACGAAAGCAGCCGCGTGACACCTTCAATAGGCGAAGGGCCGATCCCGTTGACCGAGCCCCTGAGCGTTTCATCCACCAGAGGAAGGGCCTCATATGGAGCAGTACCAGGGGAAGCACCGGGGAAGCTGCGGCCATGAGACCCAGGAGCCTGCGACAAGTACCCACAGAAACATGATGGCCTAGCCTGAAGCGGACCAAGCATGTTGTGATACTGGAAATCCGAGCAGGGGCCAGACGGGCCTGCATCGGAACGGAATCCAGACGAACACCTAAGAAGGTGGTCTGCTGAGCCGGAGTAAGAACACTCTTGTCTGTGTTCACTCTCAAGCCAAGAGATCGAACGTGTCGAAGAACGACATCTCTGTGATGACAGGCTAACTCCCTGGAGTGGGCCAGAATGAGCCAGTCGTCCGGGTAATTGAGAATATGGATGCCCTGGAGCCTCAGCGGGGCCAGCGCAGCATCCATACACTTCGTGAACGTCCTTGGTGCCAGGGCAAGGCCGAAGGGAAGGACTTTGTATTGATAAGCCTTCCCTTTGAAGGCGAACCTGAGAAACTTCCTGTGTCGTTTGACAACCTGAATATGGAAATAAGCATCTCTCAGGTCTATAGTGACAAACCAGTCCTCCGCACGTATCTGAGACAAGATAGTCTTTAGCGTTAGCATCTTGAACTTCCCTTTGTAGAGGGCGAAGTTCAGGCGGCGGAGGTCCAGGATGGGACGCAGACCGCCGTCTTTCTTCGGAACAAGGAAATAGCGGCTGAAGAAGCCACATTTCTCCTCTGTTGCCGGAACTTCCTCTATTGCCCCCTTTAGGAGGAGAGAAGAGAGCTCGTTGTAGCACAGAAGCCTGAGAGGCGCTGTTTACTACCGTGTGAGCGACCCCGTCGAAGCGAGGAGGGTTGCGACAGAACTGAAGCGTGTAGCCTGACTGAATCGTGCGGAGGACCCAGGATGATATCCCTGGCAAAAGCTTCCACTCGTGGAAGAAATTTGACAACGTGGGAGGTATTATGAGGTGCGGTGGACATACCTGAGTTGGGGTGTCGTGGACCTCTGAGGGGGGTGTGGCCATCCGCAGAGGAGAGCACGTGGCGTCCTGGCGCGGAGTAGGCAGTGGAAGGCTGGGCCGCTCTGGATCCCGGAGAAAACAGGACGTGTCTCCGTCTGGACGAGCGGCGGATGGTGAGCCAATCAGACGTGAGGGGAGAAAGCAGACCGCGTCTCCTTCCTTCAGCGCCGGAAAAGGCGGGGATATAACCGGATCTGTATTCCGAAGCGCGCTGGGCGGCGGAAATGACAGAGCTGGATAGGGAGAGCTGGTGGGGGGCGGGCAGAAACGCTTGCGCGGTCTGACCCAGCCCCGGTCGTGAACTGCAGCTCCCCTTTTTCTGACCGGAGGGTCAGGGGCGACTCGAAGTGGCCGAAGCAGAAGGTTTGCTGGGCCGCTTTGGGTCGATGCGTCTGTGAGGACGTTGACGGGGAAATGGACGACCGCGAGCTCCCCAGACCGTGGTGGGTGGAGGATAACTCTGGTCGCTCCTCCGGGCGGAAAACTCTCTTTTGAAAGAGGGGCGATCTCTGGACTGAGAGGGGGAGGGGGAAGGAGCGTCCCTCGCTCTCCTCGGCATGAACTGTTTTAGAGCGGCAGACTGGGATTTTGCAGATCTGAACTTCTCGACCACAGTATTAACCGCCTCCCCAAACAATCCGGACTGGGAAATCGGAGCGTCCATAAGGAAAACTTTCTCCTTGTCGCGGATCTCGGTGAGATTAAGCCATAAGTGGCGCTCCGCCGCCACCGAGCCCGCCATAGAGCGCCCTACAGCGCGAGCTGTGTGCTTAGTAGCCCGTAACGCCAAATCCGTGGCTTTACGAAGCTCCTTTACAGCTTCTGGTGTCAAACCGGAGCCCTCATCCATTTCCTTTAAAACATCCGCCTGATATGCCTGGAGAATGGCCATAGTATGAAGGGCCATGCCAGCCTGACCAGTCGCCATGTAGGATTTGCCAATCAGGGCAGAAGTGGTCCTGCACGGCTTAGTGGGAAGAAGGGGGCGGGACTTCCACGAGGGAGCTGAAGATGGCGCGAGGTGAGTGGCCAGCGTGTCCTCAACTGCGGGAATAGCGGAATAGCCCTGTTCCTCAAAACCCACGAGGTTGGTGAAATCAGCGGCTGCCGCGTTAGTTAGGCGGGCTGAGAACGGTTGCTTCCAGGATCTAGAAATCTTACTGTGTAGATCACTGAAGAATGGTAGCTTCCTCCGCGGAGGCCTAGAATTAGGGCCGCTGAGGAATCTCTCATCCAACCGAGAAGATTGAGCTTTGCGGGGTTCATCCGGCTACTCGATCGCGTGCTTCTGAGTAGCGCGCGCGAGTACATCCACAAGTTCATCATACGCCGCTGATGGCCGCGCTTCCTGGCCGCTCGGCGGGAGAGCGTCGTCGGTATTTGCAGCACCGAAATCCTCGGAGTCGGATGCTGCAGTGAAAATGACATCCTCCAGTCCGAAGGAAACCGCATCGCGTGCCTCCGGGCTGGGACAGAGATAGTTGTGCGAGTATTCCACAGGCGGAGTCCCGCGCACGTGCTCGGGAGAGAGAGAGAGAGAAAGGGCGAGGCCCGTCTGCTCGCACTCCACATCCTCGAGCTCTACATCCGAACCCCAGGTCGCGGATCCAAGAGAGGCCTGCGCGGCCTCGGGAGCGCGACGGGGAAAAACGGATGACTCCCTCTCAAAAACCGCGAGCCTCGAGCTAATATTTACAATTAGAAAACCCCTGAACCGCGTCGCGTGCGTGAGTAAATCCCAAACATTTAACACACTTACTGTGGGGATCGTCAATCGCGATGAAGCGAGTGCACGGCGGTGGGCAACGTCTGAATTCCATAGCACTTCACCACAAGGAGAACAAAGTTCCACAATCCGCGGTCGCTGAAGTGCTGAGGTAAATATGTATACTGAATCCTAGTTTTTGGGCCAGAAAAATCGATAACCGAAGGGCAGAAATGGCCGCTTCGTGAAGGCAGAGAAATCTGAGGAGCAGATGGCGCGCGCACGCGCGCGCTGATATAGGTGACTACGTCAGGTGGGGCGACGTGCGCGCCATCAGCCAATCAATTGGCGTGATTCTATAAGGGCTTCAGACAATCGGCACACCCAGAGGGCGTCCCATTACGTCATTAAAGTGACGCAGCGTCGAGTGAACCTATGAAAGAGAACTAGGGCTAGTCACTTTTTAATTAAGTAATTGTTTATACTTTTCACATTGCTGTATAGTCATACACATTTAAGTCTACGATACAATAAGTTATTGAAGAACATTTACACTGTTTTTGCCCAGGACAATATTTACAGGGCATGATGCCACAATGAGGCAAGTTGTCACCCCAAGATAAGCTTTTCGACAAAAAGCAGTAGGACAATGGTCAACAAAATAATTAATGAAACAAATGTGAAATGTAACATTAAAAAATAAAACCAAACCAGGCCAAGAAATGATTGCAATTAATAAAATTGCATATTACTGGGCAACATTTTGTCTCAAAGTTGTGACAACTTGTCCCTGCCTTACATTTAGAATAAATAGGATGATATTTTAGTTGACTAACAATTAACAACACATAAAAACACAGCTTTAACATTTTTTAACCTTAAAGTGTAACGTTATAATAAAATTGTTGTGGCGATAGGTATGTCGGTGTAGCCTACCGGTGTTACGAGATTGTCGGTTTCTAGGATTTTCGGTTTCACTGGGCGGAGCCTACATGAATATTCATAAGATTCGTCCACATGTGCACCGCGCTTGAAACTGAAAATTTTAGTCAACACTTCTCACATCTCCATTCTCCACACGTTTTAGGATTACTGAGATAACAATTATTGAGAAAAGGTAATCAGGTTTCAGCAACGAACTAACTCCAGCTGGTCCAAAACGCAGCAGCTCGAGTACTTACTAGAACCAGGAAGTATGACCATATTAGCCCAGTTCTTTCAACACTGCACTGGCTGCCTATTAAACATCGCATACATTTTAAAATCTTGCTTATTACTTACAAAGCACTAAATGGTTTAGCTCATGAGTGAGCTCTTAACACATTATACTCCATCACGTCTACTGCGCTCTCTAAACTCTGGCCAGTTGATCATACCGAGAATATCCAAATCAACTGCAGGCGGTCGATCCTTTTCCTATTTAGCTCCTAAACTCAGGAACAGTCTTTCTAGCATTGTTCGGGAAGCAGACACACTCTGTCAGTCAGTTTAAATCTAGACTAAAAACACATCTCTTTACTGTGGCATACACATAAAACACTTTTTCAATTAAATGATTGTTAGGCTGCATTAACTAGGTCAGCCGGAACTGGGAACACTTCCCATAACACCTGATGTACTCGTTACATCATGAGAAGAATGGCATCTACGCTAATGATAGTCTCTCTGTTTTATCCCGAGGTTTACTGCAGTCAGCCGGATCCGGGCCGTATCCAGATCAGATGCTGGACCTGCGCCCAGAGAAGACCAACACAGGACCCCGAAGTGTCTGCAGAGACTGTGATTAGACTCCCCCTGAAACTTCCTCATAGACACGGCATCCTCAATAAACCTGTGTCCAGCGTGATGACTCCAATTGTTCGAATATTACAATTTAATAATACTTAAATCGATAAGTCATCCGCAATAAACCCGTCTCCAGCGTGTTGCCTCCGATCATTCGAATATTGCACTTTAATAATTATTTAATCAACATCATCCTCAATAAACCCGTCTCCAGCATGATGACTCCGATTGTTCGAATATTACAATTTAATAATACTTAAATCGATAAGTCATCCGCAATAAACCCGTCTCCAGCGTGTTGCCTCCGATCATTCGAATATTGCACTTTAATAATTATTTAATCAACATCATCCTCAATAAACCCGTCTCCAGCATGATGACTCCGATTGTTCGAATATTACAATTTAATAATACTTAAATCGATATGTCATCCGCAATAAACCCGTCTCTAGTGTGTTGTCTCCGGTCCTTCGAATATTCCGATTTATTATGACCTCTGACCTGTAAAGTTGCCAAAATAATAATAATAATAATAATAATACTAATAATACGCTGTTTGTTAATTGGCCAGAGGAGAACTGGCACCCCGACTGAGCCTGGTTTCTCCCAAGGTTTATTTTTCTCCATTAGGTTACTTTGCCATTGTTGCCTCTGGCTTGGCGTGCTCAGTTGGGGACACTAAATTTTTTAACTAAATATCAAAATAAATCTAATTATTAACTAAATTATCCATATAAATTAAATTACTGATCTAAAGCCCACACTGCCACTGTATGATAATTTAAATGAACTGATGACATCATTTGAATAAAATTATGCTGCATTATTTTCCTGTTTAACACTGTAAAGCTGCTTTGAAACAATCT
This sequence comes from Romanogobio albipinnatus, assembly GCA_023566225.1. NCBI lineage: Eukaryota > Metazoa > Chordata > Actinopteri > Cypriniformes > Gobionidae > Romanogobio > Romanogobio albipinnatus. The sequence goes on from CM042243.1 coordinate 13,714,628, forward strand.
GCATTGTTAAAAGCGCTATATAAATAAAGTTATAAACTGTTATTGTTCAACACTTTATTGCTTGCAACGTTTTTTTCATTCTGTGCGTTTGTCTTGATTACAAACATGAATGATTAACGTTACACACATTTACATTCACAGTAAAGTAGGATACAGAATTAAACGTAATAATTTGACATGAGTCTACATTCATTTCAGTTACTCCCGTGTGGGCATTTGTATCTTGAGAGACTTAAACTTTTCTTTTTTAGCTATCATTCTGTGAATCCAGAGCAATGAAACAAATATTAAACCTGAACAAATGTATCTATTGCCTAATAAAATATTTGTACCTTACACTGTTGTGGTTGTGCCATTCTTAAGTCTCTTATTTAGGAAGTAATAGTCTTGGTTTAATGCAAGGCAAAAGCTAATTCAAGGCTATGAAATAATTTTTCACCATGTTTTGCCCTGTGAACCATCAGAGCAGTGCCATTACATTTGTTAGCCTACTCCATAGCATGAAGGAATTAAATAAATGATTAAATATAAAATTCAAAAGTTTAGATCAACAACTGCACTCACTAGCTACTGTAATGTGGTTGACAATGATTTTATTAACAGGTGTGCATATTGAAAAGACTAAATGAAAAACATGTTTGGAATCTTGAAAAATAAATCTTTAAGGATTGCAAAAAGGTGGTGAGGGAGGGAGGGGGACAGGCCCTTTGCATCCTGGACAAATGAAAACTCCAGTTTTGGTCTGCTCATGGAGTACCAGTGGTACCACCCACTGCAACTGTCACATTGAATCTGAAAGAGATATCTCAAGAAGAAATCTTAAAGGTCCTGTTCTTCGTGATCCCATTTTTCAAACTTTAGTTAGTGTGTAATGTTGCTGTTAGAGTATACCTGTAAAATTATAAAGCTCAAAGCCAAGCAAGATATTTTATTTAACAGAGGTCCCCTTTCAAAGCCTACAGCAAACGGCCGATTAAGACTACATCCCTCTACTTCCTTCTTTAATAACGTCACTCGAAAACTGAGCGCATGCATCTCTGGTAAGAGGCGTGACCTTACCGGGCAACGTGCGCTAAGCTGCTGTCCAATCACAACCTATGATCACAACACAGGAACCGCTGGCACAATCAGAACTCGTTACGTTTTCTGAAGGAGGGATTTCATAGAACAAGGAAGTCATCAGCCCGTTTTTAGGACGGTGAAAACAGCGGTAAATTGGTAAAAAGTAAATTGTGTGAAAAATACTGTGTTTTTTTACACGCGAAACATGAACACATGTTATATTGCACACTGTAAACACAATCAAAGCTTCAAAAAAACAGGAAAAACGGGACCTTTAAAGCCAGATTCCTGAAAATTATCTTTATGTAAATCATATTTCCGCTGTTAAATTTACCCAAGTGTCCATTTTGCCCTTTGCATTCAAATCTGTATTGCCACAAGCCAGGTGATTCAACTCTTCTGTGGTAGCAAATTAATCAAAATAATATTATTCATAATATGGCCATGACAATCTATATACCAAATTTAAAGCAAAAATAGACCTGATTCTTTTAGCAGGCGTTGGCCAATGGCTTCTCACATCAGTGCAATGTACGTTTCCTTGCATGCAAAATTAAGTTCTGCCCCTGTTAAAATGGCTTCTGGCTTTATGCACAGCTGCACTACTTCCTGAACTTCAGCCAGCTCCTTTGTTTCCTGTCTGCCATTATTGGACAAACTGATTAATCCAGGAGTGTCTGATTATTGTTGCTGTGACTACAGAGGTCAGACACACCTGGATTAATAAGTTTGTCCAATAATGGCAGACAGGAAACAAAGGAGCTGGCTGAAGTTCAGGAAGTAGTGCAGCTGTGCATAAAGCCAATTCAATGAGGGGGGAAAAAACCCACATATATAAAACCCACATTATATATATATATATATATATATATATATATATATATATATATATATATATATATATATATATATATATATATATATATATATATATATATATATATATATGGCAGTGATGGCATTGTCATTTCCTTAATATAAGGGCTGCAGTGCCTGGTACCATATTAACAATGTGTGATCCAGGCAAATATGGAGTTTGCATTTGTTTTAATAAACTATTTCCTGGGACACTCTTCTCTTTTTTGATTCCACATCATGCCATGACCTACATCCATTAAGTAAATGCTTTATTATGGCAACATTTTATGTGACTAATATTTATACAAACATACAATTCAAAAGAATGGGTGCAACATGGTCTATTTCATGTTCATGTAACATATAGCCTAGGTCAATGAATGGAGACAGAACGACCACAACCCAATAGTGTAAGGTACAACTAGTTTATTAGGCAACAGATACATTTGTTCAGGTTTAATATTTGTTTCATTGCTCTGGATTCACAGAATGATAGCTAAAAAAGAAAAGTTTAAGTCTCACATGATACAAATGCCCACACGGGAGTAACTGAAATGAATGTAGACTCATGTCAAATTATTACGTTTAATTCTGTATCCTACTTTACTGTGAATGTAAATGTGTGTAACGTTAATCATTCATGTTTGTAATCAAGACAAACGCACAGAATGAAAACCCGTTGCAAGCAATAAAGTGTTGAACAATAACAGTTGTACTAAGGTTAGTTCATCGCTGAAACCTGATTACCTTTTCTCAATAATTGTTATCTCAGTAATCCTAAACGTGTGGAGAATGGAGCTGTGAGAGTGTTGACTAAAATTTTCAGTTTCATGAGCGGCGCGCATGCGGATGAATCTTATGAATATTCATGTAGGCTCCGCCCAGTGAAACCGAAAATCCCAGAAACCAAACATCTCTTAACACCGGCCGCTAAATCGCAAACGACGTAACAGTTAAATGTAATAGCCAATTAAGCCAAATACAAATAATGCCTAAAAATGACTAATACATAATTAAAATAAAATAACTTTACCTGTATAGGCTATCCCAGATGAAGCTCCAACAGAGAAGATAATAAATGTAACAACAGGTGCTGAGGTGATTTCGACAAGGCGTGATGAACGTTCGCCTGCTAGGCAACAGAGAAGTTCACGATCGCGAGAAAAAAAGAAATAAGGCGCGTGCTGACTGTCACGACAGACCTGCTGTAGCTAGTCAGTGCATGACCCTAGAAGTATGTTTGATTTCCTGCTTTTCCTGATTCATAAATACAATAAAATATGGGGTCTATCGTTTTTTTACCTGATCTTCATCGTTTGAATGTGGAATCGCTTCTTTCTGGTTTACGTCACGGTTTACTGATTGGATCAAAATTTAAATATCCATCGCTAACCGTCAGTCGGACAAATCCGAGTCATATGCTAATGAGTGTTAAACTGATTATTTGACGAATGAGGCGAAAAGGAAGTTTAACTTAATTTCTTGAAAGTAAAACAATTAACATTAACATTCCACCGAATGGGTAACATTTACTTTGTTTTTGAAAATTAACTCTAAAATACATTTTATTATTAAGCAAAGTGTCCTGAACAAATCAAAGAGTTTTGTTTAGTCCATCATTTATACAACTGTTTAATAAATTCAATTATAAAAATATGCAGTTGAGGACTGTTCGGTCTTCTTTAAAATGAATGATTTTGTGTTTAGTTTTTTTTTATTAAAATAGCCTACTCCTTTTCTTCATATAAGTGTTTTTTAGTCACAAACATGAATTAATGAACATATAACCAACGATTTATTTCAAATAAAAACATTCTTGAAGGGAAAACTAAGTAATTAATTGACATTCATTTAAAATTTTATGTTTTTAAATGGAAAATGGGTTTTGGTAACAGGGCTGAGAAAACACACATCCATCTTCTGCTTAGAAACCTTGTAAAAAAAATAATAAGTAAAGTTACCTGAGATTGACCAACACACATTTTGAATAGTTAAATATGTGTAGAATTAGATTCAGTGTTATAAAAATCAATAAAGTTTAATTTTGAAGAGTTACAAGCAAATGTCACCCATTTGATGCAATGGCCCTAATATGCTTTCTACATTTACGCATTTGGCAGACACTTACATTGCATTCAAGGTACACATTTTACATTTTGTCAGTTCTTGCTTTCCCTGGGAATTGAACCCATGACCTTGGCCACGCTCTACTGTTTGAGCTGCAGGAAAGCTACAGGAAAGCTTTCTATTGGTTTAAGTTAAATTGGGCTTTTTAGCCATTCATCTGATTTACAAAATGTGAAATTTACCTTTTTATCTCGTTAATTTTCCTGATTGATTTTATCTTGAGGTGCCCCTATTGTTGATCAATACACTCTAAAAAAAAAAAAAGGTTCTATATGTCACCAAAAATGGTTCTTGGCTCATAATCATAGGGGAACCTTTTTAAGTGCTATATAGCACCAATTTTGGTGCTTCAGTGGTTCTTCACCGGTTCTTTGACTAAGGTGCTATATAGCGCCGCTAACTATGGTGCTATATAGCACCGCTACCATATACAGAACATGCTAAGATATGGTGCTATATAGCACCAAAAGTGGTTCCTCTATGATTACGACGAATAACCATTTTTGGTGCCATATAGAACCTTTTTTTTTTAGAGTGTATGCTGTTTTTAGGAATATCCGAATTTGCACCTGCCACTCAGCTGGCCGGTTCTATTTTGGGGGAAGAATTGTGCATTCAAGCACTTTGACCTAAGAACAAAAATTAGATTTCTTTAATTTCAGTACAGATCACAACAAAAACAACAACAGTCAATCATAAAGAGAGTCACCCTGAGTTCCTGCTGTGATCCTGCAGTCGATCCATACTCCATCTCAGACCATTTTAAATACTCTTTTGGCAGGCATAACATTTTATTCATTTTTGGCACACCATTTTGCTTCATCAAGTTTCTAAAATGCCCAAGGGTTATTTTAACACAGGCTTGGTCCACCTGACTGAAATACTTGCAGAGGACCTTTAAGTCCTGAGATACAAAAGAGGCCGCTTCACCAGCTCCCTGTCAGCAACCTCTCTGATTTGTGCCTTGAGGCCCTCTCAAGGCCACATCGCTAAATCCTATTGAACAGGCTGTAAAACCCTTCAGGCGGACAGAGAATCAGTGCAATAGGCACTGAGGAGGGACTGCAATGTCATCAAAGGGGCACGCTGTGCAATTTAGAGACATGCATGAATCAGGACTTTGGGCGCACAGAAGATGTTTGCCTGAGAGTATTTCATTGCTTAAACAGCATTTAGTAGAATTGCATAGTTTACAATTCCAGCCATTGAGAAAGAAAAGCACTTGCGCTAATCAAAAATGGCTTTTGTGTGAACTATAGGTCAGGATTTATACCAAAAGTCACTTCATCTTAATCTGACCATGAGTAAATAAAAAAAATCTGGTTTGATGTACAAAATAATAGCGTATGGCTTCAGTAAATAAGGACAACCCGTGGTTTTTATGTGAAATACTCTTTAAAAGATCTAGTGGGGAAAAATGAATCTCACAAAGGAAACAATGGGTGAAAACCTTTTTTATGAATTTAAAATCTAAAATACATACTTGTGAGAGGAAAAAAAATGTACCTTTATTTTTCAGCAATCAGTCAGTGAACAGTAAACACATTCATGATATGAAATGGCCTGTGAATGTTAATATTGTGCATGAACAGACAACATAGTCTAAGATACGTGTAGACAGGTCAGGTTTTTTAGGAAACAGAGATTTGAATACACAAGAAGTGGTGCCAAAATTACTGTGGCAAACGAAAACTAAATCATTTATTCAGTGCCTCTGAGACATGGTACAGCACATACTGGTTAAAAAAAGACTAGAAGCCCACAGGGTTGTACTGAACACATCAGTAGCACTACAGTGGATTAGGTGTCTGAAATTCCATATGGATAGAAGATAAAGTGTCTTCATAAAACACATCTGTCATTCCTAAACAACACTGTCAGCAGCTGTTTCATCA